>JASFAX010000070.1:0-500000 GCA_030737875.1 Allium sativum
AGGTTACCCAACTAATGTGAGATGTCTAGGTGCCATGGGTTATTCAAAAACATTGTACACTAGACATAAGGTTAAACCAACTTGTAATAGAAGGCTACCCGAAACCGATCGGCATATCCAGCATCTACCGGTGTACGGTTTAATGTGAGAGGTCTAGTGTGTATATATATAATTATATAACTATATATATATAAGTCTGTTGCGTGTGGAAATAAGTAGGTTTACTACGCCTTGAGAAGATCTTAAGTGGATGACTCTCTTTTTATCTAGTTTGGGTTTTAAGTGGTTAGGACTAGGAACCCTCCGAAGGTTTATTCCTTGGAGAGGAACCAAAGTCATGGGACCCACCCTTATTATATTTGAAGTAGGTCTTTGGGTCCTCCTTCTCTAAAAGTGGTTAAGCAATAAAAATGGTAATGAAGTAGGGTAGTTTACAGGAATGTCCACTTCCTATAGAATCTTGTAAGGGCTCAACTAGGGACAAATTGGTTATTGAAGGATATGTGGTCATTGCATGCTCACCAACTGTCTAAGCGAAGTCTTAAGTGACATAAGTGTCCTATCGAGTAATATCATTTAAGTAGTAGCGTTCGCAATACTACTTCTCATATTAAAAATGAGAGAATAGACTTAGGAAAGTTAATGTACGGTGTCCGAAAGGGCTGTGGTTCCGCTTCAAGGTTATAAGAGATCGTAAGAATCCACCTTTAATAGAGCCATAAGTGACAGATGATGCCACCTCATTAGGTCTTTACCCTAAAAACACTAATGGGAGATTGACTTGAATATCCACCTTATTGGCTAGATAATTCTGTTTATGTGAATCTTGTGTGCTACGTAAACATACCTTGACATATGTAACTTGCTAAAAATATAGGGTATGGACATTAAGTAACACTATATTTCAGTCACACAGGACTTTACATACCAACCCCTCTCCTCAACATATCCAACAGGTCAATAGATAGGGTAAAAGACATGGACGAAATGATGGTTGAAGCTGATGAAGAAGACGAAGTTGTTATGCTATTATTAGTAGTTATTGCTTTACTTCTTTTGGAAACCTGTGAGAATGAACTATTTGATGTACCCATTGAACAGATGTAACTGTGACTGTTGTATTTTTGTGGTTTTTACATAAATGGTACATCTTATTTGAGTATTATATTTTCTCTTTATGCTGTGTGAGATTTCCATTCGAAGTATATGTTACTGTTATTTGTGCAAATGTAATCCTTACAGGAACCAACGACCCATTTAGAACGGCTCTAAGTTTCGATGGGCCTTTTCTAGGTCAAAATTTAGGCTCATTCCGAGCGGGTTTTACATTTGGTATTAGAGTATAGGTTACCCGATCAAAAGGGAAATATATGTATGAGAGGCTTATTTGTATATTGAAAAAGATTTTTCAAACTAATATTTATATACCCTAATAAGCATACGCATTTATACTAGGCATCTTTATTGTTTTTCTTTTTCAGCTTAAATTCCATCTCAGGAGTATCCACTAAAGGATTCTTCCTTTTCTTTCAGATAGTAGAATGGATGAAAATCCTAATGAGCAGGGTAACCAGGCAAGACCCTGCTACTAGTGAGAATGGTTTCAACAGTATATACGTATTATTGAACAATCCTTATTGCTAATCCATCTCCAGTGGCTTCTGCCGCTCCTATCGCTGGAGTGGCCTTTTATTTTTCTCGCTTTTTTAAAGACCATTACGAATCTTGGAGGGAAATTGTTTTCTAGAAAGGAAGGCTTTGCTAGTCCCCGATCTTGGGTGATGGGCCGTGAAAGAATCATTGAGGCTACTGCCTGGCCCGATGAAGTAAAAAGAAGGATAGTGACCTGGAATTTGATGGATGAGGCCCTTAATGGTGGAATTTAATATCTATGGAGAACTAGGGTCGGATCTTTACATAGGCCAAATTCAAGACCCATTTTGAAGCAAAGTTTTTGCTAAGGGCAAAAATGACCATTCAACTAGAGAAATTCATCCACCTCAAGCAAGGAAGCTTGAGCCTGCAAGAATATATATATCCAAATTCACCGAGTTATGTAAGTTTGGGAGAGGGTTGGTAGACCCCCCATGAACAAAGCCCTTAGGTTTGTTATAGAATTGAACTCCCCGTTGAAGGAAACTCTATTAGCCCAAGTAACATTTGGGGAAACTTTTGAGACTCTAGTTGAGACAGCTACCCTTTGCACGGCTGAAAGCTCCAAGGAGGATAAAGAAGGTGAGAAAGCAGAAAGCTCCAACAAAAATAAGAAGAAGGAAAAGTGGAAAAACAAGAAGAAGAACAAATTCAAAAAGGATGCAAATACTTGTACGAGATGCAACGGTAAGGACCATGAGGCCAAGGATTGTAGGACCTCGTTGGAGAAAAAGGAGTTCAAGGGAAAATGTTACAACTTCCATAAATAAGAATACATGTCCAAGGACTGTCCAATGCCCAAAGTTGTCAAGAGTGGCAAGAACTATGCAATAGAAGCAATACCATTTCAAAGCCGACCCCCAAGAGACCACGGGCATCCCGCACTCGAAGGTATAACCTCTATTTTAGGAAATTCAGTATATACCTTGTTCGATTCCAGAGTGACCTATTCTTTTATCTCTAAGCAATTTGTAAATATGTTGAACCTTTCCATATCTATCTCGGATAGTCCAATAGAGGCCAACCCTACCAGAGGATCTAAGTATCTTGAGCTATTATGCAAAGACCTAGTATTGGAGATCGACAATGTTGAGTTCCATTGCGAAGCATATGCATTGGATTTTATTGGGTATGACCTTATCCTAGGTATAGAATGACTATCGTTTTATGGGGCCGTCCTAGATTGCGATAAGAGGATCGTTTGTCTTAGGAGCCGAGTAGGACGTAGTTTAAATATTCCTTGTAATGTTAGAAACAAGGATAAAAGCCTTATTATATTCCTTGTCTCCTAGTTCTGAAGGACCATCTTTGGTCCCTACCATTTGTGAGTTCTTGGATGTTTTTGAGGAAGTCACGGGACTTCAAGCCCACAGAGAAATCTCCTTTCGTGTTGACCTAGAGAAAGACGCTAGACCTGTAGCACTACCCTTGAGGCATATGGCGCCTAAGGAAAGAAGGGAGTAACATATGCATATTTCATAGTTGTTGCAAAAAAGTTTCATTCGATGAAGTACCTCAATATGGGTTGCACCTGTTGTATTTACCACAAAAGCAGACGGATCTTTAGGACTTTCTGTGGACTATAGGGAACTTAATAAATTAATCAAGAAGAAAATATACCCTTTACCTAGAATTGATGACCTTTTTGACCACTTGGGAGGAGCTCGAATATTTTCTCAACTAGACCTTACTACTGGATTTCGCCAGTTAAGAATTGCGAAGGACAGCAAGGACAAAACCGCGTTTAGGACGCCAGATGGATTGTTCCAATGGGAAGTTATGCCCTTCGGATCAACGAATGCACCCAATTTCTTTGTTGACCTCATGAGTAGAGTATTTAGGGGCATTCTAAATAAAATTGTGGTAGTCTTTGTAGATGATATCCTTATATTTTCCAAAGATCGTGAAGAGCATGAAAAACACTTGAGAAAAGTGTTAGGGATATTAAGAAAGAACCAACTGAAAAAAAAAATTCTCGAAGTTCCATTTCTATAGGGAAGAAGTAAGATTTTTAGGAAATATTGTGTCAAGAGAGGGCTTGGCCGTAGACCCTGCGAAGATAGAGGCAATCAAGGAATAGGGAACACCTCGAAATGCTACCATGATAAGAAGTTTCCTTGGATTAGCATGGCATTCTAGGAAATTCATTAAAGACTTCACAAAGATTGCTATTCCATTAACTCAATTGACAAGGAAGAATTTGGTGTTTGCTTAGAGTGTTAAATGTGATATAACCTTTAAGAAATTAAAGGAGGCATTAACTAGCACTAGTCTTAATTATACCCAACGGTTCCAAATTGTTCACCATTTACACCTACGCATGTGGGACCGGTTTAGGAGCAGTCCTTATGCAAGAAGGAAGAGTAGTTGCCTATGCTAGTAGACAACTCAAGGATATAGAGAAAAGGTACCCAGTTCATGACCTTGAGTTAGCCATAGTAGTGTTCGCCTTTAATATGTAGAGGCATTACCTTTTAGGGGAGAAATTTGAACTCTTTACTGACCATAAATCCCTTAAGTAATTATTTTCTCAACGTGACCTAAACTTGAGACAACAACGATGGATGGAGTATATTATCTCATTTGACTTTACAATTCAATATACCCCGGGAAAGGGGAATGTTATGGTGGATGCTTTGAGTAGGAAACATGAAACTTTGAATGTAATGCTAGAATGGAAACAATTAGAGTTCCTCGCTAATTTTAATTTGCAACCCTCGTTTTCTTGGGGCAATGATAATTAGACCTACCCTAAGAGAAAGGATCCAAAGCGCATAATACTTAGACGTGGAATTAAGAAACATAAAAGAAAAAGTGGTAAAGAAGGAGACCTTTCCCAATTCGTTTAGGTATTCAATTGGAGATGATGGGAGTTTACTTTGGGATAGACGATTTCACGTTCCCAAAGATGAAGGGTTAAGGGAAGGAATCCTAGAGGAGTGCCATAGGTCAAAATTGACCATACACCCCAGTGGGGATAAAATGTACAACGATATGAAGGGGAATCTCCATTGGGAAGGGATGAAGAGAGATGTAGCCGAGTTCGTGGCCAAATTTTAACATGTCAAAAAGTCAAATCAGAGCAAGGGAAGCCCGAAGGACTATTACTACCTTTAGAGATCCCCAAGTGGAAGTGGGAGCATATTTCCATGGATTTGTAGATGGACTTCCTACAAGTTAAAAAGGGAATGAGGCAATTTGGGTTGTGATAGATCGTTTAAGCAAAAGCTCCCATTTTATACCAGTCAAGAAGACAAGGGCTGCAGCCACGTTAGCCCAATTATATGTCAAAGAGATAGTTAGAGTCCTTGGTATCCCATCTAGTATCTTGAGTGATAGAGATCCCTTATTCACAAGTGAATTTTGGAGAAGCCTACAAGCAGCATTGAGGACGATCCTTAACTTGAGCACAACTTATCATCCGCAAACTGACAGACAAGAGTAAAACAGAATCTTAGAAGACTTGCTCAGAGATTGCATCATCGACTTTGGATGAGTTTGGAAGCAGCACCTACCACTTGTGGAGTTCACATATAATAATAGTTTTCAAGCGACGATTGGTATGACCCTTTTGAAGCGCTATACGGGAGGCCATGCAAATTGTCAACTTGTTGGTGGGAAACTATCGACAAGGTTATACTCGGACCAGACTTCGTTCATTAATCCACGGATAAGATATCTTTGATTAGGCAGAGAATAAAGGCAGCCCAGACCGTTAGAAATCGTATGTCGATAAGCGATGGGGGGAACTTGAGTTTAATGTTGGAGACTTGGTGTTCGTAAAAGTATCCCCTCTTAAGAAAACTGTTCGGTTTGGGAAGACTGGGAAGATGGCTCCTAGGTTTATTAGGCCTTTTAGCATCATCGATAAGATTAGATGTTCGGCTTATCGTGTGGATATCCTTGAGCGTTATCGAGAATCCAGAATGTCTTCCATGTATCGCACTGAGGAAATGCCTTCATGATTCTGCTATCAGACTCGAGCTTGATGAAGTTGGGTACATAGAAAAACTAGAGCGGGAGTCCAGGGTTCCCCGTGCAACTACAAGGATTGTAGAGCACGAAATCAAGAGACTCTACAACAAAACAGTTCTCCTCGTCCGAGTGTAATGGGGAAATGACCCTGTGGAAAGCACATGGGAGACCGAGAATAAGATGAGATTGTCCCACACAGAGCCTTTCTAGGGTAAATTTTTCCTCAAAATTACATTTATGGATGCATCGTGGTTGCTAGAATGGATGTTAGGAAATGGATACAACACCATTGCACCAAGCACTAATATAGAATTATACACATATTTAGGTTGTTTGCATACATATTGCATCACTTATTACACCTACATACTAGGGTAGAGATCACTTTAGTAGGTCTGCAGTTCATAATCGCTACGAGTCATGGATGCTTGTGGATGAATTATAAATAAAATGGATGTACAACATGGGTGTTTCGAGCAAGTTGTGTTTTTCGCCCCTTAAACCGATATGGGACCAAATCTATTTTTAAGGGGGAGGGGGGAGAATGTAACACCCCGTAAAATTCATAAGTATCAATAATAAAAAAATAATTAAAAATAAGCAATTAAATGGATGGGAGGAAATAGAGATTTTGCAGCGTTAGGAATTTGGCTACAAAATTCTTTTATTTGGATTCCTGGCCAAATTCTGAATCATTTTCATATATAATATGCTGAAAACGGTCAATGTATGAATAAGTTATGAATGAAGAATTTTGGACAGTAAACATAATATATATAATTAAATAGATAATATATATATATGTCCAAGATAAATTCAAATTAGAGAGAAGATTTGAATTTTGAAATTGAAGATAAGATTAGAGGGACAACGTATATTGCATATGTGGAAAAAGATTGAGAGATTAAGGAACGTATTAAATAAAATAAACAACTTAGCAACGCAGCCTTATTAGGCGTTCCATCCCCGAAGGGGTCGACCACCCCCCTTATGGGGTGTCAACCGTTGGTTGATCGGTATGGGTCGACTGCTCGACGGCTGGACAGCCCAATAAATCTAGCTGGTTAGGTTTTTTTGAGAGGATGTATATAAATCAACGGCTTTGATTAATTCTTATTGATCCAACAGTTGATGCTCACACAAGCAACTATATATACCCCTCCTATCACACTATGAAAACCCTAATAATTCTTCATCTCTGCCTCCATGTTGCCTATCCACCATTGTTAAATTCCAGAGAAAAATAAAAGAATAGGTTTTCTTTTAATTCTCTAACTCTATTCTAATTTACATAAGTTTAGAATTATGGAATTTAGCATAAACATATATGTATAAGATTGTAATGTATGTCTCTTATATGTATTTTATTAGGAGCATTATTGGAGCATGCTTGAACGTAAAGAATTATTGCGGATCTTGAAATTCTACCACAGATTTCTCTCTATCCCGCCTAGATCTGTGAGTGGAATATGGTCTTCTTAAGGCATATTCATGTTTTTGATAAATTGTCATGTGAATAGATATGCCTAGGGGGATTTGGAAATTCGATAATGTAAACATGAAAAACCCCAAATCCTCCATCTTGTAATTTTGTATGAATTGTCATGATTAAATTGGGTTTTGTAGATATTTGGTTTTTATATTGGATTAAAGATGAGATTGGGGTGTTGCTAATATTAATTATATTTTATGTAATTCACCTTCATTGTCATTTGAACTTAGCCTAAAAAGTTTTGGATTTGATTGTTTCATGGTTTAAATTGGGTTTGGATCCTATTTTGAGTCTAAAAGCATTCACAATTGAAATAGGTCAAATGTAAACATTTTTATGTGAATAACACCAAAAAGGGGTGAACTAGATAAAATATGAATTATGAACATAGATGCGTAAGTGTATGTAATACCATATTTTTAATTCAGTATTGAAATCATTTCTACATGCCTAGGATGCAAGTTGAAATTTTATGTGCATATGTTTTTCCATCCACTGCTATATTATTATCTTGTCATTATGTATGTTATCATGCCTATGTTGTAGCGGTAAAAGTATGGAAAACCTAACTTGTATGCCTTGATTCGGAAAAAAGTTGACAATTACCACCTCGTTAGAACATTTCACCAATTATACGAATATTTACGTTATTTGGGCGTTATTATTATTTTACTTAATATAGGTAATCGACGTAATTAATGTTGTATTAACGTAATAAATGTGGTTAGGTTAGATTTGAATTTGAAATGTCCCCTTAAGAAATATATATTTGTTTGACTATGTATGCGAATATAGAATGGTTTTAAATATATATAAATAGTGACACATAGTCACGAGGTTATTTGCCATTTGTGGTGGAAGTCTGCTCGGAACCGACCGACAAATCCAGCAACCACAAGTAGGCCTAACTAATGTGGGATGTTTAGGTGCCATGGCCCATTCAAAAACTTAGTAAACTATGACACGAGGTCAAACCAACTTGTAGTAGAAGCTTATTCGGAACCGACCGACATATCCATCATCTACAAGTGTACGGTTTAATGTGAGAGGTCTAGTGTGTATATATTATATTATATATATATATATATATGTATTTGAAAATTGGTACGATTTATTAAAAACCAATCGTATGCTTTACTTATATGCCACGTCAAAACCCATGTAACCCTTCTACTGGGTACTTTACAAGGGAAAAAGAGTACATATAAGGTTCACATATTAATAGTACATCAGTAAAACATATTATACAAATAGACAAAATAAGAAAACAACCAAACAGATCAAACAACTAGGCCCACGACCCTTCTCCTTAACCTTCGAATACCATCTTCTTCAACATAATGTCACTTCAGCCTGTATCGAGAAGAGAAATCCCCCACCGCTAGAGGAAATTGACATTATACTCCGTTCTACGCGATCGACTTCCATTTCCGTGAACCAAGTAGTGTACTTCCTTCTCTATCTGAGCCAATCTTACTGTACAGTGCATCGATTTGTGGTTGAAAATTGGTGCATTCCTCTCATGCCAAATAAAGTATATTGCTGAAGTAAAAGCTCCAAAAGGAACATCCCAAATTTAATCTTTATACCTGAAACTAGATAAAAGAATGTTACCTTCGTGTTCCAGGCTAGGCAGCATCATAGGATGTAAATCTAGCTTAATCTTCAGAGAGCCCCATATAAACTATGAATAATCACAATTGAAAAAAAGATGATGAACATTCTCCTCATGTTGATATTAAAGTAACATATTTTACTTAATTTACAGCTGATTCACATAACTTCCCATAACATGTCCTTCTTGATATAAAATTAAGTCCAACCTGTTCATATTAACATGTTTACATATTCTTCCTTTGTAATTATCCCAATTATACCGTCAATGCTTTTCGTATTCCAATATGCCCAAATCTCCTTTTTATTGACATTACATACTATTCCAATTCATCTCTATTTTTACGCAATTCAAACGGAAATGGCCTAGGCTCTCGTTAGCTTAGGATCAGCGCAAAATAAAAGAAAAAGGAGAAATAGAACCAAACGTAGATATGAACAAACTTATAAAATAGGCATAGTGAGACTGTAAATAAAATAGTGACAAAAAGGGATAAAGAAGAAAGATGTACATATAAATAGATAATAACTGAAATATGAATAGGTAATTGACTGTAAAGACAGCCCATAACTCCTGCACTTAACAAGAGGAATAATGCGTTGAAAACATGCCAAGCAGCTATGGACGATCATCAGGGTAGAATAGTACAAGCGCAACCTGTCGTATAACTCACAATGCAAGGATGAAATATAATAGAACATATAAAATAGGCAATAATACTGAAGCAGAATTGTGTAGAATATTTAACTTTTTCATATCATCATGAAATATCCATACAACATTGGATTACACTATTAGAGTCTTTACAAAACGCCTCACTACAAGTCACTCAGAGAACACATCAACATAACAGCGAAAAAAAAACAAATAGTAGATAGTAGGAAAATAATACGCTAGCCTCCAGCCCGTCATCGCTCAGCAGCATCGTCCTCATCACGATCTACTCCCAGTCACCTCCTACTCAGTCTGCCCATTCATTACATGAATGAATAGCCCATGGTAATAAGAGCACGAAATAAAACCTTAAGCCAAACAATAGTCTTAATGAGCGATAAAACATCAATCTAACATCATCAATAAAGTATATGAGAAATAGGTAGATCAATAAACTAATCTACCAGCACATCAGAGAAGAACCCAACCCACCTCCTCTATATCCGATAGTGATAGCCTTTACGACAATCATAAAAGGAAACCATATCAGACATAGCAACCAGTTATCCAGCGTAAACCATCCTAATCGAAATCGACATCCCCCAAGCACAAGCCCCGAAGGCCTAAACCAACATCAGACAAGCACCCAAGAGTTATCTCCTTCGACGTCGAATAATCTACACAAGACGATACAAGCAGAACAATCATCATCCATGACTCTGGCTATTACTGCCAATCCTTCCTTGAAACCATCGTTAATCGTATGACTGGTCATATCATCATGCCACCCGTCAAGGGCTAATGGTAACGCTGGTTCTAGCAAAAACTCAATACGCCTTTCATCGTTACATATCTAGGCCTTTCATCGATACCCAGGGCACTCGACTAATCATCTAGTCTTTTAGGTGTCCTATTATACCCCTACTTTGAGTCCGCTAGAACCTATGACAAAGATAATTCTGTGGCCTTCAATATATCTAGTTGTCATCATCGGCGACCATCCATAAATTCAATTCATCTTGAGTAGCCATTATCCATGAGCTCGAATCATCTTGAGTCGTCTTCACATTCGTTTCATTTCGACGATCAATGAATACTTCACAACACTTCAAATATTCCATCTTGAATTAGCTTCGAAGCCACAACCATCATTGAAGCAAAAGCATGCTTCGTTTGGTCGATGTTCGATTCACAGCGTTTCATCCTTTGCTCTGAATAACCATCCATAATGTTTTATCTCTTTTGATAGCGTTTTGAAACGTTGTCATCCGTCACCGACCCATAGTGGATTGGCCTGCCCGATCCATTAGGATCTCATGCCCGATCCGCAATAAAAATCGTGTCTGATCCATGAACCTTTACCCTGACTGATCCATATGCCTACATCGCTTTATAAAAGTGCTACGCTCGATCCATCTGATCACGCATCGGCCGACCCATCATACACAGCGCTTCAGGAAATGTGACCGATCTATCAAAAATATAGCGCCCGATCCATCGGAATCCATGGCCGATCCATCTGTAGCCGCCTTGTCGATCCATCGATGATTGCATGTCTGATCCATCACAAAATCTCGTGACTGATCTATGGACTCATAACACTTCTGAAATCGCTGCCGATCCATCACTTGAACTCGCTGCCGATCCATCTTGTTTGGCATGTGCCAATCCATCATTTTACTACCGATCCTTGCCAAAATGCAGTGCCGATCCGCACTTTTCATTGGTGATCCGATCCACGGTTTGCCTTACCTCGAGCCGAGCTATCAAGTGCCAATAACCACTCATCCATATAAATTCCTTGTCGATCCATACCACGAACTAACAACTGATCCACATCAATTTTCTTGCAAACCAAGACACAATCAAATCTCGAAATCAACTCAATTCAAACTCATGTAATCCCATACAACCATTCAATACCAAAATCAAATAATCATCAATCAATCATTAACACATCAAATATTCATCATTCAATTATAGGAAATTCACCAAATCATGATAAACAATTAAACGAATCATTTAATAGATATGAACATAGAATTAACACATAAATTTACCGATTTAAGTTGCTAGATTAGATCCTATGGTGATTCGAATGAAAATATAATTACATCAATTAAATCTAGGTGAAAACAACTTGAAATGATGAAAATAAGATCTAACAACCCATATACTCAAGTAAATCTGCATGACAGATGCTTATCACTCACCAAATCTACAAATTAGCTTGTAAAACGATGATCTACAAATCCGAACAGCGAAGAACGATCTTTGAATCAATCACTTTGTTGTGATCTATCTTTCTTTGATGTTGATCTTCAATTTTCTAATCTAGATCTATGAAATTAGTGGAGTGGAGAGGTATTTGATTGGAGTAGGGAGAATCTCAAACCCCAACCAAACAGAGAAATGAAAAAAGTAAACAATTCTCCATTCCTCTACCCGTCTATTTATAACCAACAACCCCTAGCCTTAATGGGCCTCATTAGTCAACCCACTATTGACTAATTAGTCCATATAGAAATTATGTAACACTAAAACAACAATTCCTCCCAAACCGCTGAACCAAATCTTTAATGTGACCACTCTACGAAATTAGAAACATCATTTCTTTTCCAGTGGAATCTATCTCAGCACTTGATTCGATCCTAGTCAAAAGTTATGCCATGCACAAAACTAACAGGGGCAAATTGGTCACAAATAAAATTGGTAAAAATTATGGACATGTTTCACATCCCCGTAAATAACATATCAAAATAGGAGAATGATCCAACCTACAGGGAATTAAATAAAAATATTTTCGATATATAAAATGCAGGTTGTTACATTCTTCCCCCCTTTAGTAATTTCTCCCTCGAAATCCCAAGCAAAAACACAAGCAACACAACCATTCTACATTCTTACCATCCGTGAGCAACCCATTTACCATTCAAACTAGTATACGTCAATCCATGCATCCATAGAGTTAACCTAGCACACAAAATTCTAACAATAATAGTACAAGCTACAATGGTGTAAGGTGACACGACATTAATGGTTCATACCAATGAAGAGTTCTGGATGGATCGTCTTCATACTTTCTTCAGTTTCCTACGTACAATCGTCATCATCCTCACTCCACTGCACCTTGACTAGCTTAACCGTCTTCCTCCTAAGCTATTTAGTGTCGTTCCCCACAACGCGAAGCGGCTTACGAGGTCTCGTAACTACGGACTCAACTTCTAGGTCTTCATACCATACCGGAGATACCACCACATTCAAATCATGCACAATCTTCCGTAGAAACGACACATATATTACATTGTGCACACTCGACATCTTCTTGGGCAAATCCAATATATACGTGAGTTTTCCAATCCGCTCAACTATCAGAAACGGTCCAACGAACCATGGAGCTAACTATCCTTTACTTCCGAATCGAACAACATTCTTCAATGGCGAAATCTTCACTAAAACCATGTCGCGAACGCCAAATTCCAAATCCTTCCAACGCTTATCAACCTAATTTTTCTGACGATCTTGGGCTGCCTTCATTCATTGTCGAAAGATCTCGATACAATCCGACGTCTCTCTTATCATCTTTGGCTCATGTATCAACTTATCTCTAGCCTTTAACCAACATATTAGAGAATTACAAGGTCTACCATACTACTCCTCGTATGGAGCCATCCCAATGCCGACCGGTGGCTGTTGTTATACGCAGACTCAAATAAATGTAGATGGTCTTCCCACGATCCTCCAAAGTCCAATACACAAGCTCTAAGGAGATCTTCCAAAACTCGGTTAACCCTTTTGGTTTGACCATCAGTCTAGGGATGATAAGCCGAACTTAAACATAACTCGGTTCCCAAAGTCCCTTGCAAACTCTTCAAAATACACTTGTGAACGATGGATCTCGATCAATCACTATGCTATTTGGGATACCATGGAATTGAACTATACATTTAATATAAAGCTCAGCCGACTTCGATGCTTTCCTAGTCGATCGAATAGGAATAAATCTTGCACTTTTGGTCAAACGATCCACTATGACCCAAATTCCTTCATTTCCTTCCCTGATTCTAGGTAGTCCATCGATACAATCTATCGATATATGCTCCCAATTCCACATAGGAACTTCCAATGGCGGAAGCAATCCACTCGGCTTCTTCTGTTCATCTTTCACCAACTGACAGTCCATGCATTTGGAAATAAATTTTCCAATATCCCTCCTCATCCCTTCCAGATAGTAAGCTCGTTTCATGTATCGATACATCTTGCTACCACCAGGATGAATCGTCAACTTCGAATGACGACATTCCTCAGAACCTCATCTCTTAATCCATCAATATCAGGAACAACCGCTATCCTTGTTTTCGGAGCCAAACCTCTCGATCGACCCTGAATTCTTTACTCTTTGGTTCTAACTTCTGGATAATCTCGACAAGCTTTGCATCAAACTTTTGGCTTTCTCCAATCCTTTCGATGAGAGTAGGTCTTATCGATAAGCTTGCCAACATTTCAGGCTCTAACTCACATTGAGGCCTGAAATCGTATTCTAGCAAATACTCGAGCTGCTTCCATTTAGAAAACATTGCTCCCAAACTTGTGTGTCTTCGACTCAACGCATCGGTCACTGCGTTATCTTTACTAGGAGTGTAGGCTATAACAAAATCATACGATGCCTGAAACTCTAACCACTATTGCTATCGAAGATTCAAATTGTTTTGGGAGAAAAGATACTTCAACGACTATTGATCCGTAAACAACTCGAATCAAACTCCCAACAGGTAATGTCTCCACATCTTCAGAGCAAACGCGATCGCTGCCAAATCCAAATCATGAGTTGGATAATTCCTCTTGTGCGGCTTCAGCTGTCGACTCACATATGCCACAACTCTATCTTTCTACATCAGCACTACTCCAAGTCTAGTACCGCATGCATCAGTGTATACCACCATCTCTTCATTCCCGCTTCGAATGGTCAAAATAGGAGCACTCGTCAATCTCTCTTTCGGGATTCCAAAAGCTTGATCACACTTCACATCCCATGTGAACATTTGATTCTTCTTCGTCAATCCTGTTAATGGTGCAACTATCTTGGAGAAATCCTTGATAAAACGACGATAATATCCGACCAACCCGTGGAAACTCCAAACGTCTGTCACATTCTTAGGTCTGTCCCACTCTTGAATTGCTGTCACCTTAGTGGGATCCACCGCTATTCCATTTCTAGAAACAACATTGCCTAAGAATTCACTTCACTCTTCCAGAAGTGACACTTCAAAAACTTAGGTCTCAACTGATGCTTTCGGAAGATTTCCAAAACAACTTGAAGTGCGTCTTATGTTATTCCTCATCCTGGGAGTAAACCAAAATATCGTCAACGAACACAAGCACATACTTGTTCAACGATCTCTGAATACCCTATTCATAAGATCCACGAAATATGTTGGCGCGTTTTGTCAACCCAAAAGGCATCACCAACCATTCGAAGAACCGGATGGTATCCTAAAAGCAGTCTTCGACACACTATCCTTCGCTACCCTCAACTAGTGGAACCCCATTGTCAAATCCATCTGAGAAAACACCTTAGCCTTGTGAAGTTGATCGAACAAGTCGTCGATCCACGACAACGAAAACTTGTTCTTCTTGGTTACCTCGTTCAGTTCATGATAATCAACACACAATCTCAAAGATCCATCTGCCTTGGTTGCAAACACAACTGGTGCACCCCATTTGGACACACTTCTCCGAATGAATCCTTTTCCCAAAAGGTCACGTACTTGCATCTCTAACTCTCGCTGTTCCTTAGGCGCCATTTGCTTAAGAGGCATGACGATAGGTCCATCACCTTCGACTAAATCGATTATGAACTCAATCTCACAATGCGGTGGCAACCCTTTGACCTCGTCAAAGACATCATCGAACTCACTAGCGATCGTCACAGATGATAAGTACTCCCGTAGAATCACAAGCGAATATAGATAGCTTACGAAGACCTCGTGTTCGGGCTGACATCTAATCACAACCATTCTCCCTTCCAAATTCTCGACTATCACATCGAGCTTCTCACAATCCACTTTTTCCGCATACCTCCTGAGCCAGTCTATACCCAAAATAATCCCAAACCCAGCGAAGTTCAAAACAAAGCAATCACACACAAACGAGCAACCATGATTTGACAACACTAGACCATGACAAATCATACAAAAATTGGACGAACCCCCAACTGGATTAGTCACAATCAATGGTCTATCACAAATCTAGGGTTCCAAACCCTAGCAGCACACAATCTCATTACAAATGAAAGAATGTGATGCTCTAGTGTCAAACAATACTCGAACTGAGACATCTCTAATAGAAAGAATACCTAGAACGACGACACTCTTCTTTTTCTCCACCGCCATAGGAGCCCTCGAAGAAGATGGCACAACTTCCAAAGCATACACCTTCATAATCTGCTTTCCCTTGGTTGGTTCTGGACAACCCTTCTTGTTATGCCCAGGTTTCCCATAGTTGTAACACTTCTTCTCAACTTTTGGATTCTTACAATCCTTGGAATAATGGCCCTTCTGCGGGCAGTTGTAGCAAGTCACCTCGCTTTTCTGCTTCTTCTAACCATTTTCTCTCCTCGCTATTGCTGCTTCCTCTTTTTGTTATTACCACCCTGCTGTGGATTTGGTTCCTCTTTAGTTGAAACAACAGTCTCTTCCATGGGAAACAAAATATCGTGCCACAAAGCTTTCTCCACGATCTTCTCATAAGTATCATCCAAATGATCAACCAGCTGATTTCAAGATCTTTGTCCAAGCCCATGACAAACTACTAGTTCTTCTTCTAAGGAGTCTCAACATACGAACGAGTGTACTTGGACAAAGCTTCAAAATTTAAACATACTCCAACACTAGTCTACTATTCTGCTTTAGCTTAATGAACCTCTTGAACAGAATAGACTTCTAAATGGTAGAAATGAACTTCATTTCAAACTTGACTTGGAACTGATCCCATGTGATCTCATCTTCTCGGGTCTCTAAAGTGACATAGTTCCACCAATCCATAGCTCTGTCATGTAGCTGTCTCGATGCAAGCTTCATATTAGTCGTATCGTCAATTCCCAAGTATCCAAATATCCGAATGCATATATCAAACAACCCTTGAATCTCTATAGCCAGCTCCGTCCCCTTGAAGGCTTCCCTCCTAGAGTAGTGAAATCTTTGCATAGCTTCGCGAAGTCCACAACCCTAGGCACTTGCACATGAACCCCCACATCTACCGCGGTTGTCTCTGGAGCGGGAACCCTCCTCATGATCACTGCCAACATGGCCTCGAACATAGCTGGGTAATCTAGTATACCTCCATTTCCCACTTCAGGCATAGTCTCCTCTCTAGAAGTATGTCTTGAAGTTTGATGACTCATTCTAAATCCAAAAAATAGAATGATTAGTCCACACATGAGAAAAACTACAAATGGAGTTCAAGCGCTAATATACTATACACAATAGTATATTGTACATCCATCATAAATCTACAAATACATCTCCTATACATTATTACATCTTCAAACATTAGCTAAAATCAATTAACCAAAGCTCTGATACCAAATGTGACAACTGCCCATAACTCCTGCACTTAACAAGAGGAATAAGTGCTGAAAGATGTGCCAGGCAGCTATGGAGATTATCAAGGTAGAATAATACAAGTGGAACCTATCATATAACTCACAGCGCAAGGATAAAATATAATAGAACATATACAATAGGCAATAATAGTGAAGCAAAATTGAGCAGAATCTTGAACTTTTTCATATCATCATGAAATATCCATACAACATTGGATTATGATATAAGTGTCTGTACAAAACGCTTCACTACAATTCACTCAGAGAATACATCAATATAATAGTGGAAAACAACAAATAGTAGATTGTAGGAAAATAATATGCTAGCCTATGGCTTGTCATCGCTCAGCAGCATCGTCCTCATTAAGATCTACTACCTATCACCTACTACTCAGTCTGCCCGTTCATCACATGAATGAACATCGCAAGGTAATAAGAGGGAGACATAAAACCTTGAGTAAGACAATAGTCTTAATGAACGATAAAACAACTATCTAACATCATCAATAAAGTATATGAGAAATAAGTAGATCAATCAACTAATCTACCAGCACATCAGAGACGAACCTGACCCATCTCCTCCACATCCGACAATGATAGCCTTTATGACAATCACAAAAGAAAAAACATATCAGATATAGCAACCATTTATCCAGTGTAGACCATCTTAATTGATATCGACATCTCCCAAGAACAAGCCCCGATGGCCTAAACCAACATTAGACAAGCACCTAAGAGATGTCTCCTTCGACGTCGAATAATCTACACAAGATGATACAAGAAGAACAATCATCATTCATGATTCTGGCTATCACCGCCGATCCTTCCTTGAAACCGTCGTTAATCGTATGACTGGCCATATCATTATTCCATTCGTCAAGGGCTAACGGTAACCCCGTTTCTAGTAAAAACTCCATGCGCCTTTCATCGATACATATCCAGGCCTTTCATCGATACCTAGGGTACTCAACTAATCATCTAGTCCTTTAGGCATCCCTATTATACCCCTGCTTTGAGTCCACTAGAACCTACGACAAAATAATTACTCGTCCTTTAATATCTCTAGTCGTCGTCATCGACGACCATCCATAAGCTCAAAACATCTTCAGCAGCCATTATCCACGAGCTCAAATCATCTTGAGTCATCTTCACATTCATTGCATTTCGACGATCAACAAATACTTCACAACACTTGAACATTCCATCTTGAATTAGCATCGAAGCCACAACCATCATCGAACCAAAAGCATTCTTCATTTGGTCGATATTCGATTCATAGCATTTCATCCTTCGTTGTGAATAACCATCCACAACATTTTATCTCTTTTCACAGCATTTTGAAACACTGTCGTACGTCACCGACCCATAGTGGATCGGCCTGCCCGATCCATTAGGATCTCATGCCCGATCCATAGAAAAAATCATGTCTGATCCATGAACCTTTACCTAACCGATCCATATGCTATAGTGCTTTATAAAAGTGCCACCGATCCATCAGAAAACATGACCGATCCATCTAATCATGCATCGGCCGATCCATCATACACAGCGCTTTAGGAAATATGACCGATACATCAAAAACACAGCTCCCGATCCATTGAAATCCATGGCCAATCTATGTGTAGGCGCCTTCCTGATCCATCGATGATTGCATGTCTGACCCATCACAAAATCACGTGACCGATCCATGGAAGCGTTATCGATCCATCACTTGAACATGCTACCAATCCATCCTGTTTGGCATGTGCCGATCCATCATTTTACTGCCAATCCATGCCAAAATGCAGTGTCGGTCTGCACTTTTCATTGGTGATCCGATCCACAGTTTGCCTTACCTCGTGCCGACCTATCAAGTTCCAATCACCGCCGATCAATGTAAATTCCTTGTCGATATATACCACGAACTCACAACCTATCCACGTCAATTTTCTTGCGAAACAAGAAACAATCAAATCTTGAAATCAACCCGATTCAAACCCATGTAATCCCATACAACCATTCAACACCAAAATCAAATGATCATCAACCAATCATTAACACATCAAATAATAATCATTCAATCGTAGGAAATTCACCAAATCATGATAAACAATTAAACGAATCATTAAATTAATCTAAACATAGAATTAACACATAAATTTACCGATTTAAGTTGCTAGATTAGATTCTATGGTGATTCGAATAAAAATATACTTACATGGATTAGATCTACGTGAATACAACCTGAAATGGTGAAATTAAGATCAAACAACCCATATACTCAATTGAATCCGCGTGAGAGATTCTTATCACTCACTAAATCTAATAATTAGCCTTAAAACGATGATCTACAAATCCATACAGTGAAGAACGATCTCTGAATCAATCATTTTGATGTGATCTATCTTTCTTCGATGTTGATCTTCAATCTTTTAATCTATATCTATGAAATTAATGGAGTGGAGAGGAATTTGATTGGAGTAGGGAGAATCTCAAACCCTAAGGAATTGAATAAAAATATTTTACGATCCTTCGATACGTAAAATGAGGGTCGTTACATTGACAGCAATTAAAATAACAATAACATATAAGAATAAACTTATAAACACTGATACATTTCAGATCCAATATATTTACTATCAATATCCTTATTAAATTTCAAATCTAAAAATAACGTGAAACTCATAGTGATTTGTATTAGATCCAGAAAAGGCCTTTGAAATAGCTGTAGAAAAAGAATTATCCTTTCAATCTATATTTTGATAGCACCCAAAACATCTTCTTATATTATTTCAGAACATAGCTTTATGGAGGAAGAAGATGAAGAAATGTATGTGTAGGAAAATAGTGAGGGTTGCTAGTCTATATATAGGTGTGCAAGGATAATATAAACCGTAGGATCTTTGGGCCTAAAATCAAACTGTAGAATACATATCACGCTAAGTTAGCATAAAGAATGTTGCACAAAAATCTGTCCAGGTTCAGGCTTACTGCCTGATCGTAGGTGGATCGACGCATACGTGGGTCGACACTAGTGTCGATATATGGGTCGACACAGGGGTCAACCCATGTATGCTCAGGTCGCCCAATGACCACTGCTTTTTATGAGTTTTTATTTAAATTATTCAAACTTCTTTAGATCAAAACTTTTCATACTTAGTCCGATTTACGAAAACCAAAAGTCTATCTGAATCAGAATTTTGTAACGAACGCAATGGTAAAATCTATTTTACCTAATTATGAAAATTTTATTATCTTCTTCGTATAATTGTTGTGTATAAAAATATGGGGTGTTATATTCTCCTCTCCTTAAAGGATTTCGTACCCGAAATCTCTAAGTTAAGGAGAATGTTATTAATGTTATCAATCAAAACCTACACCCATCTACTCATCCATCAACCACTAGCATCAATTCTTCTTAAAATTTCTAATGCTTTGTATGAACATATGCAAAGGTGTTGTGTATATGTCTCTAAGCTAATGTGAAAATAAGGCGGTTTACTGATTCAGTTGGCCTCCTTAATGTGTAACACCCTAAATTTTCTGTGAATATTAAATTAACAAATTTAAGAATACTTCATTTTTAAAGTGAGAATTAAGGGAAACGGGTTACGCCATTGCGTTCAACTCGGAATTCTGCTTGAGATAGAGTCCGAGTTTGCGTAAATTGGACTCCGTATGAAGAAGATATGGCCTTCCGAAGTTTCAGAATTTAAATAAATTAAAAACAGCTCAGGTTTAGAAAATTTGAAATTAAAAATTCAAACAGGGGAGCAAGATGGGCGTGAATTCTCCCGCCCAAGGGCCAGGTCGACCTGGGGGTCGACCTACCCATACAGGTCGACCAGGGGGTCGACCTGCCCCCCCGGGCAGATCTGAAAGATGACGATATTTTGACTCACTACTGAGTCATTAGGCTGAGGTGTTATTCTACCTTGACTGGATGGTCTTGATTGCTTCTAGGTTAATTTGACGGCTCTAAATTAATTAAAATTCTATATAAGCAACCTAACTCTCAACCTAAAATCACACTAATTCATACCAAGAGCCGCCATGTCGTCAATGGAGAACCTAGAGTAGCCGTCGTTCTCTTTCAACTCAAAAACAAGATAGAAGCAAGAATCAAAATCAAATCTAATCTAAATTAGAATAACAATTAGTCTACATCAAAGGCGAGCAATTCAGTTTCAGAATACAGATACCAGAAAAACAAGACTGTTCTTTTATTTATGAGTACTATTTCTTTCACAATATAATTATTAAATTAATTATGATCGTTTGTAATTGGATTATGCGAACATGTCTATTGAATCGCATGTTGTTGTTTAACTTTGTAGATCTATTTCATACTTAACTTGATTCATTTTATGTAATTTTGGGATGTTAAACCATATGTTAATTCATATGAGAATCTTATGCAAGTTTGGGTAGTTAAATCATATGTTAATTCATATGTGAATCTTATGCAAGTTTGGATGTTAAATCATATGCTAATTCATGTGTGAATTTTATGCAAGTTTGGGATGTTAAATCGTATGTTAGTTTGAATAATGAATCTTATGCAAGTCTATATGTGAATTGTACACAAGTTCATATATGAATCAAGTATATACATATGCTAGTTTATATGCACAACACGTGACACCAATTTACAAGTTTAGATCCATATGCAAGTTTATAGGAATCTATATGCAAGTTCACAGTTTATGTAAGTTTGGGTGAAAAAACATATTTATGTGCAAGTTCACATTTTTATGTTTAGACCTATATTTAGATCCATTTTAGTTTATGCAAATTTATGTTATGTATGTTCATTGCCTAAGCAAGTTCTTGGCCATGCAAACTTATGCTATAATTCTTAGATTTATTTTATGTGTTATGCAAGTTGTGATGTTGCTTTTCTTTTTTATAAGTTAGACTATTTGGGAGTCTAACATATTTCATGTTAAAACGTACGAACGACGTGGAGATAATGAGAAAATATTAATTATGTAAATTGTGAATTGGTATAAAAAGGCTTTAAAGGCATATAAATTAATTTGAAACATTAATTGGTATAATTTTTATACCCAAAGAGTATGGACATAATTTAGGTGACAATTATGGACATAATTATTTTGGAAATTTCTGGAAATTTGAATAGGGATAATTAATTCATATTGGGGTGAAATAATTTGTAATAATAAATGCCTAAGACACGAGGTTAGACTCGTTTGTGGTGTAAGGCTGCCCGGATCCGCCCGGCAAATCCAGCAACCACAAACGGTAGTCTAATGTGAGAGGTCGGAGGTATAAATTAAATGCGTAACAATTGTAATGACACGAGGTTAGACACGTTTGCGGTATAAGACTGCCCGGACCCGCCCGACAAATCCAGCAACCGCAAACGGGAGTCTAATGTGGGAGGTCTTTACAAGGTTACGGTTCTATTGAATTAAGTAACACTTAACTAGATAAACATGTGGTGGGACATGGGGGTTAAGTGGGTGGCCTGGGTGGCATGTGAAATACGATTAGAAACACTTAACCAAGTTGAAAACATGTAAGAATACATGAATAAGAAGGGGTTAAGTGGGAAGTTCTAGTGGGGACCAAGCATAGGTGGAAAGCTTGTGTCAAACATGGGGACCCTTTTTAAACCAGTAACCCATTAAGTATCTTTGTGAGCTCGAGTTAGATCGAGGAGGGGACACGCTTACTGGGTTTGATTGTAAGAGGTTAAAACGGGTTAACGGTGGCAGTGCAAGTCCAACAGGGTCATGTGCACGCGTGGGCCCGTGCTGGTAGGTAAGACGTTGTTGCATCGTGCAGATATAAGCCGTGCATCTTTAGTGGTATCGGGTTGCCACTTTGGGGAGTGATACACTCCACTGTGGGACCAACACGGGTATCAACGAGTTAGGGAGCCGATCGCATGGAGGTATGGGTACAACTAGTGGAGTTAGGGGCAGGCGGCACCTATGTAGACAGCTAGGGGTACACGAAACTACCATTATGATTATGGTGTTCAGTAGGCGGGATCAACTTTTAGGGTGGCTAGTAGTGGTGCAGTATAGCAATTATCCTATAGTGATTAGGAGTGAGATTAACGCCAGAATATTCCTCTTGTTTGCTTTGCCTTGCCCACTTGTTTCACAGTCATTCTATATTTTTCCAGTTTACGCCTTATCCTAATTACTTTCATAATTGTATTGTTAAAGTTATGGTACTCACCAGACTTTATGTCTAACCCCCTTTTTATTTTCGCCTCTTTTCTTCCTCCCCCCCCCACCAGGTTCTCAGGGTAGGACTAGTACTAGTGGAGCTTGATCAGGATTTTTCTCTCTCTTTTGGAAGTGCTTGGACTGCTGAAAGTAAAGTTCAGCTCATCTCTTTTATGGCTACTTATGTTGGGGTTATGCTTTTTACATTATGTACTAAGAAAACAATTTGTCAAGATGGATATTAAGCGTACTTGGTTTTACTGTTGGTTTATGAAGTTGTTGTAATCAAACTATTTCTCCGCTGCAATAAAAGTTGTTTTAAAATTTTCAAGTACCAATATATGTATCTGTCTTGCTATATTCTGTTCTATACACTAATAATGCTCCATGAAAGTTAATGCATTCCCAAAGAGAGTGACATTAATGTACGTGGGGTGTTACACGTGGTATCAGAGCTGAAGGTTAACAGAATAGATAAGAGATTTTGAAAAACCATTTTTCAAAAGCATATTATAAAGAAATACTATCAAAAGTATGTTTTAAGGAGAGTATTTTCAAGAGAAAATTTGTTTTAAAAACATAACCCCCAAGAGCCATATATCTTTCTTTCGAATTCTCCGTTTTGAATCTCTTCATTTTCTTTTTAACATGTTTGGGTTACCCGAGATACCCGAGGGAATACCAATACCAACCTGGTTCAGAAGGTATCTGGAGGCTAGGGCCACCGCCGTAGGCCAACCAGACATCCCTCCTCCCCCAGCTGCAGCCGCTCCTCCTCCTCCCCCTCCCTGTAATGACCCGGATTTTTGGCGACTTTGGTTATTGACATAAACATGATGACGACTAACCAAACATCGAAAAATCCCGGTAATTAATGAAAGAAATTAGAGGGTGAGGATAGATAAGATAGAAACTTAGAATAGAAGAAGAAGAAGAACACAACATCAGAGTAACACGAATCTCACAACGGAACGAATAACATATAATAGATAACATATCCTTGAAATAAAATCAGTATATGTGTTCAATAACATTATCAGAGTACAACACTTACAACACAACGGAAATAACTATAGCTATATGATCCTGAAGCCTCCTGCTCCAGCTCTTCAAGTATCTGTAAATCCAGACTACTTGACTGCCCGTACAAAATTGGGCACCCAAGAGTTTAGGGAAACAAAACAAAGTAAACTCTGGGTCAGTCATGGGACTGGTATAAGTAAAATAGTTTAAAACAGTTTGGACAAGTAAACGATATCTCATAAGACCACGCCGTATAACGGAACGGGTTTTTCCCTTATGAGAATCCAAAATATCTTTATATCAAAAACCTTTTGATATTACAATATTGTCTATCAACCACAACATAATAATCATCTAGCAGAAACGCTTTCATCTCACGTTCTACGTATATAGTATACAAATCAAAACCGCAAGCACGTATTGGGTAATGGATTTCCAACTATGACAAGGTATGGAACCACCTTTCGCTAGTGTACCTCTAGAAAGGAATACACTGGGTTCAACAAGAACATCTTGCAACCCGGCCACACATGACCGACCACTTATTTCGCTTGAGTGTATCGAATGTATATCACCAACGGTTGTTATCAACAACCGTTTCCCGAATGGGACAGTATCGACAATAGATTTTTAGAAATAAATGAAACTCTAGATCAGGTGATTATACACCCTACTTCGAAGCGACCGACTTAGCCATGCTGCCTGCCCGATTTCTGTCATTTACCGGTTGATGAGGCTTGAGGTTACGCTTCATCATCACATCAGATTCACTTCGAATGCCACATTGTCAGATCCATCGAAAATCACTAATTGACGCTACAACAGTACATTACGTGTTAGCTAAAGAAATTTCCTTCTCCGCTTCCACTCTTGGTACAGTTGAAGAGATCAATGTACATGACCTTTCTGGGAATACTCTATCAGACATTCATCCATACAAGTTATCCAGGAACAGGATGAACCGAAGGCATTATTCAGTATATCCATCTTAGGCACTGTTATCTAATATTTATACAACAGCCCTTGCACTTTACCCCGTCTTCAATTTTCTTTGGCATATATGATTCGCAACGCTTATGCCAATACAGAGTGGTTCTTTGGATAATAATCCAACCGGTCTCTCCATATTAACAACGTTAAAATGGTCAAAACTTCGATAGTCTGTGATTTAACCATCAAAGAAAAACACGTGTGCAAACAACGATATTATTTCCAGGAGGAAATTATATCGATCAATCATCAATCATATATATATATATTCATATTCCTTATTTTCTATGTTTAGAAAATATACGTTATTAACACTGGAAAACATTTCCATTGTTTATTTACATATCACTATCATTTCACAACTATCAGTCCCTGACTGTAAACTAGTAGGAGAACAATTATCTAAGTATAAACCCCGAAGGCCGAAACCAACATCAGATCGATACTCAGAAAACTATTCAACTTAACTAATCTCTAGTCAGTTTCTAATCTTGTTTAACTCTATTTCTTTTAACTATGTTCGATTAACTCCTTTTGAATAACTATGTTCAATTGACTCCTATTTGATGACTCTATTTGATAACTCTAATCGATTAACTCTTTTCTATCTCGTTAATTTCCTTTTATAATCCTATTTATTTTCCCAATAAATATTCCTTTATTCTATTTATTTACTTTCTACGTAAATATCTTTCTTTATATTTCTATTTACTTCTTAAATAAATATCGTTTTACACTTCTATTTACTTGCTAAGTAAATAATCGTTTTATAAAATTCTTTGATTTTATAATTATTCCCTTTCTAAATATCTTCTATTTATAAATATTCCAGTTTATAAATATTTTATTTTCAATATCACTTTGAAAATTCACTTATCAACATTCTGGTATGTTATGGTATTCAACATATCAAATCCCGATGATCAATATCGTCCAAACACATACAGTTAACAACAGATTATATATCACATCATATATCACAATATATGAAAAACAGTAAAATAAATGTTGAGGAATCCAGTCGGATTCCTCCAACCTGTTTCCCTGCATCCACAGATATTACACAATAAAATCAACATCACTTTCAGTTCCATATGATATATTCTGATAGCAGAATCAATATCTAAATATTTAACGGTTCTAAAAATACAATATGAAATTATAAACTGTTCAGAGTTAGTGAGATTTACTCACATTGGCAGTTCATCGTTAAAGAACGATAAACTGTTGTTTGATTTGAATCAAACAATTTATTTCACCGTAAATTCAAACGAGCCTCGATCCACTCCCAATCCGTTCCATTGTGTTGTCGTCTATACGATCCCAACGGGTCTTGTTTCGCTCAATTCTGATTACGTATGGTAGAGTTATACACATTCGAAGCTAATACATTTTTAAATAATTAAAAACATGGATTTTAATTATACTTGGGCCTTATACCTTCATTCTGGCCCATCCTCCAAACGTAACCGGTCCCAAAGTCTTCTTTCCCAAACAGAAAGACGCGACCTGCTCCCTTGAAACACCACAGACGAGATTTTCGAATCCATTTTCCTCCTCAATCACTTTACCGAACTTCAAACTAAAATCACCACCTTACTCCTCTTCAAGATCCACATCTACTCTTCCCAAAAAGATGAAACTCGAACCACCATACAAATTTCCGTCGACAGCCTGCTCTTCACATCCACACAGTGACGTAACCCTTTCAGGTGATTGAACTCCACAAAAACACTCCCACCGTGTGCGGTTCTCCTTGCTAAACCCAAAAACAACACTCGATCTTTGAACAGAAGCCTCGATTTGCTCCAAAACCTTAACCCTAACCGACTGTACCATTTCGTGTATCCCAAAAAATGCATCGCAACAGGTAAAACTGGTATGGATAGGGAGCTCAACTCACAAGGATCTCATATTTACTCGTTTTGTGATTTTCTGATTTTTCTATGAATTGTTCTTGATTTCTTTTCTCCCATTTTTACTGTGTTTGGTTTTTGGAGAAATGAACATGACGGCGGGATTTTTACTGAGGGATTAGGTTTAGGTTTTTAGAGGAGTTAAGGTTATTATATAGGGGAGAAATAATATTTTAATATTTGATTTTTATATTAATTTATTCTCCAATGCTGCTTGTGTTTGTCTTTTAAAAGTCCCTGTGATCACACACGGTACCCAAAAATCACGAAAATTGGCATACAACTACAGTTTGACATTACGGTCCCAACGAAACTGGTTTCATCGAATTCCGACTCCGTTTGCTCACACATCGTATTTTTAACCGTTAGAAAATCGACTGTTTTTCACATTAAAATCGCCCACGGCCACATACTGACTTCAAAAATCACGAAAATTGAAATCTAACAATAATTTGACATTGCGGATCCAGCAAAATTAGTTTCGTCGAATTCCGACTTCGTTTGCAAAAGTGGCTATTTTTAAAGTCCTAAATAACCCTTTTAAATATATAAATTGTAACACCCCACGTCCATTAATGTCACTCACAAAGGGAATGCATTAACTTCCATGGAGGTTATAAGTGAATATAGAACAGAAAAATTACAACAAGACAGATAATAAGTAGTACTTGGAAATCTAAAACTTCATTTTATTGCAGCGGAAACATGTTTATTACATCACAAAACCATTAATCAGAGTCAAGTACATTATCCCTCTTCATAAAACAAAATACATAATCCCATTACACAAATAGCCATTAAAGAAGATAACAAGCTGGACTTTACTTCAAGGGTCCAAGCTTTCCAAAGAGATGAAGCAATCCAATCAAACTCCACTAGAGTTGGGTCCAACCTGAGGACCTGGAGGGGGAAAAGGGTAGAAATGGAGGGGGTCAGACATAAAGTCTGGCGAGTATGATAATTCTAACAATACTATTATCAAAATAACTAGACTAAGGCATAAGCTGGAAGACAAGTAAATGTCTATGAACTATTAGGAAGATAAAGATAGCGTTTAAGATAATGTCAAAGTTAACGGTAAAGGCACACCTAATTACTAACGAATAATTACTACACTGCACCGCACATTACTACACTGCACCGCACCAGTCACCCTATTGTTTGATCCCACTTGCTTCACACAGAAACTTTATAAATAGCCTTACGTACCCCTAGCTGACTACATAGGTGTCGTCTGCCCCTATCTCCACTAGGTGTACCCCACTACCCACTTTTGATCGGCTCCCTACTCGTAGATACCCGTGCTGGCCCCACAGTGGGGTGTATCACTCCCCAAAGTGGCAACCCGATACAACTTGAGAATGCACGGCTTATACCTACACGATGCAACAACGTCTTATCTACCAGCCCGGGTCCACACACGCATATGAAACCCGTTGGACTTGCGTTGCCACCGCTCCCCGCTTTGGCCTCTTACAGTCAAACCCAGCATGCGTGTCCCGTCCTCAACTTGGGTCGAGCCCACAAAGATACGTTTGGGATACTGGTCGAAATGGGCCCCCACAAGCTACCCACCTAAGCTTGTCACTAGAATATCCCACTTAACCCTCTTAGTCATGTTCATTTACATGTGTGTTTGGTTAAGTCTTACTAATCGTATTTCACATGCCACTAAGGGCACCCCCTAGATTCCTCATGCCACCCAAGGCACCTACTTGACCCCCATGTCCCACCTTACATGTTTATCTGGTTAAGTATTTCTTAATTCATTCAGGCCATAACCTCATAAAGACCTCTCACATTAGACTGGCATTTATGGCAGCTGGATTTGCCGGGCGGGTTCGGGCAGTCTTACACCATAAAAGAGTCTAACCTCGTGTCTTTACAACCGTTATGCTTTAGTTTAGGCCTAGAACCTCTCACATTGGGCTAACATTTGTGACCACTGGATTTGTCGGGCAGGTCCGGGCAGGTTTACGTCACAAACGAGTCCAACCTCGTGTCCTAAGCATTGATTAACACTTAAAATCTTTTACCCCACTTTTAATAATTCCCTATTCAAATTATTAATTAAGTCAACTTTTAATGATGTCCATAATTGACTCAATTATGGCCATCCACTTATGGCATGCAAAATCATATCAATTGCACCCCAACTTTTTAATATTAAATACTTAATATTACCCCTACCCCACGTTTATACGTTCGCTTATTCAACGCATAATATAGGCTAGACTTGTATAGTCTAACACCTAGCCCAAAGATAAATTATCACAACATATAGACAATTAAAATAAATCTAATCATAATAGGGGTGAAACTTGCATAACTACACATGTTAAGGATCAAAAGGTGTCAACTTGTTAAATGTCTCAATTTACATGATATGATCATAGCCTAAATCTATACATAAACTTGCATATGGGGTTTTTAGGCAACATAATGATGGTGTGAACTAGCATAGGATATCACATATGTCATAGCATAATTCTAGATGTCATAATAGATGTCTTGGCATATGTTCATAACTTTTCTAATCAATCTAACTTGCGTATGTGACTTGTCATATAGATCAACATAACCCAAACATGATGATTTAATTAATATGAACTAACTAGCATAGATGGTAACATCATGGCCTTTTTAACATGTATGATTCATCACAACTTAGCATAGAAACTTTCAACATACATAACATCATCATAGCATGATTTACAACATATAAGATATCATCATCACATAACATTGGATTTACAATATACATGATAGCAAAAGGGGTTTACAACAACATATATGATAATTCACATCAGCTACTCATAATCCATTCATAACTCAACCTAATTAAAATGATAATAATCTTGTTAAGATCATCATACTCACAATTTAGAGAAGAAAAGAGAGAGTTTTGCTTTGCTTTAGGGTTGAGAGAATTAGAATTGAATTTGCTTTTCTTCTTTCTTAGTTGGCGGCGGCTCTATTGATTTCCATAGCGATGGTAACTATTCTATTTTAATTAGGTTTAGGGTTAGCATCAGGATGTATTTATAGGTGTAGGAAGTTATTTAGGACCATTAGATTAACCCTGAACCATGAGAACCAATCAAATGCAAAATCTGCATTTGAGCGAATCGGCCCACAGGTTGACAACCAAAGACCCTGGATTAACCCCTAGTCGACCCAGCAGGGCTCGGGTCGACCTCAAAAATGGGCCGGTTCGGTTATTTCCCCTCCCAATTCGCTGTTTTGAACTTTTTCGCATATTTATTTATTTAATTTTTAATTTATATATATATATATATCAATATATATATATTTCTCTGCGCAACCCATTTCACTTAATTCTTTTCTAAAAATTAAGTATACTTTAATTTGTGAATTTTAATGTTATAAAATTATGGGGTGTTACATTCTCCCCTCCTTAAAGGATTTCGTCCCCGAAATCTCCAAGTCAAGAAGAATGTATATCCTACCATCTAATCGTCCATCTACTCAACCATCAAACATCAGCATCCATTGTCCTTAAAAGACTTCTAATGCTTTAATGTTTATATGCACAGTGTGTGTATATGTCCATATCTAATGCAAAATTAGGCGGTCTACTGATTCAGTCGACCTCCTTAGTGCAATTCATGATAGTGCCATGCGTCCAATATGTTTGCAAAAGATTCCTAATGATACATATTAATTCTATATGCGTGCACAACCATCCACCCGAATGCAACAACTATATGATAATACAACCATTATACATCCATTTTACTAAATACATCCATATATATGCAATATGCAATATGAAGTGACTGAGCCGATCTGGTGCCTAATAGTGTGTGTATATGCATCCACGAGCAACCACTAGCAAACACTTGCATCCACTTTGCATCCACCATACATAACATGTCTCAAACACATGTTTCAACCATAGGATTATCCTAACTAAAGTTCAAAGATACTAGCGAGAGGATATACTAAAGATAAGATAAGTACAAGCTAAGCGATAAAGGAGAAATTAAAGGACATACCCTCAAAAAGAAAAGGGTATCGTGAACGCATCTTCTCTTCAGTCTCCAAAGTAGCGTTGCTCTCATCATCTCCCCATTGCACTTTGACTAGTCTGACCTCTCGATTCCTCAACCTCTTGATCTCCGACCCAAGAATGTGCGTAGGAGCTCGTCGAATTGTCGCATCACGCTCTATCTCCACCTCTCTAAGCAAGCTCGGCTCTACCACTTCCGCAGTCTCGTGCAAGCACTTCCTCAAATGTGACACATGGAATACGTCATGTACACCACTAAGTCTCTCGGGCAACTCCACTCTATATGCCATCCGTCCAATCCTCTCCTTAATAGGAAACGGCCCTACAAACCTTGGTGCTAATTTCCCAACGGACCCAAAGAGAACAACGTTTCGTAATGGAGACACTTTGATAAAGACCATGTCCCCAACTTCAAACTCGAGATCTGTCCTCCTCTTATCCGCATAAGATTTCTGCCTATCCTGTGCTGCTTTCATCCTCCTTCGAATCAAGTCGATCTTCTCTGAAGTCTCCCTAATCATATCGGGCCCAAGTAAGATCTTATCCGTAGATTCCCACCAACATGTAGGTGAACGAGAAGGTCGTCCATAAAGAGCTTCGAATGGTGCCATACCAATGCTGGACTGAAAGCTGTTATTATATGCGAACTCCACCAATGGAAGATGCTCTTCCCATGTACCCCCAGAGTCTAGGATACATAGCCTCAACAGATCCTCTAGAATGCGATTCACCCTCTCGGTCTGGCCGTCCGTCTGAGGATGATATGCGATGCTCAAACATAACTGAGTCCCTACCGCCTCTTGTAAGCTTCTCCAAAATTCGCTAGTGAAAATAGGATCGCGGTCGCTCACTATGCTAGAAGGAACACCGTGCAAACGAACTATTTCTCGAACGTATACGGAGGCTAACCATGGAGCAGTCCTCTTACTCTTTACGGGAATGAAATGGGCGCTTTTAGTAAGTCTATCTACTATAACTCAGATTCCCGTATTACCCTTCCTTGATCGCGGTAACCCATCCACAAAATCCATCGAGACACTTTCCCACTTCCATAGTGGAACCTCCAATGGGTGAAGCAACCCACCGGGTTTCTTTTTCTCCGCTTTTACTTGTTGGCACACCAAGCATCTAGCGACATACTCAGCCACGTCTTTCTTCATGTCGGCCCAAAAGTAAACTCTCTTCATGTCTTCGTACATCTTGTCCCCGCCGGGATGAATGGTCATCTTCGAACGATGTGCTTCGTCAAGATTAGTCTTCCTTAGGTCATCGTCTTTTAGTACACAAAGTCTACCGTCCCTACGTAACCAACCCTTATCATCTAGGGTATACCTACGGAGATAGCTTGATGACTCCCCTCCTTTGAGCTTTTCTACTAACTCAACTAACTGTGGGTCGTCTCGCTGTGCCTCGCCAATCCGTCCCAAAAGCGTAGGTCTGACCTCCAAGGATGCTAGCAAACCGGGTACGAAGTCAACAGAAGGTCTAAAGTCAAACATCGAAATGAATTCTAAACTTTGCCGCTCAACAAACAAAGGACTTAAGGATAATCTTTTTCTACTTAAGGCATCGGCCACCACGTTACCCTTGCCAGGGGTATATGCTATCTCAAAGTCGTAGGACGCTAAGAACTCCATCCACCTTTGCTGCCTTAAGTTCAAGTCCTTTTGAGAGAATAGGTATTTTAAAGATTTGTGGTCAGTGAATAGTTCGAATTTCTCGCCAAGAAGATAATGACGCCAAGACTTAAGCGCGAAAACAATAGCGGCCAACTCTAGGTCATGTGTGGGGTAATTCTTCTCATGTGCTCTCAACTGCCTTCCACCATAGGCTATTACCCTGCCCTCTTGCATTAAGACTGCGCCTAGTCCTGTCACCACAAGCGTCAGTATAAACGGTAAATGGCTTACTCCCATCTGGCAATACTAAGACTGCGGCTGAAGTCAAAGCTCTCTTCAAACGTTGGAACGCATCATCACAATCTACATCCCATGTGAAAACTAGGTTCTTCTTCGTCAAGCGTGTCAATGGAGCTGATATCTTTGCAAAGTCTTTGATAAACTTCCTATAGTAGCCAGCCAACCCCAAGAAACTTCTCACTTTGGTAGCATTTTTGGGAACCTTCCAATCTTGGATGGCCACCACCTTCGCGGGATCTACAGCTATCCCTTCTTTGGAAACCACGTGTCCTAAGAACCGTACTTCCTTCCTCCAAAAGTGACACTTAGAAAATTTAGCTTTAAGCTTATGCGCTTGAAGAGTCTCCAACACTTCCCTAAGATGTGGGGCATGCTCTTCTTCATCCTTAGAAAAGATCAAGATGTCATCTACAAAGACTACCACAAATTTGTTAAGGTACTCCCTAAACACCCTACTCATCAAATAAACAAAATATGCTGGGGCGTTTGTCAAACCGAAGGGCATCACTAGCCATTCATAGAAACCGTCCGGAGTCCTAAAGGCAGTCTTGTCAATGCTATCCTCATCCACGCTCAACTGATGGAAACCAGTGGCTAAGTCCAACTGCGAAAACACTGAGGCGCCAACTAACTGATCGAAGAGATCGTCAATCCTCGGCAATGGGTGTCTGTTCTTTTTAGTAAGCTTATTAAGTTCTCTATAGTCCACACAAAGTCTAAGGGACCCATCCGCCTTCGTGGAAAATACTATTGGAGCACCCCACTCCGATATACTTCGTCTTATGAACCCCTTCTCAAGCAACTCGTTCACTTGCTTACCGAGTTCCCTCCTTTCACGTGGAGCCATGTGGCGTACTGGCAAAGATACTGGTTTCGCATTATCCACAAGATATATTCGAAAATCTATCTCCCGCTTCGGAGGCAAGCCCTTCACCTCCTCAAACACATCCGAATATTCTCGGACCACTCTAACAGATCGTAGATTTTCCTCAGACGCGTCAACCGATTCTAGATAACTTAGCATAACCGAATTTATGGGATTACAGAAGATTTCGAGAGTGTTGCCAAGGCGAGTCACGAGCCTAACTACTCTCCTTTCACAATCAAGAACGGCCCCATTTCTGGATAACCAATCCATTCCTAAAATTAGCCCATAGCCCGTGAAGCCCAACACATAAGTATCACATCTAAATTCAACGCTAAGTATGGAAATTTTCAAATCCAAACACATCATAGACAAATAAGCTGAGCCCCCAATTGGATTCGAAACAACTAAGGGATCCTCTACTAAACTGGTGTTTAAGTGCAGTGATTCAACTAATGATGTAGAGATAAACGAATGTGATGCGCCTGAATCGAATAAGGTACGGACAGGATGATCAAACAGAAAAACTAAGCTTTCAACAGAAATGGTTCTACCTCGTTCTTGCAGCGGTGGGACCGTGAGAGCCTGAACTTGTCCCCTAGCCTGCCCTGGTGCCATAAGAGCCTGCACCTGTCCTCCCGAGGTAGCTCCTGCCCTCTGACCCTTCTTTGGGCAGTCCTTCACTAAATGTCCCGCATCGCCACAATGAAAACAGCCTGTCTTCTTTTTCTTTCGGCAATCCTTGCTGAGATGGCCTAGGGTTCCACAGTTTAAAACAATTCTTCTTTCCCTTTCCGTTATTGTCTTTACCACCCTTCTTGTTTTGCTGTTGTGGTTTCTTCTGATCCCCCTTCTTCTCGGGTGCCTTATCAGCTTTAGCGCTATTCTCCTCATGCATGAGCGCCATTTCTACTAACTTCTCAAAGGTGGCCCCCATAGGGATGTGGGTCATAGCCAACCCTTGCAATGGTTCATTCAAGCCATTCACGAACCTCAGCGCCTTCTTCTCTGGCGTGTTCACTAAGTCCAAGCCAAACCTTGCTAACTGATTAAATTTATTGACATATTCTTTCACTGATGAGCTTCCTTGCTTCAATGTCAAGAACCTTTCCATATATAGATTTTCTTCAGCCCTTGAGAGAAACTTCGCCTCGAACCTACGTCTGAAATCCGCCCAAGAGTCAACAGGACGCTCCCCATTAGTGACATCCCACCAAAACGAGGCATCTCCCTTCATCAACCAAGCTGCTAAACGAACTCTCCTCCCTTCTTCTACTTCAAAGATTTCTAGCAATTCTTCCACCTCCTTAAGCCAATCTCTAGCTTCCACAAACGTTTCTGACCCTTGAAATGGTTTTCCACCCATAGCCTTGAATTCCTTGCACGCCTTGGCAAAAGTATCTACGCGAGGAGGAGGAGGAACGGGTGCAACTGGTGGTGGAGGAACATTGGCTGGACCTGCAGCGGCCCTAGCCTCCAATAGCCTCCTATACTATCCTGGTATCGTTACACCGTCGGGTAGATTAAGATCTTCAGCCATGCTGAAACAAAAAAGGAAAGATTCAAAATGGAGAATTCGAAAGATAAAGATATGTGGCTATTGGGGATTATGTTTTTCTTAAAAACTTTTCTCTTTAAATTTCTCATTAAAACATGTTTTTGAAAACACTTCTTCCAAAAATAACTATTTTTCTAAAGTATTTTTATTTGTTCTGGTAACCTTAAGCTCTGATACCACGTGTAACACCCCACGTCCATTAATGTCACTCACAAAGGGAATGCATTAACTTCCACGGAGGTTATAAGTGAATATAGAACAGAAAAATTACAACAAGACAGATAATAAGTAGTACTTGGAAATCTAAAACTTCATTTTATTGCAGCGGAAACATGTTTATTACATCACAAAACCATTAATCAGAGTCAAGTACATTATCCATCTTCATAAAAATAAATACATAATCCCATCACAAATAGCCATTAAAGAAGATAACAAGCTGGACTTTACTTCAAGTGTCCAAGCTTTCCAAAGAGATGAAGCAATCCAATCAAACTCCACTAGAGTTGGGTCCAACCTGAGGACCTGGAGGGGGAAAAGGGTAGAAATGGAGGGGGTCAGACATAAAGTCTGGCGAGTATGATAATTCTAACAATACTATTATCAAAATAACTAGACTAAGGCATAAGCTGGAAGACAAGTAAATGTCTATGAACTATTAGGAAGATAAAGATAGCGTTTAAGATAATGTCAAAGATAACGGTAAAGGCACACCTAATTACTAACGAATAATTACCACACTGCACCGCACAGTACTACACTGCACCGCACATTACTACACTGCACCACACCAGTCACCCAATTGTTTGATCCCACTTGCTTCACACAGAAACTTTATAAATAGCCTTATGTACCCCTAGCTGACTACATAGGTGTCGTCTGCCCCTATCTCCACTAGGTGTACCTCACTACCCACTTTCGATCGGCTCCCTACTCGTAGATACCCGTGCTGGCCCCACAGTGGGGTGTATCACTCCCCCAAAGTGGCAACCCAATACAACTTGAGAATGCACGTCTTATACCTACATGATGCAACAACGTCTTATCTACCAGCCCGGGTCCACACACGCATATGAAATCCGTTGGACTTGCGTTGCCACCGCTCCCCGCTTTGGCCTCTTACAGTCAAACCCAGCATGTGTGTCCCGTCCTCGACTTGGGTCGAGCCCACAAAGATACGTTTGGGATACTGGTCGAAATGGGCCCCCACAAGCTACCCACCTAAGCTTGTCACTAGTATATCCCACTTAACCCTCTTAGTCATGTTCATTTACATGTGTGTTTGGTTAAGTCTTACTAATCGTATTTCACATGCCACTAAGGGCACCCACTAGATTCCTCATGCCACCCAAGGCACCTACTTAACCCCCATGTCCCACCTTACATGTTTATCTGGTTAAGTATTTCTTAATTCATTCAGGCCATAACCTCATAAAGACCTCTCACATTAGACTGGCATTTGTGGCAGCTGGATTTGCCGGGCGGGTCCGGGCAGTCTTACACCATAAAAGAGTCTAACCTCGTGTCTTTACAACCATTATGCTTTAGTTTTGGCCTAGGACCTCTCACATTGGGCTGACATTTGTGACCACTGGATTTGCCGGGCGGGTCCGGGCAGGTTTACGTCACAAACGAGTCCAACCTCGTGTCCTAAGCATTGATTAACACTTAAAATCTTTTACCCCACTTTTAATGATTCCCTATTCAAATTATTAATTAAGTCAACTTTTAATGATGTCCATAATTGACTCAATTATGTCCATCCACTTATGGCATGCAAAATCATATCAATTGCACCCCAACTTTTTAATATTAAATCCTTAATATTACCCCTACCCCACGTTTATACGTTCGCTTATTCAACGCATAATATAGGCTAGACTTGTATAGTCTAACACCTAGCCCAAAGATAAATTATCACAACATATAGACAATTAAAATAAATCTAATCATAATAGGGGTGAAACTTGCATAACTACACATGTTAAGGATCAAAAGGTGTCAAATTGTTAAATGTCTCAATTTACATGATATGATCATAGCCCAAATCTATACATAAACTTGCATATGGGGTTTTTAGGCAACATAATGATGGTGTGAACTAGCATAGGATATCACATATGTCATAGCATAATTCTAGATGTCATAATAGATGTCTTGGCATATGTTCATAACTTTTCTAATCAATCTAACTTGCATATGTGACTTGTCATATAGATCAACATAACCCAAACATGGTGATTTAATTAATATGAACTAACTAGCATAGATGGTAACATCATGGCCTTTTTAACATGTATGATTCATCACAACTTAGCATAGAAACTTTCAACATACATAACATCATCATAGCATGATTTACAACAAATAAGATATCATCATCACATAACATTGGATTTACAATATACATGATAGCAAAAGGGGTTTACAACAACATATATGATAATTCACATCATCTACTCATAATCCATTCATAACTCAACCTAATTAAAATGATAATAATCTTGTTAAGATCATCATACTCACAATTTAGAGAAGAAAAGAGAGAGTTTTGCTTTGCTTTAGGGTTGAGAGAATTAGAATTGAATTTGCTTTTCTTCTTTCTTAGTTGGCGGCGGCTCTATTGATTTCCATGGCGATGGTATGACGGTAACTATTCTATTTTAATTAGGTTTAGGGTTAGCATCAGGATGTATTTATAGGTGTAGGAAGTTATTTAGGACCATTAGATTAACCCTGAACCATGAGAACCAATCAAATGCAAAATCTGCATTTGAGCGAATCGGCCCACGGGTTGACAGCCAAACACCCTGGATTAACCCCTAGTCGACCCAGCGGAGCTCGGGTCGACCTCAAAAATGGGCCGGTTTGGTTATTTCCCCTCCCAATTCGCTGTTTTGAACTTTTTCGCATATTTATTTATTTAATTTTTAATTTATATATATATATATATCAATATATATATATTTCTCTGCGCAACCCATTTCACTTAATTCTTTTCTAAAAATTAAGTATACTTTAATTTGTGAATTTTAATGTTATAAAATTACGGGGTGTTACATTAATATATTTAAAAACAATTAAATTTAATATTTATAAATAAATATTATCGTCTATATTCACAAACGATATCATATAGCTCCAGAATATTCCTATATAAATTTCTAGCTTGATATTCACTTCTGGGTCAACCCGATATTCTATTTGTATTGAAATTCCCTTTTAAAATATAAATAATTCCTTTATAAATTATAAAGGAATTCCACAGTGACTTTTCTAAAATTTGATTTGAACATAAATCAAAATCTACACGACGAAATCCCGATTTTTCTCTTCCACTAGAAAGATATACTCCACCAGCTCCACACGTTTCTTGTTTCACAGAAATCCGGCTTAAAACGAATCATGTACTTTCAGTTGAAGTTCAAATCGCCAAATTACGAACTGCAGCGCCATTTCAAGCTCGATTTTAATTATAATATAATTATACATTCAAACCGTCGTTCAAATAATATATTCGTTATTCAAATTCAATTCCAAGCTGAATTAAATATCACAGATGATCCAGTTCACACCATATCGCCATTTCAGCCAATTCTGATTATTCAGAATTATATATATTATTTAATTTATTATTTTAATTAAATATTCACCATTATTTAATTCCACAACCATTAAATTCACTATATCACTATTTATATAATTAAATAAATTAATTATAATACCTCTGCAAATGCGGGTCATTACAATCTTCCCCACTTAAAATAATTTCATCCTCGAAATTGCTAATGTAGAGAACGACCCTATCGACTGGTTAGAACATATTTGTTCACTTCTAAATCTTCAGTTTCAACTGAACCAATTTAATTTCAATTAAAAATTTATTTAATTCTTATCAACGAAAATTTCCAAAAATCCTGAAAATTTTCTAACGCCTTAATTTTTTGAAAAATTTCGCCATCACCTCCTTTATACAGCCCTATCAGTAAAACTCGAACTTGCCTCTCTAGGCCATCCCCAACCCAAAAGAAAATCAAACAGCCAAGTGGCTTGCCAATTCGGCTCATAAATCTTATATCCAATAGAAATATAAACTTGTACCTTGTGTCGGGCATATCAACTCTATCACTTCCATATGCTATCAACTCAGCATATACCAATGTTATCCCAATCAAATTTCTGAAATCCCTTTTATCTCCAACACAACCATTCGCTTTTTACCAAGCCAAATTTTCATTTCAACTCGAGTTTCTTCTCGATTCCCAACTCTTAACTTGATTGTCACATTACACTTCAAATTTGAATCTGACAATCCAATTTGTGTTGATATCATTCTAATTCAATCTCAGTAACCACTTTACTGGCTTTACTTTAATTCAAATTTGCTTTCACAAATTTCTGTTAAATTTGTTTTTAATTCAAACAGTCTTTCCCTAGTAGTTTTTAAACAGTTTACTCTTTTCAAAAATAAAATTTCCTTTTTGAAATTCAACACAACTTGTCTTTCCCAAAACAAATTCAAAATAGTATCTCTGGTAGTAATTCATCACTTACAACTCGAAAATGAATACTGATGATGCAGCTGTCATCATCAGAATCTATTTTCCAGCGATCGAAGTGAGTTCAATACTATAAAACCATTTCTAAACATTTCCACTTTGAAATTCATTTCAAAATATAATTCACACTGCTTGTAAAACAATTTAAAATCTCCCAGGATCTTAAATTTTCCTTATTTTTAACCCAAATCCATTTACAAACACTTAACCAATTTTCCAGAATTTTAATTCAATTTCTGGTTTAAATTTCAGATTTAACTCCTCTGATTTCACGTATTTCACTTATATGAATTCTGGTTGGTTATTTACATAACCATTTAATTTATAATCTTACTTGATTATAATAACAACCAATGTATCCAATATATATCAATTTTGATATATATATATATATATCTTCTCTATATCAAGATATACCTTGGGTAAACTTATTTTAATTTACCCTTTTTTTTTCAAAACATATCGTGTCGACCCATCGTATTCGAGTGTTTACCAACTCCTACCGATACAGTGGATCAAACTGATCGACCGGAACTCACAAAAAACTCAACTGATAAATCCGCACAATATAAAACAATTTTTATATCAATAACAAATACGTTCACTCGTATATATACACTCCAACTCAATCTAGGGTATTACTAACCCTATCTCTACTGAGTCACGCCACAGAGCCAAGGTAATTCACTTAACCTTAAGCTCTGATACCAACTGTAATGACCGGGATTTTTGGCGACTTTGGTTATCAACATAAACATGATGACGACTAACCAAACATCGAAAAATCCCGGTAATTAATGAAGGAAATTAGAGGGTGAGGATAGATAAGATAGAAACTTAGGATTAAAAGAAGAAGAAGAAGAACACAACTTCAGAGTAACACGAATCTCACAGTGGAACGAATAACATATAATAGATAACATATCCTTGAAATAAAATCAGTATATGTATTCAATAACATTATCAGAGTACAACACTTACAACACAGCGGAAATAACTATAGCTATATGATCCTGAAGCCTCCTGCTCCAGCTCTTCAAGTATCTGTAAATCCCGACTACTTGACTGCCCGTACAAAATTGGGCACCCAAGAGTTTAGGGAAACAAAACAAAGTAAACTCCGGGTCAGTCATGGGACTGGTATAAGTAAAACAGTTTAAAACGGTTTGGACAAGTAAACGATATCTCATAAGACCACGCCGTATAACGGAACGGGTTTTTCCCTTATGAGAATCCAAAATATCTTTATATCAAAAACCTTTTGATATTACAATAATGTCTATCAACCACAACATAATAATCATCTAGCAGAAACGCTTTCATCTCACGTTCTACGTATATAGTATACAAATCAAAACCGCAAGCACGTATTGGGTAATGGATTTCCAACTATGACAAGGTATGGAACCACCTTTCTCTAGTGTACCTCTAGAAAGGAATACACTGGGTTCAACAAGAACATCTTGCAACCCGACCACACATGACCGACCACTCATTTCGCTTGAGTGTATCGAATGTATATCACCAACGGTTGGGATCAGCAACCGTTTCCCGAATGGGACAGCATCGACAATAGATTTTTAGAAATAAATTAAACTCTAGATCAGGTGATTATACACCCTACTTCGGAGCAACCGACTTAGCCATGCTGCCTGCCCGATTTCTGTCATTTACCGGTTGATGAGGCTTGAGGTTACGCTTCATCATCACATCAGATTCACTTCGAATGCCGTATTGTCAGATCCATCGAAAATCACTAATTGACGTCTACAACAATACATTACGTGTTAGCTAAAGAAGTTTCCTTCTCCGCTTCCACTCTTGGTACGGTTGAAGAGATCAATGTACATGACCTTTCTGGGAATACTCTGTCAGACATTCATCCATACAAGTCATCCAGGAACAGGATGAACCGAAGGCACTATTCAGTATATCCATCTTAGGCACTGTTATCTAAGATTTATACAACAGCCCTTGCACTTTACCCCGTCTTCAATTTTCTTTGGCATATATGATTCGCAACGCTTATGCCAATACAGAGTGGTTCTTTGGATAATAATCCAACCGGTCTCTCCATATTAACAACGTTAAAATGGTCAAAACTTCGATAGTCTGTGATTTAACCATCAAAGAAAAACACGTGTGCAAACAATGATATTATTTCCAGGAGGAAATTATATCGATCAATCGTCAATCATATATATATCTATATATATATATTCATATTCCTTATTTTCTATGTTTAGAAAATATACGTTATTAACACTGGAAAACATTTCCATTGTTTATTTACATATCACTATCATTTCACAACTATCAGTCCCTGACTGTAAACTAGTAGGAGAACAATTATCTAAGTATAAACCCCGAAGGCCGAAACCAACATCAGATCGATACTCAGAAAACTATTCAACTTAACTAATCTCTAGTCAGTTTCTAATCTTGTTTAACTCTATTTCTTTTAACTATGTTCGATTAACTCCTTTTGAATAACTATGTTCAATTGACTCCTATTTGATAACTCTAATCGATTAACTCTTTTCTATCTCGTTAATTTCCTTTTATAATCCTATTTATTTTCCCAATATATTCCTTTATTCTATTTATTTACTTTCTACGTAAATATCTTTCTTTATACTTCTATTTACTTCTTAAATAAATATCGTTTTACACTTCTATTTATTTGCTAAGTAAATAATCGTTTTATAAAATTCTTTGATTTTATAATTATTCCCTTTCTAAATATCTTCTATTTATAAATATTCCAGTTTATAAATATTTTATTTTCAATAAAATTCCCTTATCAACATTCCGGTATGTTATGGTATTCAACATATCAAATCCCGATGATCAATATCGTCCAAACACATATACTTGACAACAGATTATATATCACATCATATATCACAATATATGAAAAACAGTAAAATAAATGTTGAGGAATCCAGTCGGATTCATCCAAACTTTTTGCCTGCATCCATAGATATTACACAATAAAATCAACATCACTTTCAGTTCCATATGATATATTCTGATAGCAGAATCAATATCTAAATATTTAACGGTTTATATATATATATATATATATATATATATAATTTCCACTAACTGACTAGCAGTTCAATCAAACAGTCAACACACAGTCAATCAGCCAATATTTAACAGTTCTAAAAATACAACATGAAATTATAAACTGTTCAGAGTTAGTGAGATTTACTCACATTGGCAGTTCATCGTTAAAGAACGATAAACTGTTGTTTGATTTGAATCAAACAATTTATTTCGCCGTAACTTCAAAAGAGCCTCGATCCACTCCCAGTCCATTCCATTGTGTTGTCGTCGTCCATACGATCCCAACGGGTCTTGTTTCGCTCAATTCTGATTACGTATGGTAGAGTTATTCACATTCGAAGCTAATACATTTTTAAATAATTAAAAACATGGATTTTAATTATACTTGGGCCTTATACCTTCATTCCGGCCCATCCTCCAAACGTAACCGCTCCCAATGTCTTCTTCCCCAAACAGAAAGACACGACCTGCTCCCTTGAAACACCACAGACGAGATTTTCGAATCCATTTTCCTCCTCAATCACTTTACCGAACTTCAAACTAAAATCACCACCTTACTCCTCTTCAAGATCCACATCTACTCTTCCCAAAAAGATGAAACTCGAACCACCATACAAATTTCCATCGATAGCCTGCTCTTTACATCCACACAGTGACGCAACCCTTTCTGGTAATCGAACTCCACAAAAACAATCCCACCGTGTGCGGTTCTCCTTGCTAAACCCAAAAACAACACTCGATCTTTGAATAGAAGCCTCGATTTGCTCCAAAATCTTAACCCTAACCGACTGTACCATTTCGTGTATCCCAAAAAATGCATCGCAACAGGTAAAACTGGTATGGATAGGGAGCTCAACTCACAAGGATCTCATATATACTCGTTTTGGGATTTTCCGATTTTTCTATGAATTGTTCTTGATTTTCTTTTCTCCCATTTTTACTGTGTTTGGTTTTTGGAGAAATGAACATGACGGCGGGATTTTTACTAAGGGATTAGGTTTAGGTTTTTAGAGGAGTTAAGGTTATTATATATGGGAGAAATAATATTTTAATATTTGATTTTTATATTAATTTATTCTCCAACACTGCTTGTGTTTGTCTTTTAAAAGTCCCTGTGATGACACACGGTACCCAAAAATCACGAAAATTGGCATACAACTACAGTTTGACATTACGGTCCCAACGAAACTGGTTTCGTCGAATTCCGACTTCGTTTGCTCACACAACGTATTTTTAACCATTAGAAAATCGACTGTTTTTCACATTAAAATCGCCCACGGCCACATACTGACTTCAAAAATCACGGAAATTGAAATCTAACAATAATTTGACATTGCGGATCCAACAAAATTAGTTTCGTCGAATTCCGACTTCGTTTGCAAAAGTGGCTATTTTTAAAGTCCTAAATAACCCTTTTAAATATATAAATATATTTAAAAACAATTAAATTTAATATTTATAAATAAATATTATCGTCTATATTCACAGACGATATCATACAGCTCCAGAATATTCCTATATAAATTTCTAGCTTGATATTCACTTCTGGGTCAACCCGATATTCTATTAATATTGAAATTCCCTTTTAAAATATAAATAATTCCTTTATAAATTATAAAGGAATTCCATAGTGACTTTTCTAAAATTTGATTTGGACATAAATCAAAATCTGCACGACGAAATCCCGATTTTTCTCTTCCACTAGAAAGATATACTCCACCAGCTCACACGTTTCTTGTTTCACAGAAATCCGGCTTAAAACGAATCCTGTACATTCAGTTGAAGTTCAAATCACCAAATTATGAACTACAGCGCCATTTCAAGCTCGATTTTAATTATAATATAATTATACATTCAAACTGTCGTTCAAATAATATATTCGTTATTCAAATTCAATTCCAAGCTGAATTAAATATCACAGATGATCCAGTTCACACCATATCGCCATTTCATCCAATTCTGATTATTCAGAATTATATATATTATTTAATTTATTATTTTAATTAAATATTCACCATTATTTAATTCCACAACCATTAAATTCACTATATCACTAATTATACAATTAAATAAATTAATTATAATACCTCTGCAAATGCGGGTCATTACAATCTTCCCCACTTAAAATAATTTCGTCCTCGAAATTGCTAAGGTAGAGATCGACCCTATCGACTGGTTAGAACATATTTGTTCACTTCTAAATCTTCAGTTTCAACTGACCAATTTAATTTCAATTAAAAATTTATTTAATTCTTATCAACGAAAATTTCCAAAAATCCTGAAAATTTTCTAACGCCTTAATTTTTTTGAAAAATTCCGCCATCACCTCCTTTGTACAGCCCTATCAGTAAAACTCCAACTTGCCTCTCTAGGCCATCCCCAACCCAAAAGAAAATCAAATAGCCAAGCGGCTTGCCAATTCGGCTCATAAATCTTATATCCAATAGAAATATAAACTTGTAACTTTTGTCGGGCATATCAACTCTATCACTTCCATATGCTATCAACTCAGCATATACCAATGTTATCCCAATCAAATTTCTGAAATCACTTTTATCTCCAACACAACCATTCTCTTTTTACCAAGCCAAATTTTCATTTCAACTCGAGTTTCTTCTCAATTCCCAACTCTTAACTTGATTGTCACATTACACTTCAAATTTGAATCTGACAATCCAATTTGTCTTGATATCATTCTAATTCAATCTCAGTAACCACTTTACTGGCTTTACTTTAATTCAAATTTGCTTTCACAAATTTCTGTTAAATTTGTTTTTAATTCAAACAGTCTTTCCCTGGGAGTTTTTAAACAGTTTACTCTTTTCAAAAATCAAATTTTCCTTTTTGAAATTCAACACAACTTGTCTTTCCCAAAACAAATTCAAAATAGTATCTCTGGTAGTAATTCGTCACTTACAACTCGAAAATGAATACTGATGATGCAGCTGTCATCATCAGAATCTATTTTCCAGCAATCGAAGTGAGTTCAATACTATAAAACCATTTCTAAACATTTCCACTTTGAAATTCATTTCAAAATATAATTCACACTGCTTGTAAAAAAATTTAAAATCTCCCATGATCTTAAATTTTCCTTTTTTTTAATCCAAATCCATTTACAAACACTTATCCAATTTTCCAGAATTTTAATTCAATTTCTGGTTTAAATTTCAGATTTAACTCCTCTGATTTCACGTATTTCACTTATATGAATTCTGGTTGGTTATTTATATAACCATTTAATTTATAATCTTACTTGATTAAAATAACAACCAATGTATCCAATATATATCAATTTTGATATATATATATATATATATATATCTTCTCTATATCAAGATATACCTTGGGTAAACTTATTTTAATTTACCCTTTTTTTTTAAAACATATCGTGTCGACCCATCGTATTCGAGTGTTTACCAACTCCTACCGATACAGTGGATCAAACTGATCGACCAGAACTCATAAACAGCTCAACCGATAAATCCCCACCATATAAAACAATTTTTATATCAATAACAAATACGTTCACTCGTATATATACACTCCAACTCAATCTAGGGTATTACTAACCCTATCTCTACCGAGTCACGCCACAGAGCCAAGGTAATTCACTTAACCTTAAGCTCTAATACCAACTGTAATGACCCGGATTTTTGGCGACTTTGGTTATCAACATAAACATGATGACGACTAACCAAACATCGAAAAATCCAGGTAATTAATGAAAGAAATTAGAGGGTGAGGATATATAAGATAGAAACTTAGAATAGAAGAAGAAAAAGAAAACAACTTCGGAGTAACACGAATCTCACAGCGGAACGAATAACATATAATAGATAACATATCCTTGAAATAAAATCAGTATATGTATTCAATAACATTATCAGAGTACAACACTGACAACACAGCGGAAATAACTATAGCTATATGATCCTGAAGCCTCCTGCTCCAGCTCTTCAAGTATCTGTAAATCCCGACTACTTGACTGCCCGTACAAAATTGGGCACCCAAGAGTTTAGGGAAACAAAACAAAGTAAACTCCGGGTCAGTCATGGGACTGGTATGAGTAAAACAGTTTAAAACAGTTTGGACAAGTAAACGATATCTCATAAGACCACGTCGTATAACGGAACGGGTTTTTCCCTTATGAGAATCCAAAATATCTTTATATCAAAAACCTTTTGATATTACAATAATGTCTATCAACCACAACATAATAATCATCTAGCAGAAACGCTTTCATCTCACGTTCTACGTATATAGTATACAAATCAAAACCGCAAGCATGTATTGGGTAATGGATTTCCAACTACGACAAGGTATGGAACTACCTTTCGCTAGTGTATCTCTAGAAAGGAATACATTGGGTTCAACAAGAACATCTTGCAACCCGACCACACATGACCGACCACTCATTTCGCTTGAGTGTATCGAATGTATATCACCAACGGTTGGGATCAGCAACGGTTTCCCGAATGGGACAGCATCGACAATAGATTTTTAGAAATAAATTAACCGCTAGATCAGGTGATTATACACCCTACTTCGGAGCGACCGACTTAGCCATGTTGCCTGCTCGATTTCTGTCATTTACCGGTTGATGAGGCTTGAGGTTACGCTTCATCATCACATCAGATTCACTTCGAATGCCATATTGTCAGATCCATCGAAAATCACTAATTGACGTCTACAACAGTACATTACGTGTTAGCTAAAGAAGTTTCCTTCTCCGCTTCCACTCTTGGTACGGTTGAAGAGATCAATGTACATGACCTTTCTGGGAATACTCTATCACACATTCATCCATACAAGTCATCCAGGAACAGGATGAACCGAAGGCACTATTCAGTATATCCATCTTAGGCACTGTTATCTAAGATTTATACAACAGCCCTTGCACTTTACCCCGTCTTCAATTTTCTTTGGCATATATGATTCGCAACGCTTATGCCAATACAGAGTGGTTCTTTGGATAATAATCCAACCGGTCTCTCCATATTAACAACGTTAAAATGGTCAAAACTTCGATAGTCTGTGATTTAACCATCAAAGAAAAACACGTGTGCAAACAATGATATTATTTCCAGGTGGAAATTATATCGATCAATCGTCAATCATATATATATCTATATATATATTCATATTCCTTATTTTCTATGTTTAGAAAATATACGTTATTAACACTGGAAAACATTTCCATTGTTTATTTACATATCACTATCATTTCACAACTATCAGTCCCTGACTGTAAACTAGTAGGAGAACAATTATCTAAGTATAAACCCCGAAGGCCGAAACCAACATCAGATCGATACTCAGAAAACTATTCAACTTAACTAATCTCTAGTCAGTTTCTAATCTTGTTTAACTCTATTTCTTTTAACTATGTTCGATTAACTCCTTTTGAATAACTATGTTCAATTGACTCCTATTTGATAACTCTAATCGATTAACTCTTTTCTATCTCGTTAATTTCCTTTTATAATCCTATTTATTTTCCTAATATATTCCTTTATTCTATTTATTTACTTTCTACGTAAATATCTTTCTTTATACTTCTATTTACTTCTTAAATAAATATCGTTTTACACTTCTATTTATTTGCTAAGTAAATAATCGTTTTATAAAATTCTTTGATTTTATAATTATTCCCTTTCTAAATATCTTCTATTTATAAATATTCCAGTTTATAAATATTTTATTTTCAATAAAATTCCCTTATCAACATTCCGGTATGTTATGGTATTCAACATATCAAATCCCAATGATCAACATCATCCAAACACATATAATTGACAACAGATTATATATCACATCATATATCACAATATATGAAAAACAGTAAAATAAATGTTAAGGAATCCAGTCGGATTCCTCCAACCTGTTTCCCTGCATCCACAGATGTTACACAATAAAATCAACATCACTTTCAGTTCCATATGATATATTCTGATAGCAGAATCAATATCTAAATATTTAACGGTATATATATAATTTCTACTAACTAACTAGTAGTTCAATCAAACAGTCAACACACAGTCAATCAGCCAATATTTAACAGTTCTAAAAATACAACATGAAATTATAAACTGTTCAGAGTTAGTGAGATTTACTCACATTGGCAGTTCATCGTTAAAGAACGATAAGCTGTTGTTTGATTTGAATCAAACAATTTATTTCGCCGTAAATTCAAACGAGCCTCGATCCACTCCCAGTCCATTCCATTGTGTTGTCGTCGTCCATACGATCCCAACGCGTCTTGTTTTGCTCAATTCTGATTACGTATGGTAGAGTTATACACATTCGAAGCTAATACATTTTTAAATAATTAAAAATATGGATTTTAATTATACTTGGGCCTTATACCTTCATTCCGGCCCATCCTCCAAACGTAACCGCTCCCAAAGTCTTCTTCCCCAAACAGAAAGACGCGACCTGCTCCCTTAAAACACCACAGACGAGATTTTCGAATCCATTTTCCTCCTCATTCACTTTACCGAACTTCAAACTAAAATCACCACCTTAATCCTCTTCAAGATCCACATCTACTCTTCCCAAAAAGATGAAACTCGAATCACTATACAAATTTCTGTCGACAGTCTGCTCTTCACATCCACACAGTGACACAACCCTTTCAGGTGATCGAACTCCACAAAAACACTCCCACCGTGTGCGGTTCTCCTTGCTAAACCCAAAAACAACACTCGATCTTTGAATAAAAGCCTCGATTTGCTCTAAAATCTTAACCCTAACCGACTATACCATTTCGTGTATCCCAAAAAATGCATCGCAACAGGTAAAACAGGTATGGATAGGGAGCTCAACTCACAAGGATCTCATATATACTCGTTTTGGGATTTTCTGATTTTTCTATGAATTGTTCTTGATTTTCCTTTCTCCCATTTTTACTATGTTTGGTTTTTGGAGAAATGAACATGACGGCGGGATTTTTACTGAGGGATTAGGTTTAGGTTTTTAAAGGAGTTAAGGTTATTATATGGGGAGAAATAATATTTTAATATTTGATTTTTATATTAATTTATTCTCCAACGCTGCTTGTGTTTGTCTTTTAAAAGTCCCTGTGATCACACACGATACCCAAAAATCACGAAAATTGGCATACAACAACAGTTTGACATTACGGTCCCAACGAAACTGGTTTCGTCGAATTCAGACTCTGTTTGCTCACACAGCGTATTTTTAACCATCAGAAAATCGACTGTTTTTCACATTAAAATCGCCCACGGCCACATACTGACTTCAAAAATCACGGAAATTGAAATCTAACAATAATTTGACGTTGCGGATCCAACAAAATTAGTTTCGTCGAATTTCGACTTCATTTGCAAAAGTGGCTATTTTTAAAGTCCTAAATAACCCTTTTAAATATATAAATATATTTAAAAACAATTAAATTTAATATTTATAAATAAATATTATCGTCTATATTCACAGACGATATCATACAGCTCCAGAATATTCCTATATAAATTTCTAGCTTGATATTCACTTCTGGGTCAACCCGATATTCTATTTATATTGAAATTCCCTTTTAAAATATAAATAATTCCTTTATAAATTATAAAGGAATTCCACAGCGACTTTTCTAAAATTTGATTTGGACATAAATCAAAATCTACATGACGAAATCCCGATTTTTCTCTTCCACTAGAAAGATATACTTTACCAGCTCCACACGTTTCTTGTTTCACAGAAATCCGGCTTAAAACGAATCATGTACATTCAGTTGAAGTTCAAATCGCCAAGTTACGAACTGCAGCGCCATTTCAAGCTCGATTTTAATTATAATATAATTATACATTCCAACTGTCGTTCAAATAATATATTCGTTATTCAAATTCAATTCCAAACTGAATTAAATATCACAGATGATCCAGTTCACACCATATCGCCATTTCAGCCAATTCTGATTATTTAGAATTACATATATTATTTAATTTATTATTTTAATTAAATATTCACCATTATTTAATTCCACGACCATTAAATTCACTATATCACTATTTATATGATTAAATAAATTAATTATAATACCTCTGCAAATGCGGGTCATTACACTCCCCATGTTGATACTTTTTCAAAGATATGCAAAGACTTTCGAGCAATGATTGGAAAACCTTTTCACGGATCAGAAACGTTTGTTGAAGCTCAAAATTGGCTTAAGGAGGTAGAAGACTTGTTTGGTATCTTCGAGGTAGAAGATGGAAGGAAGGTCCAATTGGCTGCTTGGTTAATGAAGGACGAAGCTCGTTTTGGTGGGAGGTCACGAGTAGAGAGTGTCCAGTAGAGACGTGGATGGATTTCAGACATAGGTTCGATATGAAATTTCTCTCACGAGCAGAAGAGAATTTATACATGGAAAGATTCTTGGCATTGAAGCAGGGGAATTTATCAGTAAAGGAGTACGTCAACAAGTTCAATCAGTTGGTGAGGTTTGGCTTAGACTTGGTGAACACACCTGAAAAGAAGGCCCTGAGGTTCATTAAAGGTTTGAATGAGCCGCTACATGGGTTAGTTATGACCCACATTCCTATGGGGGCTACCTTTGAGAAACTAGTTGACATGGCACTTATGCATGAAGAGGAGAAAGGCGCTAATGCTAATAAGGCACCAGAAAAGAAAGGGGATCAAAAGAAGTCACAACAGCAACCTAAGAAAGGTGGTAAGGGCAACAATAGCAAAGGAAAGAAAAGGTGCTTTAATTGTGGAACACCAGGCCATCTAAGCAAGGGCTGTAGGAAGAAGAAGAAGAAGAGTGGTTTTTTCCACTGTGGAGAGGCAGGACATCTAATTAAACACTGCCCGAGGAAACAGGGACAAGGGAAAAGAACTGGGTCTACTTCTGGAGGACAGATTCAGGCTCTTATGGCACCAGGGCAAGCAAGAGGGCAGGTTCACGCTCTCATGGCACCAGGACAGGAAAGAGGTAGAAATATTTCTGTTGAAAGATTGGTTTTTCAGTTTGATCATCCTGTTCGTACTTTATTTGATTCTGGCGCTTCACACTCGTTTGTGTCTGCTTCGTTAGTTGAAACACTACACCTAAATACTAGTCTAGTTATGGATCCCATAGTAGTCTCAAATCCTATTGGTGGTTCTGCTCATCTTTCTATGATTTATCGGGATTTGAGAGTGTCTATTTTGAGCGTTGAGTTTGAATGCAACGCCTTCGTTCTTGGCTTCACGGGCTATGGATTGATTCTAGGTGTGGGTTGGTTATCCAGTAATGGTGTTGTCCTCGATTGTGAAAAGAGAGTGGTTAGACTTATGACTCGCCTTGGCAACACTCTTGAAATCTCTTGTAACCCCATACATTTTGTTATGCTTAGTTACCTAGAATCTCTTAATGCGTCTATTGAAAACTTGAGTCTGTTATAGTAGTCCGTTAATACTCAGATGTATTTGAAAAGGTGAAGGGCTTACCTCCAAAGCGGGAGATAGACTTACGCATATATCTTGTTGATAATGCAAAACCCGTAGCTCTACCCGTCAGACACATGGCTCCTATGGAGAGAAAAGACCTCAGTAAGCAAGTCAAAGAGCTGCTCGAAAAGGGGTTTATAAGGCGGAGTATTTCTAAATGGGGTGCTCCAGTAGTATTCGCAACCAAAGAAGATGGTTCACTTCGCCTATGCGCTGGTTATAGGGAGCTAAACAAGCTGACCAAGAAGAATAGGCACCCACTACCAAGAAAAGATGACTTGTTTGATCAGCTTGTAGGTGCATCTATTTTCTACCAACTAGATTTAGCTACCGGGTTCCATCAGCTAAGAGTAGCTGAAGACAGCATTGATAAGCCCGCGTCCAGAACCCCGGATGGTTTCTTCGAATGGCTTGTCATGCCTTTCGGCTTGACAAACGCACCCGCTTACTTCGTTGACTTGATGAGTAGGGTGTTTAGTGAATTCCTTAATAAGTTTGTGGTGGTCTTTGTAGACAACATTTTGATCTTCTCGAAGAATGAAGAAGAGAATGCTTTGCATTTAAGGGAATTCATGGATACTCTTTGTACACATCAGCTAAAGGCCAAATTCTCCAAGTGCCATTTCTGGAGAGAAGAGGTGAGGTTTCTTGGACATGTGGTGTACAAAGAGGGGTTATCCGTGGACCCCGCAAAAGTAGTTGCGGTGCAAGATTGGAAGGTTCCACGGAATGCAACCAAAGTCCGAAGCTTTCTCGGGCTAGCGGGCTTTTACCGAAATTTCATTAAAGACTTTGCTAAAATCTCAGCCCCACTCACAAGATCAACAAAGAAGAACCTAACTTTCGCTTCGGATTTGGATTGTGATATTGCTTTCCAACGTTTGAAAAGGGCTCTAACAACAGCCCCAGTTCTGACATTGCCATATGGGAGCAAGATGTTTACCGTATACATGGATGCATGTGGTATGGGACTAGGTGCTGTCTTGATGCAAGAAGGGAAGGTAGTAGCTTATGGAGGAAGACAGTTGAAAGTACATGAGAAAAACTACCCAACCCACGATCTAGAGTTGGTTGCCATCGTCTTTGCGCTTAAGTCTTGGCGCCATTATCTCCTAGGTGAAAAGTTTGAATTGTATACTGACCATAAATTTTTGAAGTACCTTTTCTCGTAGAAAGATCATAACTTAAGACAGCAAAGGTGGATGGAATTTCTGGACTCTTATGATTTTGAGATTTCCTATACTCCAGGCAAGGGCAATGTGGTAGCAGATGCCTTAAGTAGGAAAAAGCTGACCTTGAGTCCTCTCTTTGTAGAAATGCAAAGCTTGGAATATATAGCAAACTTTAATTTTAGACCCTCCTCTAAAATTGTGCCTGGTCTGTTAGCATCACAAGAGGTGCGGCCTACTCTTTTGGACTCAATAGGAACCGCGCAACTAGAAGACCCTCGGCTAGTTGATGTGATGGAAAAACTAGTTAAGGGTGAGACTTCTAGTCACCTCAATAGATACTCCATCGATGATAGGGGTTGGCTGAGACGGGATGGAAGGTTTTGCGTCCCGCAAGTAAGGGATTTAGTGAAGACAGTTCTCGAAGAAGTGCACCATTTTAAACTGACCATACACCCAAGCGGAGACAAGATGTATAAAGATATAAAAAGGGTTTTCTTTTGGAAAAGCATGAAGAGTGATGTAGCTGAGTTCGTCGATAAGTGTTTGATATGCCAGCAAGTCAAAGCGGAGCCCGATGGTCTGCTTCATCCTCTCGAGGTCCCACAGTGGAAGTGGGATAGCATTTCGATGGACTTTGTTGATGGGTTTCCTAGGTCAAGAAGGGGCAATACCATTATTTGGGTAATAGTGGACAAGCTCACTAGAAGCGCTCTCTTTATACCTATTAAAAGTAAAAGGACTGCCTCGTCCCTAGCATCCATTTATCTCAAAGAAATAGTTCGACTCCATGGGATACCCTCCACCATAGTGAGCGATCGAGATCCTATCTTTACGAGAGAGTTTTGGAAGAGTTTGCAAGAGGCAGTAGGCACCCAATTATGCTTATGCACGACCTATCACCCCCAAACCGATGGTCAGACGAAAAGGGTGAACAAAGTATTAGAAGACCTCTTGAGATTGTGCATTCTTGACTTTGGAGGAACATGGGAGGACCATCTTCCTTTGGTGGAATTCGCCTACAACAATAGCTACCAAGCCACCATAGGAATGGCGACCTTCGAAGCTTTATATGGAAGACCATGCCAATCACCAACTTGTTGGTGGGAGTCTACAGACAAGCTTGTACTTGGGCCAGACATGATTAGAGAGACCTCAGAAAAGGTGGATTTGATAAGAAGACGGATGAAGGCTGCACAAGATAGACAGAAGTCCTACGCAGACAAAAGAAGGACCGACCTTGAGTTTAAGGTTGGAGATAGGGTGTTCCTTAAAGTATCTCCTTTGAGGAATGTCATTCGCTTTGGGTACGTAGGAAAGCTAGCACCAAGATTTATAGGTCCATTTCCTATCATTGAAAGGATTGGGACGATGGCATACAGAGTAGAGCTACTCGAGAGACTGGCTGGAGTTCATAATGTTTTTCATGTTTCTCAACTACGAAAGTGCTTACATGAATCTGCGGAAGTAGTGGAGCCGAATATACAAGAGGAAGTAGAAGTGGAACGAGAAGCGACTGTGAGAAGAGTTCCAACTCCTCTCTTGGGTACGGAAGTCAAAAGGCTACGCAACCGTGAAGTCAAGCTTGTTAAAGTCCAATGGAGTGATGCTGAGGAAGATGCGACTTGGGAAACTGAGAGGAAAATACGCGCAGCCTACCCTTTTCTCTTTGAGGGTACCTCCTTTATCTCTTTTTCCATAAGTTTATTCATGCTTATATTTATCTTCAAGTATATCTCCTCAGTCCTATTCTTTATCCTTAGGTAGAAACTGATGGATGTAAACATGTGTTTGAAACATGATATGATTGATGGTTGCGAGTGGTTGCAAGTGGTTGTTAGTGGTTGCTAGTGGTTGCCCGTGGATGCATGTATACACACATTAGGCACTAGATCGGCTCAATCACCTTCATATTGCATATAAATGTGTGTGCATATTTAAATTAATGGATGTATAATGGTTGTGTTATCATATGGATGCTGCACTCTGATGAATGGTTGTGCACACATTTAGAAGCAATATGTATCGTTAGGATTCTTTTGCATGCATAATGGATGCATGGCACTATCATGATTTGCATTAAGGAGGTCAACTGAATCAGTAGACCGCCTGATTTTGCATTAGATAAGGAACATATACACACACATTTTGCATATGCTCATACGGCATTATAAATCTTGTAAGGACAATGGATGCATGTGTTTGATGGTTGAGTAGATGGATGATTGGATGTTAGGATATACATTCTCCTTAACTTGGAGATTTCGGGGGTGAAATCCTTTAAGGAGGGGAGAATGTAACACCCTGAATTTTCTGTGAATATTAAATTAACAAATTTAAGAATACTTAATTTTTAAAGTGAGAATTAAGGGAAATGGGTTAAGCCATTGCGTTCGTCTTGGAATTCTGCTTGAGATAGAGTCTGAGTTTGCGTAAATTGGACTCCGTATAAAGAAGATATGGCCTTCCGAAGTTTCAGAATTTAAATAAATTGAAAAAAGCTCTAGTTCAGAAAATTTGAAATTCAAAATTCAAACAGGGGAGCAGGCTGGGCGGGAATTCTCCCGCCCAAGGGCCAGGTCGACCAGGGGGTCGACCTGGGGGTCAACCTACCCATACAGGTCGACCAGGGCGTCGACCTGCCCCCCCCCCCCCCCCCGGGCAGATCTGAAAGATGACGATATTTTGACTCATTAGGGCTGAGGTGTTATTCTATCTTGACTGGATGGTCTTGATTGCTTCTAGGTTAATCTGACGGCTCTAAATTAATTAAAATTCTATATAAGCAACCTAACTCTCAACCTAAAATCACACTAATTCATACCAAGAGCCGCCATGCTGTCAATGGAGAACCTAGAGTAGTCGTCGTTCTCTTTCAACTTAAAAACAAGATAGAAGCAAGAATCAAAATCAAATTCAATCTAAATTAGAATAACAATTAGTTTACATCAAAGGCGAGCAATTCAGTTTCAGAATACAGATCCTAGTACAACAAGACTGTTCTTTTGTTTGTGAGTACTATTTCTTTCACAATATAATTATTAAATTAATTATGATGGGTTGTAATTGGATTATGAGAACATGTCTATTGAATCGCATGATGTTGTTTAACTTTGTAGATCTATTTCATATTTAACTTGATTCATTTTATGTAATTTTGGGATGTTAAACCATATGTTAATTCATATGAGAATCTTATGCAAGTTTGGGTAGTTAAATCATATGTTAATTCATATGTGAATCTTATGCAAGTTTGGATGTTAAATCATATGCTAATTCTTATGTGAATTTTATGCAAGTTTGGGATGTTAAATCATATGTTAGTTTGAATAATGAATCTTATGCAAGTCTATATGTGAATTGTACACAAGTTCATATATGAATCAAGTATATACATATGCTAGTTTATATGCAAAACACGTGACACCAATTTACATGTTTAGATCCATATGCAAGTTTATAGGAACTTATATGCAAGTTCACAATTTATGTAAGTTTGGGTGAAAAAACATATTTATGTGCAAGTTCACATTTTTATGTTTAGATCTATATTTAGATCCATGGTATTTTGTGCAAATTTATGTTATGTATGTTCATTGCCTAAGCAAGTTCTTGGCCATGCAAACTTATGCTATAATTCTTAGATCTATTTTATGTGTTATGTAAGTTGTGATATTGCTTTTCTTTTTTATAAGTTAGACTATTTGCGAGTCTAACATATTTCATGTTAAAACGTATGAACGACGTGGGGATAATGGGAAAATATTAATTATGTAAATTAAGAATTGGCATAAACAGGCTTTAAAGGCATATAAATTAATTTGAAACATTAATTGGTATAATTTTTATACCCAAAGAGTATGGACATAATTTAGGTGACAATTATGGACATAATTAATTTGGAATTTTTTTGAAATTTGAATAGGGATAATTAATTCATATTGAGGTGAAATAATTTGTAATAATAAACGCCTAAGACGCGAGGTTAGACTCGTTTGTGGTGTAAGACTGCCCGGACCCGCCCGGCAAATCCAGCAACCATAAACGGTAGTCTAATGTGAGAGGTCAGAGGCATAAATTAAATGCGTAACAGTTGTAATGACACGAGGTTAGACACGTTTGCGGTATAAGACTGCCCGAACCCGCCCGACAAATCCAGCAACCGCAAACGGGAGTCTAATGTGGGAGGTCTTTACAAGGTTACGGTTCTAATTAATTAAGTAACATTTAACCAGATAAACATGTGGTGGGACATGGGGGTTAAGTGGGTGGCATGTGAAATACGATTAGAAACACTTAACCAAGTTGAAAACATGTAAGAAGACATGAATAAGAAGCGGTTAAGTGGGAAGTTCTAGTGGGGATCAAGCATAGGTGTAAAGCTTGTGTCAAACATGGGGACCCTTTTCAAACCAGTAACCCATTAAGTATCTTTGTGAGCTCGAGGACGGGACACGCTTACTAGGTTTGATTGTAAGAGGTCAAAACAGGTTAACGGTGGCAACGCAAGTCCAACGGGGTCATGTGCGTGCATGGGCCCGGGCTGGTAGGTAAGACGTTGTTGCATCGTGTAGATATAAGCCGTGCATCTTTAGCGGTATCGGGTTGCCACTTTGGGGAGTGATACACCCCACTGTGGGACCAGCACGGGTATCTACGAGTTAGGGAGCCGATCGCATGGGGGTAGTGGGTACAACTAGTGGAGATAGGGGCAGACGGCACCTATGTAGACAGTTAAGTGTTCAATAGGCGGGATCAACTTTTAGGGAGGCTAGTAGTGTTGCAGTATAACAATTATCCTGTTGATGAGGAGCGAGATTAACGCCAGAATATTCCTCTTGTTTGTTTTGCCTTGCCCACTTGTTTCACAGTCATTCCTTATTTTTCCAGTTTATGCCTTATCCTAATTACTTTCATAATTGTATTGTTAAAGTTACGGTACTCGCCAGACTTTATGTTTGACCCCCTTTTTGTTTTCGCCTCTTTTCTTCCTTCCCCCCCTCCCCAGGTTCTTAAGGTGGGACTAGTAATAGTGGAGCTTGATCATGATCTTTCTCTCTCTTTCGGAAGTGCTTGGATTGCTGAAAGTAAAGTACATCTCATATGTTAGCCTGTTTTGTGACCAGGCCACCCAAAACTCAAACGATCAGGGTTACATATGTTAGAGGTTAAAGCTCTTATACGTTCTAAAACCAGAGCTCGGATCGGATCAGATTGGAGGGCTCGGATCGGATCAGAGAGCCCATGTCGGATCGGATTGGAGAGCACACAACAAGGAGACTTGTCAAAACGAACATCGGTTCAGATCAAAGGAAGCCGACCCGATCCCCTCACCTGAAGCACGTAACTGCCCTTAACCGTAGATATGTTCTCTTGCCTATAATACCGAACCGGTACACACTTATCACCCCGAACCAATCCTACATTTGAATATCCTGAAGCGGTTATACCCACTCAAATGAGGATCGAATTTCATGCCTAAAAGAGGGGACTGAATGCCACTTGCTTCTCACGAAATGAAGACCATTTCCCCCACTATCTCCATCAATTTCGAAGTCCTCCTTGATGCTGCCACGTGGCCACTCTTCCATAACCGAATTTCTGCCTATAAACACATGAATTCGCAGCCGTTTGGGGGGGCTTTTGGCATTTTTTTTCCCGATGTCTGCCATGGACGCACCCCCTTCAAGAGAGAACCTTCTTCTCCAATGAAAATACAATGAATTCAGAGAGAAGTATTCATTAAATTCGAGTGTTTGAGTGATTGTATTCATCGTAATTGTAATTCTCTATTGAATGTAGAACTATAAAGTGGATGTAGGCTCGTTAATGCCGAACCACTATAAATCTTGTGTGTTGATTGCTTTTTCTCTGTTTTTAGATTACTATTATTCGACATTACCTACGAATCCTAGACAATTGGGTGTTAGTGCCATTTTTTGGTCTAACATTTTGGTGCTTTCATTGAGAAATGAAGATTCTCTGCCTTTAAGGATTCTCCAATCTACTTATTGGATCACCAAGTCCGATGAGGAAATCCTATCAATTCTATACTGACTTTGCAAGATATCACCAGATGTGTAACCACTTCCACGCCATCTAGTAGCAATCGCCAAAGATTGGAAATCATGTCCATAAAAGTTTCTGGATAGGATCGGATGTGCTTCCAGTTTGAATGGCCTTCGATCAGATGCAGATGAAGGGATCGGGTCGGATGCAAATGAAGCCTCAGATCGGATAAGAAAAAAGGGTGCTGGTTCGAATTAAGAAAGGATAAGCTCCGAATCGGATGGAATCGGCCCGACCCGCTCGTGCAAGAAAGTTGACCCGATCCGCTCGAATGAAGTAGGACTGACCCGACCCGAAGTTACTTGCACGATCCGACCCGAGGGATCAACCCTGATCCGATGACATCTCTGAACTGCAGTTTGAAGGCAAATTCCGATCCGACCCGGTACGGCTGTTTTTGGAAAAAATACATTTTTCAGACCATTTCAGAAAAGACTCCATCTTCCAAAATCGAAAAAATCGCCGCCGGGACTGTGGGGCCCCGGACCCCCACCGGCGCTGCGCCCAGACCCGCTGACGGCCTCGCCTTCGGCTCGGAGCACGACTCGCCTTCGGCTCGGAGCACGGCTCGCCATCGACTCGACATATATTTTGGCCAATAGCAGTCATAAAAGCTTGTTAATGAATATTAGACAGATAGTCAAAGAGCATGACAATGAAATGGCAACAACTAGGATTCCTCCAGAAGCCATGACCTCTATTTATCGATGTTATTCAATGTGAGGAGTTATTATACAAAATCTGCATTTAAGTATGGCAGTGTACGAGGAGAAAGATTGTTTCTTGGTAACCTCCTGCCTCAGGGTTTCGATGATGTATAAGCTTCACCAATGCTACAGATGTTGTTCCTGGATGAGTAGTAACTACCTGGTTTACATGGCTTAAACATGTCTAACCTGTGGAAGTTCGAATGACATTGATATGGGGCAGCCAGACACTATTCCGAAGATGACGTAAATTATCTTAGCAGCGATGGTTCTTAATGACGAAATCCAAGAAAGCGACTAAAGATCCTAACACTATAAAGCTACATCTTGTTGGATCTAGATTAACCCTAGAGGGGGGGTGAATAGGGTTTACCACAGTTTTTAACAGAATTAAAATTCTAACGAGATATTAAAATAATAAATAGATCACAGATTATAGCAGAAACAGAAATGCAGAAAATAAATCACACACAGATATACCCAGCTTCGGCAAAACCCTGCCTACTGCTGCATTTCTAAGGTTTCTACTAGGTGATAGAACAGATCCCGCATACAAGACCATGTACACTCGCAAACCCTGCTCCTATTCTAACCCTACGCTCAAATCCCTAGACTGACCAATATCCACTCGATCAGATTTCCCCTGATTACAACCATGTAACCAGTAACCCAGATTTTACAGACTCTGTCAACTGTCAGTCAACACCCTGACTGAATCCCCTAGAAATTTTACAGACCTCTAGAAAAACTGTTTGTTTGTTTTTACAAAAAAAAAATTAAACAAAAACAATAAAAAAAAAAGAATTAGAAACTCAAATTCTAGCCCAAAATAAAAACAGTTAAAAATAGAGGCTAGGTCCAAAAGGAAGTGCGCCGGCCCATTTGTTTACGTCCATTCTCATTTGCTTTGCCCCGATTTTGTTTCTCTGGAGAAAATTAATGGCGGCTAGGGTTTCTCCTTTTGTCCACAAATCGAATTGATGCGTGATGAATTTGATAATCTCTGAAGCTTGAAAACTTTGCGGCTTGCTGGTTCTTCGATTTGAGATGTTGCTTGATCGAAAACAATGGAAAAATTGTGAGTGTTTTCTGAGTTTTTCTTTTCGATTTATGCTCTGAATTTTTTGATGCTTGGGTTTTCGATTGAATTGTTTGTGGTTTCAACTGACATGCCTGTGATGAAAATGGTGTTGTTATATAGGATAAAATAAAATCCTTAACCTCTGATTTCGTGAGTGACTTGACTGATTGTGTGTGTTTGTTGCCTTCTTTGAGATGATTTCTACGGCTTTGATTGTTCCCATGACTGTTGTGATTGAATTCCAGAAAGAATGAATTTGGTTTCATGCCTTAAACCAGTATTGGTATTTCTGGAAATAGTTCGGAATCCTCTTGAAATTATGCCGTGAATTTCCTTTTGATATACTTGATGTGAATTTGATTTCTTGGCAATAAAATCTTGGCCCCAATGTGATTATCCCTTGCGTGAAAACTTTTATTGATAAGTTGCCGAGATAATATCTTGTCTGAACTTGATTTTCTGAAAATAAATCCCTTGCTGATTTTGCTCAAAATCTTCCTTTTTGAATTTGCTTATTGCCTTGTATGATTGAGAAAAAACTTGCCATGAATCATGATTGAATTTATTGCCTTGTGAATGACTTTCTGGAAAAAATTCTTGTCGTCTTTGTGAAGCATGACTGCTGAAAGATTCCTGGAGACAAAAACATATTATTTCTTGCCAAAAAAAAATTCATGTTATTTCATTCCATAGATAAGCACTGTGAATACTGAGAACATTGAATCTGATCGAAATTCACAGATTAAATACTTGCCAAAGAAAAACTGAAATCAATTTTACATGTTGCCTAGACCATGATTTCGGGAAATCAATAAGTTGTTCCATTGTTTTATTACTTGCCAAAAAACTGTTTATTTCATTTTAAAAAATGAAATCTTTCATAGTATGTCGAGATTTAGTTCTGCATAGTCACCACCCATATATGAATGAGTCCAATCTTTAATTGCTTTATATTTCCATCTATGATTGAGTAAATCAAATATTCCTCTTTGTCTTGTGTCCCTGATTTGTTGCTTGTGATTTACTTGCACATATGATGCTTTATGCTGACTGTTTTGCGTCTGATGCATTTTCTTGTGTTGGTCCACTGACTTTGAGAAGTTTGTCACCCATGCATGAATATGCTATTTCCCTGTGATCTTGCAAATTTAAAAAACTTTCCATTTGCACTGTGTAGCTGGTGCCTTGTGAATACTTGTGAACACTCCTGTTGTGCACGTCACCATGATTTCTGGAATCATAAAACATTTCTGTCTCATCTCTATGACTTGTTCTTGTTTGCTGAAATCTTGTGTACATAAAAAATTGGCTTTGCATGTGTGTAAGAACATGAGCACATCACCACTGTCTCGACTTGTTGCTCCACAATGTCCTGTTCATGTTTGAAACTCCTGAGCTGTTGTGATTTGTGTTCCCATCCTTGACACTTGAACTGCTGCTTGGCTGCACACTTTAGTTTTGATCATTTTGAAAGTCTTTGTTGTTACTCTTTGAGCTACCATGGATTCTCTGATCTTTTCACTTGCATATTGAATCTTTTACTTGCATGTATATTGGCACTGTCCCCTTTGAGCATGCTGAGGTTTCTTTGTATTATTGTGTACTATTTGGGCTGCTCCTTGTTGCACTGAGTTGAGCAGGTCCACGTGGCTACTCCTCAGTTGCACGCTGATTGGCGAGGCAGTGCACACGTGTATAAATATACACGTGTGTATATGCAGCCATCAGACAAATTTTCCTGTCCCTGCACTGTATATCCATACTGTCTACCTTGTGGTATTTACAGTGTATCACTGTGAATATCACAAGCTGTCTAGACACAGATTGATGATTTTACAAATCAGATCAAGTCAGAAAAAGGATGAGAAACACACCAGAAAACTGAGGCAAATAAAATTTTTAAAATTAAAAATTATATTCGTATGTGTTCAGTATTATTTCTATTGCAGTGTACTGTGTGTGTGTGTGTTCATGTATATGACAGGTATGAAGACTGGACTGACTGAAGGATGCTGTGAAGACTGAAGAATGAAGTCAAGAACAGTGTCAGTTAAAGAGTGTTTGTAATAGTGTATGTATAGATGAAAATGTACAACTGAGTGTAAAATGTGTATGAGTGTTGAATGAGAAACTGTGAGTGTGAAACGTATTGCAATGCTGAGATGTACAGTGGAGTATAAAAATTGTACTGTTTGAATATTGAAATAAAATATTCTATTTAAATAAAATACTGTGTTAATGTTTGAATTTCTGTACAGTCGTATTTTATTTAAATATAAATATTATATTCCAGTCTGTAATGTATAATAATGGTACAGTATCAAACACATTAAAAATAAATATTTATTTGGTTGTTATCATCAAACAAAAATCATTATAATTGTGTGTACAACACCGTTATATACAACAATCTCCCCCTTTTGATGATGACAAACAAATAAAAGATTTTGTATACAATAACTGTGTTTGACAATGAAAAATGAACTCCCCCTATTTATTAGCTCCCCCTACACAGAAAGTTCCCCCTATAACTGTGCTTGAGTGAAAATAATAATGAACTTTCAAAGTTAAAAGATATTTATCAAATATTCACTCATGAATCAAAATCTCAATCCATTCTCCCCCTTTTGTTATCATCAAAAGGATTCAGAACTTAAAATACAGACGAAAAATGACTAAAAATGTAATTTCAGCTTAAGAGGAAGAACGGTAATTATAAATCTCAATCAGTCAAACAAAAATCATAATAAACTGAGAACTAGTGGCATATTTCACATTGCAGAAAATGACTGATTTACGATGAAATTTATACATAATGGAGAGAGTTTTAAAAACAAATCATTTCCAATCATTTTCTAAAGATTTTTTTTTTAAAATAAAGCACAAAAACAGTGATGGATTTGGACTATAATTAATAATTCAATTCAAGTGACAAAATCGTATAATCTCAAATCCCAATACCTATCAATCAACAAATCATAATACGTCATAAGATTTAACACATTTCACAGATTAGAAGATGGATTGATAGGCTAGTTTTTATACACAGAGGATAAATTCAAATTTATTTCTATTTTTAGCACTTTATTTCCTTTTTATTTATTTTTTATTTAAGAGCACACTGTCCATGCATAACCAGAGCTTGGATTTTTAAATGGGATCAGTCGCAACTTAAATTATAAGACGTCTCATAACCATGCATAACCAGAGCTTGGATTTTTAAATGAGGTTAGAGACACTCTTATATATTAATTATATTTATTATTTTCAACTTTAAAAGGAAAAAAAACTCCTCGGTATATAAAACCAATATGAATGATAGAAAAGTGGTAGGTACAGAGATGGACTGTGAAAAAAATTTCTAAATTAATTATATTATGAAATATGACCAACTGTACCGGGATCATTGAAAATTCTCAATTTCACTAATTCTGAATAATAACACCGTCACATTTCCATCACGATTATTTCCACTGTTTATAAAAAAAAATTATGAAAAAATTAAACTCTCCATATTAATATAAAAAATATGATAGATGTCAGAATGATGATAGATAAAGGTGATGGTCGTGAAATAATTGCCAATTCAAAGATATTATAATAAATGTTCAGCCATCATGAAAATCTAAATAAAAATTTCCTCTTATTGTGAAATATATTGCAGTCATAATTCATCACAATTTCAGATTCTGATATATTTTGATGAATTATAAATACAGAACAATTTGGGTATTGATTTCAATTTCTGAATGAATAAAAAATAAATAATCTTAAAATTGAAAATTAATTACAAGAGGAATATAAAGAGCTAGACAGGACAAGAGTGATTAAAATATATAAAAAAAATTCAGCACATCTGATACCAATTGTAGTCTCCCTCTCGAGGATTTTAATTACACCCTGATGGACCATCATGGACATCTCAGACCAAAGAAATTTAAACACAACCCCAGCCAGACAAATTAAGCACATTTATTTGTATAAGGGGAAAAAAATGTATGGATCTATACAAGGTGAAAATTTGAATCTCAGTACAGATGGGTGAAACAAATATAAGCACTTCTGATACCACTTGTTCTCGCTTTCTCGAGGATTTTACCAAGACAATGGAGACAAACTATGATATCACAGACAACAGAAATTTAAAGCCCAAGCAGACAAATCAAACAATAAGCAATTATCTAAGAACAGTATCAGAGCAGTGCAGAACACAATATCACATCAGACTTGTCTGGGGATGGTCACATAAGAACTTTCATGATCCAAGATTAGAACTACCGTTTATTTGAAATCATTTGAGGAATATGAAAAATCTCTAGATTCAATGAATCGATCACACCAAATTATTATTTTCACATTCAGAATATGTGTGTGATTCAATAAATCAATAATTTCAAATGATTTTAAACAAACAAATATTTAAATCATATAACCATGAAATAACAGAGAAATTCAAGATCGGATTTTCAAAGAATTTTCACAAGAATTTTCTGACAAGTCCTCAAGAAATTTCAGATCGTCTACATCAATTTTTGTGAGATATTCATGATCCAAAGAATAAAAATAATTTATTTGAAATCATTTGAATCAATGTCAAATTTTGAGATATAATGAATCAGTCACACAAGGTTAATAATTTCAGATTTAAGTGGTGTGTGAGATTCAAAATATCAGGAATTTCAGATGATTTCAAACTAAACTAATTTCAACCATAATAATCATGAATAAGGATGAAATTCTAGATGTATCACTGATTTAACCCAAATATTTTTCAAGTCAGAAATAATCAAGCCAATCTAAAAATTAATGAGATTATCACAACTGAGAAGTAACAGTGCTGTAATGAGTATAATACTTTAAGCGTTTCCAAAATGAATTGGAAGGGACTCAAAACCGTATAAGTGTGTGAAATTTCATTAATTATTCAGATCTTCAAAAATTTAGAATTCTAGTTAACAGTGTTCAAGATATGATATGAATGCATCAACACTGGTATGAATTCAAAAATCAGAAAATAAACTTCAAAACAATTGCAGATATATACAAGTTCAAATTCTGGATATGGAAACAATTAACACATGATGATTTTATACAAGTAAGGCAAATTTCCAGAAAATCATTAATTCTGCAACTGGAAGTTTAAGAAGCACAGAATAAACAAAGAGATATGGAAGTGACAAATCAAATAAAGACAAATAGAAGAAAATAAAATAGAAAGGGGTAGAAGAAGCAGGAATAAACAATAAAAAATATTTACAAGGTTGAGGTCAGAAATCATACCTGATTCACAGAAAACGTTGTGGATCTCTAACTCATCAGACTTTGCTAAGGAACAATAGATGATTCAATGATGTGAAGCAGTTTGAATCAGTTTCTCTTTTCAGCACAGTTGTTCCTCAGCCTCCTTTGGTAGCTAACTGTTTAGAGGATTGAGTGGTTTAACAAAGGCAGTAAAACCACTCACAGTTGTATTTGTTCGTTTTGGTACCCAAACCTGTTTATATAACAAACCATCAGAATTAACCTTTGTACCCTTAGGAACCCAAATCTGTTTGAATTTCACGAAGTTTGGTTTATTTCCTTTTGGGATCCAGGATTGTTTAGAAGGATTATTATAAAACAATTTCTCATTTTGATTTTGACTCAAAAAACCTTTGAAATTATAAGAGTTCAAATTTTCAAATTGATTCTTTTCAAGGTTGTTTGAAGGATTTTTCAAATCATTCGAAATTCGTCTTTCAAAAACATTATTTTTCTCAAACCCAAGTCCACGTTTATTTTGAACAGAAAATTGGTTTTTCAACAACATATTCAAAGATTTTTCACCGTTTGAAAAATTAGACAAGATTGTTTCAAGTTGTTGAATTTCAGTTTTAAGATCACCATTTTCTTTCAATAAATCTGAACAACGATTTTTAGTGATCTCACATCTTTCAAAATCAGATTTCAAAACCAAATTTTCATCATTGAGTAACTTTATTTTGGTTTGGGACTCAGCAATCTCAGACTCAAAATGTTTTCGACTTTCAGACTCAAATTTCTTGAAATTTTCAATCTCGTTTTCAAGTTCTTTCAAAATCGAATTCGATTTCAACAAATTTTCCTTTTCTGCAATTTCAAGTTTGGAATGAATATTAGTTTTAAAAATTTCAAATTCCTTTTGCAGATGATTGTTCAAATTTGATAACTCAATCTTGTTTGCTTTTAAGATCAAAATTTCATCTTCAAACTTTTGAATATTTTTATTGAGATGAACAAGATTGGTTTTCAATTTCAAACAATTTTTACAATCTGAATCTGAAAGGTTTTTAAAATATTCAAGCTGTGATTCCAAATCATCAATTTTGCTGGTCAACTCAGAATTCCTAGATTTTAGAGTTTTGTTTTTAGATTTGAGTTTATCAACAGATTTAGTTAAATCAACACACATATAAACCAAATCTTCGTATGAGAAATTTTCAACTTCAGCATCCGTTGATTCCCCATCATCTAATCCTTCTGAATTCTCATTTGTAAATCCTGTTAAACAGAATTCTGAATCTGAGTTGACAATCTGGGGTTTTGAGCTGGAGTTGTCAATTTGACCATACTTCGTATTGAGAGCTGTCCAAATTTCCTGCGCAGTTAAACAATGGGAAATCAGACTGTATTGATTATCATCAAGATGAGAATAAAGAATATGTGTAACACGAGAATTAAAAACTTTATCTACCATATCGTACCCATTGATAACAACATCCCAACATTTAATATTAACAGATTTTAAATAAAATTCCATTTTGGATTTCCAGTTTAAAAAATCTGTTCCAGTGAAAATAGTTGGAGATGAACTGGACGGACTCTCGCTAGACAGACAACTAGGGTCACCCATGACTCTAGAGTTAAAAAAATACCTGCTCTGATACCACTTGTTGGATCTAGATTAACCCTAGAGGGGGGTGAATAGGGTTTACCACAGTTTTTAACAGAATTAAAATTCTAACGAGATATTAAAATAATAAATAGATCACATATTATAGCAGAAACAGAAATGCAGAAAATAAATCACACACAGATATACCCAGCTTCGGCAAAACCCTGCCTATTGCTGCATTTCTAAGGTTTCTACTAGGTGATAGAACAGATCCCGCATACAAGACCATGTACACTCGCAAACCCTGCTCCTATTCTAACCCTACGCTCAAATCCCTAGACTGACCAATATCCACTCGATCAAATTTCCCCTGATTACAACCACGTAACCAGTAACCCAGATTTTACAGACTCTGTCAATTGTCAGTCAACACCCTGACTGAATCCCCTAGAAATTTTACAGACCTCTAGAAAAACTGTTTGTTTGTTTTTACAAAAAAAAAATTAAACAAAAACAATAAAAAAAAAGAATTAGAAACTCAAATTCTAGCCCAAAATAAAAACAGTTAAAAATAGAGGCTAGGTCGAAAAGGAAGTGCGCCGGCCCATTTGTTTGCGTCCATTCTCATTTGCTTTGCCCCGATTTTGTTTCTCTGGAGAAAATTAATGGCGGCTAGGGTTTCTCCTTTTGTCCACAAATCGAATTGATGCGTGATGAATTTGATAATCTCTGAAGCTTGAAAACTTTGCGGCTTGCTGGTTCTTCGATTTGAGATGTTGCTTGATCGAAAACAATGGAAAAATTGTGAGTGTTTTCTGAGTTTTTCTTTTCGATTTATGCTCTGAATTTTTTGATGCTTGGGTTTTCGATTGAATTGTTTGTGGTTTCAACTGACATGCCTGTGATGAAAATGGTGTTGTTATATAGGATAAAATAAAATCCTTAACCTCTGATTTCGTGAGTGACTTGACTGATTGCGTGTGTTTGTTGCCTTCTTTGAGATGATTTCTACGGCTTTAATTGTTCCCATGACTGTTGTGATTGAATTCCAGAAAGAATGAATTTGGTTTCATGCCTTAAACCAGTATTGGTATTTCTGGAAATAGTTCGGAATCCTCTTTAAATTATGCCGTGAATTTCCTTTTGATATACTTGATGTGAATTTGATTTCTTGGCAATAAAATCTTGGCCCCAATGTGATTATCCCTTGCATGAAAACTTTTATTGATAAGTTGCCGAGATAATATCTTGTCTGAACTTGATTTTCTGAAAATAAATCCCTTGCTGATTTTGCTCAAAATCCTCCTTTTTGAATTTGCTTATTGCCTTGTATGATTGAGAAAAAACTTGCCATAAATCATGATTGAATTTATTGCCTTGTGAATGACTTTCTGGAAAAAATTCTTGCCGTCTTTGTGAAGCATGACTGCTGAAAGATTCCTGGAGACAAAAACATATTATTTCTTGCCAAAAAAAAATTCATGTTATTTCATTCCATAGATAAGCACTGTGAATACTGAGAACATTGAATCTGATCGAAATTCACAGATTAAATACTTGCCAAAGAAAAACTGAAATCAATTTTACATGTTGCCTAGACCATGATTTCAGAAAATCAATAAGTTGTTCCATTGTTTTATTACTTGCCAAAAAACTTTTTATTTCATTTTAAAAAATGAATTCTTTCCTAGTATGTCGAGATTTAATTCTGCATAGTCACCACCCATATATGAATGAGTCCAATCTTTAATTGCTTTATATTTCCATCTATGATTGAGTAAATCAAATATTCCTCTTTGTCTTGTGTCCCTGATTTGTTGCTTGTGATTTACTTGCACATATGATGCTTTATGCTGACTGTTTTGCGTCTGAGGCATTTTCTTGTGTTGGTCCACTGACTTTGAGAAGTTTGTCACCCACGCATGAATATGCTATTTCCCTGTGATCTTGCAAATTTAAAAAACTTTCCATTTGCACTGTGTAGCTGGTGCCTTGTGAATACTTGTGAACACTCCTATTGTGCACGTCACCATGATTTCTGGAATCATAAAACATTTTTGTCTCATCTCTATGACTTGTTCTTGTTTGCTGAAATCTTGTGTACATAAAAAATTGGCTTTGCATGTGTGTAAGAACATGAGCACATCACCACTGTCTCGACTTGTTGCTCCACAATGTCCTGTTCATGTTTGAAACTCCTGAGCTGTTGTGATTTGTGTTCCCATCCTTGACACTTGAACTGCTGCTTGGCTGCACACTTTAGTTTTGATCATTTTGAAAGTCTTTGTTGTTACTCTTTAAGCTACCATGGATTCTCTGATCTTTTCACTTGCATATTGAATCTTTTACTTGCATGTATATTGGCACTGTCCCCTTTGAGCATGCTGAGGTTTCTTTGTATTATTGTGTACTATTTGGGCTGCTCCTTGTTGCACTGAGTTGAGCAGGTCCACGTGGCTACTCCTCAGTTGCACGCTGATTGGCGAGGCAGTGCACACGTGTATAAATATACACGTGTGTATATGCAGCCATCAGACAAATTTTCCTGTCCCTGCACTGTATATCCATACTGTCTACCTTGTGGTATTTACAGTGTATCACTGTGAATATCACAAGCTGTCTAGACACAGATTGATGATTTTACAAATCAGATCAAGTCAGAAAAAGGATGAGAAACACACCAGAAAACTGAGGCAAATAAAATTTTTAAAATTAAAAATTATATTCGCATGTGTTCAGTATTATTTCTATTGCAGTGTACTGTGTGTGTGTTCATGTATATGACAGGTATGAAGACTGGACTGACTGAAGGATGCTGTGAAGACTGAAGAATGAAGTCAAGAACAGTGTCAGTTAAAGAGTGTTTGTAACAGTGTATGTATAGATGAAAATGTACAACTGAGTGTAAAATGTGTATGAGTGTTGAATGAGAAACTGTGAGTGTGAAACGTATTGCAATGCTGAGATGTACAGTGGAGTATAAAAATTGTACTGTTTGAATATTGAAATAAAATATTCTATTTAAATAAAATACTGTGTTAATGTTTGAATTTCTGTACAGTCGTATTTTATTTAAATATAAATATTATATTCCAGTCTGTAATGTATAATAACAGTACAGTATCAAACACATTAAAAATAAATATTTATTTGGTTGTTATCATCAAACAAAAATCATTATAATTGTGTATACAACACCGTTATATACAACACATCTCACTCGTATGACGTAATGAAAGACATATGTCTCACGGTTCACTCCCTGAAGAACTTAGCAAACCATCACAATACCCATCAATTTTCAACCATATCGATGATGACTGATTTACGTTGGATAAGGTTTAGGTCAACATACTTTGGTGCCCAGAGTCAGGTACTGGTTGAACCACCACATGCCATGATAAGACCTATGGATCCTTTCCCCGATTATAGCAACTTGACTGCTCACCAATCACCAAATGACCTTGGTCAAGAGATGAGAGTTTGAGACCAACAAAAATATGAATCGACCGTTAGCCCTCCACTTCATACATTAGTTGTGACAGAAAACATGAACATTACTTAAAGCCTTGCAATCCATGCTATCATAGTCAAGTTTATCTGACTAAGGTCTAGACTGACCAGCACTGGCGATGTTTAGAGCTTACATCGCACCCGGATGCCTACTGCTAAACTTCCTAATGAAAGATGGAATGGCAATGATCCACGATAACCATATTACTAGAAGAACCAGCCATTTAGCTAATTGGGAGTTGCTACACAATGGAGATGGCATGGAACCTAAAAGTACTTCCCCTCCTCCAAAGGAGGTGTAAGGAAGCATCAAAAAAGGAGTTGCCTTATTATCTGCCCAAAGACATGGACCCCAGAGAGGATGAAAATTTGGGATGCATAAGGATGACACCTAATGGAGCAACAGAAGATATTCATATTGATAATGATGACCTGACAAAGGCCTTGAAAATCCGATCTCATTTGGACCACCTCCGGATGAGGGAACGGATAGATTTTCTATGATCCAATCTGGATGCATCTGCATGGACCCATGCTGACATGCGTGGGATCTCGTCGTCGATCATGAGTCATGCACTGAACATAAGCCCGAAGTACCCTCCTACTAAACAAAAGAGGCATACGCTGGGCCCGAAGAGGTCGACTGCCTTGAAAGAAGAAGTGGACATTGGAGATGCTACAAATCCCGACTAGATATCTAACCTTGTACTTGTTAAGGAGGTTAATGTGAAATGATGAACATGGATTGATTTTTGATATTTTAACAAGACTTGTCCAAGAGATAGCTTCCCATTACCCAAAATTGATCAGCGATCAACTAGTGGATTCGACAGTTGGAAATGAACTTCTCTCTTTTATGGTGCATATTCGGGTTACAACCAGATTCCTATACACGTGCCTGATCAAGAACATACCCACACTCGGCGGGTCATATTTTCCACGATCAAATTGGAAAATCCATGGAAGTCTACATAGATGATATGCTTGTGGAGTCCCAGAAATCAACCGACCATGCTTCAGATTTGACAAAGGTGTTCAATACCAACCGACACTATGTTGTGTAGGAGGTGAAATGCTCATTTAGCATTGCCTTAAGGAAGTTTCTTAGCTTCACATTTAGCTCACGTAGAATCGAAACACTAGAAACTCCGAGCATTAATCAGATGGGAGTTGATCCAGTATTGAAGACCGAACCCAAGAGGGGGTCATGGATGGCCCCCCATAAAGAACTTCCTACAATATGGATTGCTTTCGACAAGAAAAAGCAAAAGGTGTACCATAGTTCGTAAAGCCCCAAGATACGACATGCAAGGCGACATTGCTTATTTTCTTTGGGAGGTCATCCCGAGATAGACATCAATGAGTCTCATTGTTGATTCACTGCCCTGAATGATTCGACAAAGGCACTAATAAGCTTCCCACTAGATGGACGATGTACATGAATAAAACTTCTAATAAACGACATTTTAGAGTTAGAAAGTGAAGGTTCACAGTTCCACCCACGTTCATTGATTATCTGATAAGTAAATCGTGCCCCAGACGCTGGGGGCAACTGGAGATTCAATTGTTGATTGCTCGTGATTACATCATCTAATTCAAAGATGATACATCATAGTCTTGCATGATCGACTGCCTCATCCTTGCCCGAAAATTGCATGGGGTATCCAGAATTTTATACCGATCAGACTTGTAACATCCACATATAGAGTTATAGAACAAAACCATAATGAGCACAACTGAATTGCTTGTAGACAAAGCCACGCCCTCTATATAAAGAAAGTTTTATGTCTCAAGCTGGATTCGGGATGACCATACACTCCTTAGTTCATGCGTGGCGTACCATTAGACAATTGTGCATTAATCTTTGCATTACAAAGTCAGAGTTTGACTCTAGATGGACGTAGTTCGACCGTCTACATGGCTCGATCCTATGCTCGATGCCACCAGATTGAACAAATCCAAATAAAGGAGGCAGCACTGCCCCATGATATGCTTACTTTTCAATCAAGCAATTTACTTTTACATGGTTCTTGAATTATTGACATGACTAACTCGTGTGACATGATTGATGCGGGTACCTGAAGTTTGGTTCCAATTAATCCTCCCACAGATTGAATGGAGGAACGCAAAGATTCGGCAAGTGTGGCTCGACCACTTGCCCGATAATGTACATCCGCCATAGCAAAGTGGGAAGTAAGGATTAAAATCGAGTTCGAACGACACTCGAGCCAGCAGAATCCTGCTCTTGGAATTAAAGTGCAGAAGGAAAGCCAGGGCGAATGACATGACTGTTCGCCTGATTAACTCTAAATCTCATGATTCGAGAGAGAGTATAAAGGACGGGAAGATGACGTCCCCACGGCGTGATGGTGCACCATGATTAAAAGACCGCCTTGATTCTACTCTACCCAGGGTATTCGACGGGAGAGTATAAAGGCGCCAGGGACTGAGCGCCGGAAATGAACTCCTACCCCACTGAAGGATTGGGGGGCAGAATGAAAGCTGAGTTCAAACTCTACCCTGAGCATACGACAGGAGAGTGTAAAGGCATTGCGATTAAATGCCACAGAAGGGCTCATACCCTACTGCAGGATCGGGGGCAAGAATGGAAGCTGAGCCCGAACCCCTCATTTCCGGACATTGGGGGGGCGATGCACTGTCGATCCGAATAAATCCCAAACAAGCCTTGGCCAGGCACTTTATTCACTATTGATTGGGGCATACACACACATCACACCCCTATGATGGCTGTGATATGATATGCTATTTATTTGTAGGGATTATGATTTGAAGGGATACTGAATCGAAACCCTTATCTGATTTGTGATGTAATTTATTGCTTATTACTCAGTGTAGTAATGCTTTGACTACAAATATATTCGATTGAAATACATAACAAACTTGCAAATGTATGATATTGCAGGAATACCACTTTGTTTGTCGATTGAAGATTTACAAAGGATAACTGGTCAAGAATGTGAGGCCCGCACTCGCAAAAACAGTAGGCCGGTAGAAAACAAATAAAGGGTCACATCCAGAAGGCTGATGTTGATGCCTGATAGAAAAGATTATATTTTTATTCCGCTACTATATATAATAAAAAATCACATTTTTATGACGCTACATGTATAGAAAAGATTATATTTTTATAACGCTACATGTATAGAAAAGATTATATTTTTATCTCGCTACATGTATAGAAAAAATTATATTTTTATCTCGCTACATGTATATAAAAGATTATATCACTACATGTATATAAAATATTATATTTTTATATCGCTACATGTATATAAAAGATTATATTTTTATATCGCTACATGTATATAAAAGATTATATTTTTATATTGTAAAAAATCATATCTTTGTATTATTAAAAATCTCACCTTTTCCTTTCTAAGAATTGTAACTTTATATGTATAAAAATCATACTTTTAACTTCATAAAAATATTTCTAACATACTATAAAAATCCTATCTTTATCTTCATAAAATTAAATCTTTATGATTATTAAAAAAATTAAATCTTGACGATAACAAAAATCAAATTTTCATGATAATCTAAATCAAATCTTCATCTAAAAGTCCTAGCTTTTCAAAGAATTAAAATCAAAGTACTTACAATATTCGATCGGAGAAGGGAGGAGTAGGGGCTGAGGTCGAGGGAAGGTCGCGGTGGTCGGGTCTGAGGGAAAGGGGTCGCGGTTCCTCAAATCGAAGGGAGGAGGAAAGGGGGAAGGAGCATCGGCGGGAGAGAGGGGGGTTCGACATCACGTGCGGCGCCTGAAGAGCGGCACGACGATGGCGTCGCTGGAGGGGGAACGTCGATGGCGAGGTTTTTTTTTTCTTTTTATTTTTTTTCAGATCTGAACGGGAATGAAGGGAGAGAGAATCAAGGGGGAGGGGCCAAATATATGTATATGTTTTAATTATTTTAATTTCCAAAAATGTTGACTTTTCTTTTGAATCCCAAACGAGACCCAACGACTGTCGTTCCTAGCTAATTACCCCCATTTCGAACAAAATGGAATATGTATCGTAAGCCCGTTCAGCTGTTTCGATAGTTTTTTACCAAATTTAAAATATAAAATGATATACTTTTTAAATTTGATTTCAGCGTACGTTTTAATTTACTGGGGCCATAAGCTGACTCCAAAAATTCCAGAAAAATAAATCTGGCTTTGTTCTGACGATACGGTCCTTACAAAACTAATTTCGTCGAATTTGGAGACCGTTTGAAAAACGGTCATTTTCCAGTCGATTAAATTCAAACTGAAATTACCAAACACGTTTAAATCCTCTACGCTCACATATTGATTCCAAAAATTACAAAAATTGAAATCTAACAATAGTTTGACATTCCGGATCCAACAAAAGTGGTCTCGTCGAAAACGGAGGTCGTTTGCAAAATTTCTATTTTTAAGGACTATATTTCCATAGCGACTATTCTGAATTTTCAACTGGGCATAACTTTTTATTCCCGCTATGAAATTTGGATTTTTCAGATTCATTGGAAAGATATTTTCAAATAGATTCTAATATTTTTAGTTTCACTAAAATCCGGTTTATTTTGAATCCTACACATTCATTTGAAATTTGAAATCGAATTTTCAAACTACCGCGCCACTTTCAATTCCTTTTATAATTAGAATAAATATTTATATTCTAACTTCGATTCAAATAAATATATACATTCCAATTCTGTTCAAAATAAATTTCTAGTCATTATTATTTAAAATAAATTGTTTTGAATATTCAAAATTCATTAAAAATTCCAAAATAAAATTTTAAATTGGCTCTGATTTTTTGGGTTGTTACAAGCGATGAAGAGCAAGAGACAAAGAATTCGAATATGTGCTTCACAAAAATTCATGAATCAAAAGAAATTAAAGAACTGATCTAAAAATAAGTACGCCTTTATAACAATTATTTTGGTTAAAATGTTTGTATGGTTGCTTGCTTGATTGCTTTGTTTGAAAATTTGAAATTTAAAACTCAAAAATTTGAAATTTGAAATAATAATTATTTAATATAATAATAATAAGATAATAAAATAAAAGTATTATTACAATAAATGTTATAATAAGAAAAAATTAAATAAGAATATAAAATATAAATAAATCAAGAATTCAAAATCAAATGTCATTTATAAAATTCAGAAGGTTCGTCGACATACCCTTTTATATAAGTTGACACATATGCTAAAAATTGAAATTCAAAATTTGAATTTCAAACTTTTGAATTTTCCTCCACCTTTTCGCCAAACCCAATATTATGAAAATGTGTCTTTTGACTAGAGAACTTGTCCTTTGATTCTCTATTTAACTACCTATTCACCTTTAATTCAAAATTCAAACTTATCTTCGTTATCCTATACTCTTCACAACAACTCTCTAATGGCTTCCTTAAGCATACTGAGCACTATGAGGCTGACCAAGACCACCAACGGTTTTCTTTTCAACCCCGATGCTATCAAATATTACATAAGCAATGTAAACTTTCATAAAATCGATATAGGAAAGTTTGCTTTTTTAAGTGATTTCGCTTCTTATGATCTTCAAACTCTTTTATCAAAATGGTTTTCTTAGTTTAGATGACTCTCGGGGTAATGATGAAGTTTGCTACCCGAATCTTGCCAAAATGTTTTATGCAAACTTGAATCATGGTTTTTATCAAGGAAATGAAAGTGAAACACACAGTAGCATAAAAGGAACTCAAATTGTTTTGAACTACGATGTTTTGGTTACTATTTTGGGTTGCAAAAATACAGGAATGGATCTCACGGATTTTAAGATCAATGAAGATGATCAAGAGATCTTTCACCATATTTTTTACTGTGATGATCATTCTGATTTCAAAAACAGTTATTTTTGTTCTAAGGAAAGGATTGTTAACTAATTCTTCAACATACCGTCACACTATGTTCGGTAAATTTCGAAAACCAATAATGAAAGCTTTTAAGGCACTTTTCCGTATATTTGGAAGTTATAACATAAATTGGGCTTAAGTAATTTTAATTGAATTTCCACCAAAGGATATGTCATCAAAAGAAAATACGTTATGTCATGGGGTTTACCTTGCCCATATTTTTAGATATCTGGAGTGGATTTCAAAGGCGAAGAGTTTGAATCTAGAAAGGTTTCCAATTTCGAAAATATATCTCTTATGAAGATTCCACTTGTGTTTCTACCGTATGAAACCCTTACCGAAAAACAAGCAAGAATGAATCAAGAACAAGAAGGTGAACAAATGGATATCGAAGAAGAGGATGATGATAAAAATACTTCATTAGAAAGCATAGAGTATCCCTCTAACATTCCTTCCAAAAAAATCCTCCTCACCAATCAAAAGATTCTAGCCAAAAATCAAAAAGTGTTATAAAGGTCATTTAGTAAAAAAGATGGAAAATATGTCCACTAAAACGGCCAAGTTCTTTAGGAAAGTTAGTAGAAAACTTGGCTTATCTTCCTCCCCCCTCCATTGAATTATATATTTATTATCTTGTTGTATTAGTTTCTATTTCAACTTTCATATTTCTATTTCATGCTATCCAATGTATCCTTATCATTATAATCAATGAAGCTTTATATTTCTGCTAGTTCCTCCTTAAACACCTCCAAAATAGTCATCAATATAATAAAAACAGGCATATATAAGTCAAAGCATAGCATAAGTCACAAAATATTTTAAAAATAAAAATAACAGACGATATGTCGACATACATATTTGTATGTGTTGACATGTAACACTTATTTTTTCTCAAATTAGTTTGTATTTAAAAACTGCCTTAACTAACTAGTGTATAATCATTTCAAAGGAATTCCAGAGACTATACATATATATATATATATATCTTCCTTAAAAAGTCATTTCTTCATTCCTCCTTCATTTGCTTTCACTGTTCTTTAGCACTATCAAATCCATGGCTTCCCAAATTCATAATTTGAGTGAATTTTTTTGAAGAAATACTCAATCCATTCAAAAATATTCTCTATATTATATTTGTAACAACCCGAAAATCTGGGCCAGTTTAAAATTTTTAAATTGGCAATTTTAGCGAGTTTTGATTATTTAAAATGAATTATTTTAAATAATATCGACGAGAAATTTATTTTGAATATAATTTGAACGTATATATTATACGCGTCGTCGTTAGAATAAAAATAATTATATATAATTATAAAAGGAATTGAAAATGGCGCGGTAGTTCGATAATTCGATTTCAAACTTCAATTGAATGTATCGGGTGCAAAACAATCCGGATTTTAGTGAAACCAAAAATAATGGAATCTAATAGTGAATATCTTTCCAACGAAGTTGAGAAACTGAGATTCCACTTTATAAATGATGAGATATGTCCAGTTGAAATTTAGAAATAGTCGCTGTGGAATTTATATATATTTTAATATAATATAAGGCCCTTAAAAATAGCAATTTTGCAAACGACCTCGGATTTCGACGAAACCAGTTTTGTTGGGTCCGTGATGTTAAGTTATTGCTAGGTTTCAAATTTCATAATTTTTCGAATCAATATGTGAGCGTGGCAAAGGAAAACGCGTTTGACCAGTTTCAGTTGATTTTAATCGACTGGAAATTGGCCATTTTTCAAACGGTCTCAGAATTCGATGAAACTAGTTTTGTTAGGACCGTATCGTCAATACGAAGCTAGAAAATATTTTTCTGGAATTTTTCTAGTTAGTATGTGACCCCGGTAATTTGAAATGTACGTTTAAAATTCAATATAGAGATTTAAATGTAAATTCAAAGGAAACTGATCGAAACGGTCAAATCAGCTAGCGATACATATCCCATTGTGTTCGGAATGGGGGTAAAACGCTATGGACGACAGGCGGTGGGCCTCGTTTAGAGGTCGTAAATAAAAGTTGCTTTTTAGTGGTAAATTAATTAATTAAAAAAAAAAATCTTAAAATCTTATCTCCTCCCCCTTTAACCGTCTGCCCCCCCCCTTTCTATCATTCGTCAGGTTCAAAAGAAAAAAAAAAAACCATCGCGGATCGAAATCGAGAGACCCGCCTCCTCCTACATCGGCCGCCGCGGCGTGGCAGCTCAGGCGCGCCCCTCCTCCGATCTCCGCCTTCTCCTTCTTCCCTTCCTCCTGTACTCCTTACCGCACCCCCCCTCAAAGACCCCGAAGCCCTCAAGTTCGAACCGCCTACGCCCGGAGCCGCCACCCTAAACCCTAGGCGAACGCAGCAGCCCCCCCTGCTGCTCGGTTCGACGTAAGACGACCCCCCCCCCCCTCTTCAAAATACTGTAAGTATTTCAATGTATTTTATTTTTATTTTAATTTCGATTTTAGGTTTAAAACTGATTTTTAAGTTAAGTTAAAACTGATTTTTAAGTTAAGTTAAAACTGATTTTTAAGTTAAGTAAAAACTGAATTTTTAAGTTAAGTAAAAACTGAATTTTTAAGTTAAGTTAAAACTGATTTTTAAGTTAAGTTAAAACTGATTTTTAAGTTAAGTTAAAACTGATTTTTAAGTTAAGTAAAAACTGATTTTTAAGTTAAGTTAAAACTGATTTTTAAGTTAAGTTAAAACTGATTTTTAAGTTAAGTTAAAAACTGATTTTTATGTTAGTAAAATGATTAGAATTTTTATAGTAAAAAGATTAGGATTCTTGTAAAGAAAATACCATATTTGTGTAGAGGAAAAGTTCATATTTTTAATGAAGAATTTTTTTTATTTGATGTTTAATGAAGATATGAAGTTAGATTTTTATTTTTATTTATCTAGAGATGAGATTTTTTATTTATATAAAAATATGATTTTTATGTATTGAACTTCGAATTAAAAATATGATTTTTATGTATTGAACTTCGAATTAAAAATATGATTTTTATATATTGAACTTCGAACTAAAAGTTCGATTTTTATATATTGAACTTTGAACTAAAAGTTCGATTTTTATATATTGAACTTTGAACTAAAAATTCGATTTTTATATATTGAACTTTGAACTAAAAATTCGATTTTTATATATTGAACTTTGAACTAAAAATTCGATTTTTATATATTGAACTTTGAACTAAAAATTCGATTTTTATATATTGAACTTCGAACTAAAAATTCGATTTTTATATATTGAACTTTGAACTAAAAATTCGATTTTTTTTATATATTGAATAGCATAGTAAAAATTCGATTTTTACATATGTAGTGGCTACGGGCAACGAAGATGACGAAGATGCGATAGCGATGAAGATTTCTATCAATGAAGTGCCGTGGAGCTAGGATAGCTATATGTGAGAATTTCTCACTCTTCAATTTATTTTCTAGTTATATATATATATACTAGGATGCAGACGGTGCTTAGTAGCACCCGACACAATCGTCCACAGACCATGGACTTGTTTGTTTGGTTGCATAGATTAGTTGAATTATTCGTTTGAATTGTTTGGTGAGATGAAATTGATATGATTGATGTGTGAATGGCGTGGGCCTTCACTAGACCGGGGATAAGGCTAGGCCTTGTCCCGTTTCTAGTATCGTGCCGTTATGCCGCCGAAATTTTCTAAAATATGTTAGAAAAATAAAAAATATCATTTTATTTAAAAAAATGAACTGAATAGAAATTCATATGTTGAAATAAAATGTTTTATCGTTAAAAATATAATTTTTAACGTGAATATGAAAATAGTGAAGTGAACAAAATAAAATATTCATTTGCAAACCGGACGGTTTGTTTTGTACACCTATTTGAATGACATAGATTGGGACGATAAATTTTACACATCGCCCAACTGCACGAATAAAATAGTTGTTTGATTGTTTGAAACCCCACACGGGTGTTAGGATGAAATTTGAAGTTCACTCATCCTGATTGATTAAATATGTCGATCGATTGATTGACATGCTGTTATAAGCGTTAGATATCTTTATTTGATGCTTATACAGTGTAGTGCACTTTGGTTGATGGTTGATTATTTTTCAATGCTATGATATACATGTGTTGTATGAAAATCCATATAATTAACCTTATATGGTAATTGATTGGGCCTCATTTCAATTTGAAAAATAAAGAATATTATAAAATAAAAGTTCATGTGTTGACAGTACTCATTCATTGAGATTGGTCATGTGTTGAACGAAATATTTTGATAATAACAACTATTTTGAAAATAGAAATTTATGAAGCCGTGTTGATTAGATTGACGCCATTTTGACGTGAACGATATTTATATCGATTTTATTCATTTCGAAATGAATTGAATTGAAAACGATTTCGAAATGAATTGAATTGAAAACGATTTCGAAATGAATTGAATTGAAAACGAATTGAAAACGATTTCGAAATGAATTGAATTGAAAACGAATTCATAACGATTTCGAAATGAATTGAATTGAAAACGAATTCAAAATGAATTGAAAACGATTTCGAAATGAATTGAATTGAAAACGAATTCAAAATGAATTGAAAACGATTTCAAAATGAATTGAATTGAAAACGAATTCAAAATGAATTGAAAACGATTTCGAAATGAATTGAATTGAAAACGATTTCGAAATGAATTGAATTGAAAACGAATTCAAATGGAATTGAAAGCGAATTGAAATGAATTCAAATTGAATTGAAATTCGAATTGAATAGAAATGAATTTTAAAACGAATTTATAAGGAAGAATTCAATTTTGGCTTTGAATTGAAATAGAAGTTGAAATAGAATTTGAAACGAATTTAAAACTATTTATATAATCCGTTTTAAATAGGAATCGGCGAAATATATATTATATATATTATATATATAATATAATGGCCTGAATAGAACGCGCCGCGCCGCGGTAGTTCGCGAATTTCGACCATTTATTTCAAACGGACATTGCGGGAGATCCGACCGTCGGATTCTCCTAAAACCGGAACCGTTGGGTTCGTATCGAAAAGAGCTTTCTAATGAAAATTAGAAATTTGAAATCTAACGGTTGGATTTGGAATTATGTCCAAATCAAATTCGAAAAAGGTCGCTGTAAGTGCAGTTCGATGGCCATTGATGGAAATCGACTGTACGGGCCTTGATAAAATTATTAAAAATAGTAATAATTTGTGTAAAATCATAAGAAATGATTTAGAAAGAATTGGGATGAAAAACTCCCTATTTGAAAAGATAAAAATAGATTTTTATCGAAATGAACTAGTTTTGAACTAGAATTATAATTCTATTTATTTTTAAATAAATAAATTGAATTCGAAAAGGGTTTTGAAAATAACCAAAATTTCCAATGATTGCATTGGAGTGGATTTGAATCGAAATTGTCTTCGGAATATTTCGATGTTGGAATTCGTGATTATACAGTTGTTGTTATGGAAATTTGAAAGATATATTAATATATCGTTATTTCCACTACGACATTTGTTAATCGTAGAATTTGATATTGAATATAGGCCGATATATTTTCTATTCAGAGCCTTGTGTTTAATATCGAATGTGATTTGGGTTTGTCGTGAATGGTGTCTTCACTAACACTGTTCTTGAACCCAGTTGAGAAAAGATTAAATCTTTTTATTTAGATTTAATGAAGTGTACCAATTAAATGATATTTAATTGGAATTGAATTGATATTGATTTTTGGGTTTATCGTGAACAGTGTTTTAAATAACACTTGTTCTTTAACCCGATAATTAATGAATGTGATTTTGGGTTTATCGTGAACCGTGTTTTAAATGACACTGATTCTTTAACCCAGTTAACGATTAAAACTGAGTGGAGTTTTAATGAATCTTTAATTAGATTGAAATGGTCGAAAATGGAGTATCACCAGTTTTGCTCCAGGCGATAGTCAAATCTTTAATTAGATTTGAACATGAAATGGTAATTGAATTTACCGATAACACCGTGGTGTTAAATATGAAGTATTACCAGTTTTACTTCATGGGATGAATAGGTTGGGATTGGGAAATTAAACCAAATGATTACTTCGGTAAGGTTCGCTAATCCCGACTAGTTTGAATTGATATTCAAAAGTTGATTAAAGAATAAATTCAAGAATTTATCTTTGATAAAATTAATGGGAATCTTTCCCTATGAATGTGAAATTTAGAAACTAACTGTCGGTTAGCTAAGCAGAAGGGTTTTCTGGATATTGATCTGATGTTGGTTTCGGCCTTCGGGGTTAATATTTGGGGAATTATTCTCTTGATTAATTTATGGTTAGTGACTAATGAATTGGAATGAGGCGTATGTTGTGTTTGTGTAACACTTATTTAAAATATACGCGAGTTATTCGGAAAGACCGGGTTTATCCCATTCTGAATAACTGATACGACGATAAGTCGAAGATGAAGACGATGGTCGAAGACCCGAGGTCTTCACGTCGTTTGGGTGATAACTGATGATCTTGATTGGGCTGTACACCCAAGAAGATGGAAACAGTTAGTGATCGTCCAGACGTACTTGGAGATCGATGGATATGCGGGGTACTAGGTGCTCCCGGTTTCGTTCAGACCCAGAACGGACTTGTAAATGGACTGTGTGTCTGACATCGGATTTCATTCTGTGTGACTGATATCGGTTGCATAGGATGGTTTGCCTGTGTGGCATGCTAAGATGCAAATGATCAAGGCTTCTGTTGAAAAGCAAAGTCTTGTGGTGATGATCAAAGCACGGCCTTTGTGGCGTAGCTTTGTGTAACGTTTACCTCGCGTGTTTCACACCAGGTATGAACCAAAAACGGGAGACGGACCTCAGGGAGGACTTGCGTTTCTTTCTAGCTAGAAGTGGCGTCAGTGGTTTTACACGCCCTGACGAGTTTGACTTATGTGGTTGTTGCTGTTGCGAGGCGCCTCGGATTGATCGGTCGTTCTCGAACCGATGGAGTCATTTAGTGGCTCATTTACGCCCCAAAGGGCGGAGAGACGTAGTGTTCAGGCATAATAATCCACATCGGTGGACCGGCCCTGACGATCCAAGGGTCACTCGAGCTCTGATCCTGAGACATGGGCTAGATTGTCTCGAATCGGTTGAGGACTATCTTTTGCCTCGGTTCATAGATGGAAATCCAACTTCCAAATACGTGACATTTGCGGTTTTATTTGTAGAGCCTAGTATGGCGACATGATATATGGTACCCATGCCGCCTATGATTGATACTTATGATTTGAAGTTGTTTTATACACTATGCACTTATAATAGTATCAAACGATTTGTTTTAACCGTATCAAGCATTCTTTGGCTGTTATAAGGGAAAACCCTATCCTCGGCTGCGTTGCATTGTGTGATGGGACCTGGGTCTTATAACAGCTTCATTTTTCTTTATTTAGCATTACGCTGTTTGTTTTATGCACTGGTATTCTTGGGAGGAAACCCGTTCCGTGTTATACGGCGTGGTCCCTTGATTTACCTAATGATTCAAAATAAAGATTAATAACTGTTTTAGTTCTCACACCAGTCCCATGACTGACCTGGAGTTTATTGTTTTAACCTAAACTCTGGGTGCCCCTATTTTGACACGGGCAGCTAGTAGTTTTGGTTCTGCAGATTTATATTCACAGGGTCCTGGCTTACAGCTGGAACGATATCCGGAAAGCTTTGTATCCGTATATCTCCTTCTAGTTGTGTATTGTATTATTTTCCGCTGCTATGTATTTAAATGTAATTTAAATCTCTGATATTTCTGTGTAATATTCTTTTATACTCTGTATATTCTTGTAATCTGATGCACTGTTGTATACAATGAAACGTTCTTCTGTTTGCGTTCTGTTGTGGTTTGTTCTCGAACTATCCGACGCTTTCCTTTACGGGGAAGTTACGGGTTTTCACAGTTGGTATCAGAGCTTTGGTTTACAAAGCTCAGAGAACAAGACACATTAGAACCATACGAAAGAATTCATCAGATAATTGGATTAGTAATATCCAATGGGATGACTCGTTAGAGATAGGATCAGTAGTATCCTAGAACGAGTGTGAAGAGTATATTTTTGAAAATGAAAACAATTTTTTTTTTGAAAATTTAAATCAATTATTCGTATTTGATTATCTATTTATATTGAGTTGGACAGTCCAGTATATATAGATTTTGCGTATACGTCTGATCCGCGTGTATTCGAAGTTTTAATATACTGGATAGATATAGAATCATACTCTAGTGGCCCGAAGATGATTCTGATGATTGACTAGTCGTCATTAGTATTCATGTTCGAGTAACGAAGGTGTGATATCTATATATTTCCATTAGACTGGTGTGAGAACCAAAAATTAGATAGGGCCTATTGTTGTGATTTGGCATCAAGAACCTGATTTTTGACTATGTATCAAAATTATGAATTTGAAACTCTAATTCACTAATTGATTGATGTTTGTGTTGTTTGTTTAATTGTTTGCTAATTTTGAACCATTTAGCCTAATTGTACCAAATATTGAATTATATCGAAAATTGGTTGCGTTTGCTTGCATATACATATGTATCATTGAACAGGTCATAGCAAGGAGGCTAGAGCCGAAGAATAAAATTTGTTTGCCCGACAAATAGGTACATGTTTACCACATAATTTCCTGTTTTGTTTGGGTGATGATGATTTTGTGAGCCTATTGGCTAGCCGCTTGGCTTTTTCTTTTTCTTTTTGAGATCTGAAGGACCGGGGAAGCTATTTGAAATTCCCCGATGCTCCCGGTGCAGGGGAGGTTATGGCGAAATTTTTCGAAAATTTAGGGTGTTAGCCAAATTTTTGAAATTTTAGAGAATTCTCAGAAACTGAAAAGTTGGAGAATGGAAGCCAGATCGAACATAGAGTTGATTAATCAAACCACTTTCGACTTTGTTCCTTTTCGGGGACGAAAAGTTTTAAGTGGGGGAGATTGTAACAACCCGAAAATCTGGGCCAGTTTAAAATTTTTAAATTGGCAATTTTAGCGAGTTTTGATTATTTAAAATGAATTATTTTAAATAATATCGATGAGAAATTTATTTTGAATATAATTCGAACGTATATATTATACGCGTCGTCGTTAGAATAAAAATAATTATATATAATTATAAAAGGAATTGAAAATGGCGCGGTAGTTCGATAATTCGATTTCAAACTTCAATTGAATGTACCGGGTGCAAAACAATCCGGATTTTAGTGAAACCAAAAATAATGGAATCTAATAGTGAATATCTTTCCAACGAAGTTGAGAAACTGAGATTCCACTTTATAAATGATGAGATATGTCCAGTTGAAATTTAGAAATAGTCGCTGTGGAATTTATATATATTTTAATATAATATAAGGCCCTTAAAAATAGCAATTTTGCAAACGACCTCGGATTTCGACGAAACCAGTTTTGTTGGGTCCGTGATGTTAAGTTATTGCTAGGTTTCAAATTTCATAATTTTTCGAATCAATATGTGAGCGTGGCAAAGGAAAACGCGTTTGACCAGTTTCAGTTGATTTTAATCGACTGGAAATTGGCCATTTTTCAAACGGTCTCAGAATTCGATGAAACTAGTTTTGTTAGGACCGTATCGTCAATACGAAGCTAGAAAATATTTTTCTGGAATTTTTCTAGTTAGTATGTGACCCCGGTAATTTGAAATGTACGTTTAAAATTCAATATAGAGATTTAAATGTAAATTCAAAGGAAACTGATCGAAACGGTCAAATCAGCTAGCGATACATATCCCATTGTGTTCGGAATGGGGGTAAAACGCTATGGACGACAGGCGGTGGGCCTCGTTTAGAGGTCGTAAATAAAAGTTGCTTTTTAGTGGTAAATTAATTAATTAAAAAAAAAATCTTAAAATCTTATCTCCTCCCCCTTTAACCGTCTGCCCCCCCTTTCTATCATTCGTCAGGTTCAAAAGAAAAAAAAAAAAAAAGCCATCGCGGATCGAAATCGAGAGACCCGCCTCCTCCTACATCGGCCGCCGCGGCGTGGCAGCTCAGGCGCGCCCCTCCTCCGATCTCCGCCTTCTCCTTCTTCCCTTCCTCCTGTACTCCTTACCGCACCCCCCCTCAAAGACCCCGAAGCCCTCAAGTTCGAACCGCCTACGCCCGGAGCCGCCACCCCAAACCCTAGGCGAACGCAGCAGCCCCCCCCCCCCCTGCTGCTCGGTTCGACGTAAGACGACCCCCCCCCCTCTTCAAAATACTGTAAGTATTTCAATGTATTTTATTTTTATTTTAATTTCGATTTTAGGTTTAAAACTGGTTTTTAAGTTAAGTTAAAACTGATTTTTAAGTTAAGTTAAAACTGATTTTTAAGTTAAGTAAAAACTGAATTTTTAAGTTAAGTAAAAACTGAATTTTTAAGTTAAGTTAAAACTGATTTTTAAGTTAAGTTAAAACTGATTTTTAAGTTAAGTTAAAACTGATTTTTAAGTTAAGTTAAAACTGATTTTTAAGTTAAGTTAAAACTGATTTTTAAGTTAAGTAAAAACTGATTTTTAAGTTAAGTTAAAACTGATTTTTAAGTTAAGTTAAAACTGATTTTTAAGTTAAGTTAAAAACTGATTTTTATGTTAGTAAAATGATTAGAATTTTTATAGTAAAAAGATTAGGATTCTTGTAAAGAAAATACCATATTTGTGTAGAGGAAAAGTTCATATTTTTAATGAAGAATTTTTTTTATTTGATGTTTAATGAAGATATGAAGTTAGATTTTTATTTTTATTTATCTAGAGATGAGATTTTTTATTTATATAAAAATATGATTTTTATGTATTGAACTTCGAATTAAAAATATGATTTTTATGTATTGAACTTCGAATTAAAAATATGATTTTTATATATTGAACTTCGAACTAAAAATTCGATTTTTATATATTGAACTTTGAACTAAAAGTTCGATTTTTATATATTGAACTTTGAACTAAAAGTTCGATTTTTATATATTGAACTTTGAACTAAAAATTCGATTTTTATATATTGAACTTTGAACTAAAAATTCGATTTTTATATATTGAACTTTGAACTAAAAATTCGATTTTTATATATTGAACTTTGAACTAAAAATTCGATTTTTATATATTGAACTTCGAACTAAAAATTCGATTTTTATATATTGAACTTTGAACTAAAAATTCGATTTTTTTTATATATTGAATAGCATAGTAAAAATTCGATTTTTACATATGTAGTGGCTACGGGCAACGAAGATGACGAAGATGCGATAGCGATGAAGATTTCTATCAATGAAGTGCCGTGGAGCTAGGATAGCTATATGTGAGAATTTCTCACTCTTCAATTTATTTTCTAGTTATATATATATATATACTAGGATGCAGACGGTGCTTAGTAGCACCCGACACAATCGTCCACAGACCATGGACTTGTTTGTTTGGTTGCATAGATTAGTTGAATTATTCGTTTGAATTGTTTGGTGAGATGAAATTGATATGATTGATGTGTGAATGGCGTGGGCCTTCACTAGACCGGGGATAAGGCTAGGCCTTGTCCCGTTTCTAGTATCGTGCCGTTATGCCGCCGAAATTTTCTAAAATATGTTAGAAAAATAAAAAATATCATTTTATTTAAAAAAATGAACTGAATAGAAATTCATATGTTGAAATAAAATGTTTTATCGTTAAAAATATAATTTTTAACGTGAATATGAAAATAGTGAAGTGAACAAAATAAAATATTCATTTGCAAACCGGACGGTTTGTTTTGTACACCTATTTGAATGACATAGATTGGGACGATAAATTTTACACATCGCCCAACTGCACGAATAAAATAGTTGTTTGATTGTTTGAAACCCCACACGGGTGTTAGGATGAAATTTGAAGTTCACTCATCCTGATTGATTAAATATGTCGATCGATTGATTGACATGCTGTTATAAGCGTTAGATATCTTTATTTGATGCTTATACAGTGTAGTGCACTTTGGTTAATGGTTGATTATTTTTCAATGCTATGATATACATGTGTTGTATGAAAATCCATATAATTAACCTTATATGGTAATTGATTGGGCCTCATTTCAATTTGAAAAATAAAGAATATTATAAAATAAAAGTTCATGTGTTGACAGTACTCATTCATTGAGATTGGTCATGTGTTGAACGAAATATTTTGATAATAACAACTATTTTGAAAATAGAAATTTATGAAGCCGTGTTGATTAGATTGACGCCATTTTGACGTGAACGATATTTATATCGATTTTATTCATTTCGAAATGAATTGAATTGAAAACGATTTCGAAATGAATTGAATTGAAAACGATTTCGAAATGAATTGAATTGAAAACGAATTGAAAACGATTTCGAAATGAATTGAATTGAAAACGATTTCGAAATGAATTGAATTGAAAACGAATTGAAAACGATTTCGAAATGAATTGAATTGAAAACGAATTCATAACGATTTCGAAATGAATTGAATTGAAAACGAATTCAAAATGAATTGAAAACGATTTCGAAATGAATTGAATTGAAAACGAATTCAAAATGAATTGAAAACGATTTCGAAATGAATTGAATTGAAAACGAATTCAAAATGAATTGAAAACGATTTCGAAATGAATTGAATTGAAAACGATTTCGAAATGAATTGAATTGAAAACGAATTCAAATGGAATTGAAAGCGAATTGAAATGAATTCAAATTGAATTGAAATTCGAATTGAATAGAAATGAATTTTAAAACGAATTTATAAGGAAGAATTCAATTTTGGCTTTGAATTGAAAAAGAAGTTGAAATAGAATTTGAAACGAATTTAAAACTATTTATATAATCCGTTTTAAATAGGAATCGACGAAATATATATTATATATATTATATATATAATATAATGGCCTGAATAGAACGCGCCGCGCCGCGGTAGTTCGCGAATTTCGACCATTTATTTCAAACGGACATTGCGGGAGATCCGACCGTCGGATTCTCCTAAAACCGGAACCGTTGGGTTCGTATCGAAAAGAGCTTTCTAATGAAAATTAGAAATTTGAAATCTAACGGTTGGATTTGGAATTATGTCCAAATCAAATTCGAAAAAGGTCGCTGTAAGTGCAGTTCGATGGCCATTGATGGAAATCGACTGTACGGGCCTTGATAAAATTATTAAAAATAGTAATAATTTGTGTAAAATCATAAGAAATGGTTTAGAAAGAATTGGGATGAAAAACTCCCTATTTGAAAAGATAAAAATAGATTTTTATCGAAATGAACTAGTTTTGAACTAGAATTATAATTCTATTTATTTTTAAATAAATAAATTGAATTCGAAAAGGGTTTTGAAAATAACCAAAATTTCCAATGATTGCATTGGAGTGGATTTGAATCGAAATTGTCTTCGGAATATTTCGATGTTGGAATTCGTGATTATACAGTTGTTGTTATGGAAATTTGAAAGATATATTAATATATCGTTATTTCCACTACGACATTTGTTAATCGTAGAATTTGATATTGAATATAGGCCGATATATTTTCTATTCAGAGCCTTGTGTTTAATATCGAATGTGATTTGGGTTTGTCGTGAATGGTGTCTTCACTAACACTGTTCTTGAACCCAGTTGAGAAAAGATTAAATCTTTTTATTTAGATTTAATGAAGTGTACCAATTAAATGATATTTAATTGGAATTGAATTGATATTGATTTTTGGGTTTATCGTGAACAGTGTTTTAAATAACACTTGTTCTTTAACCCGATAATTAATGAATGTGATTTTGGGTTTATCGTGAACCGTGTTTTAAATGACACTGATTCTTTAACCCAGTTAACGATTAAAACTGAGTGGAGTTTTAATGAATCTTTAATTAGATTGAAATGGTCGAAAATGGAGTATCACCAGTTTTGCTCCAGGCGATAGTCAAATCTTTAATTAGATTTGAACATGAAATGGTAATTGAATTTACCGATAACACCGTGGTGTTAAATATGAAGTATTACCAGTTTTACTTCATGGGATGAATAGGTTGGGATTGGGAAATTAAAACAAATGATTACTTCGGTAAGGTTCGCTCATCCCGACTAGTTTGAATTGATATTCAAAAGTTGATTAAAGAATAAATTCAAGAATTTATCTTTGATAAAATTAATGGGAATCTTTCCCTATGAATGTGAAATTTAGAAACTAACTGTCGGTTAGCTAAGCAGAAGGGTTTTCTGGATATTGATCTGATGTTGGTTTCGGCCTTCGGGGTTAATATTTGGGGAATTATTCTCTTGATTAATTTATGGTTAGTGACTAATGAATTGGAATGAGGCGTATGTTGTGTTTGTGTAACACTTATTTAAAATATACGCGAGTTATTCGGAAAGACCGGGTTTATCCCATTCTGAATAACTGATACGACGATAAGTCGAAGATGAAGACGATGGTCGAAGACCCGAGGTCTTCACGTCGTTTGGGTGATAACTGATGATCTTGATTGGGCTGTACACCCAAGAAGATGGAAACAGTTAGTGATCGTCCAGACGTACTTGGAGATCGATGGATATGCGGGGTACTAGGTGCTCCCGGTTTCGTTCAGACCCAGAACAGACTTGTAAATGGACTGTGTGTCTGACATCGGATTTCATTCTGTGTGACTGATATCGGTTGCATAGGATGGTTTGTCTGTGTGGCATGCTAAGATGCAAATGATCAAGGCTTCTGTTGAAAAGCAAAGTCTTGTGGTGATGATCAAAGCACGGCCTTTGTGGCGTAGCTTTGTGTAACGTTTACCTCGCGTGTTTCACACCAGGTATGAACCAAAAACGGGAGACGGACCTCAGGGAGGACTTGCGTTTCTTTCTAGCTAGAAGTGGCGTCAGTGGTTTTACACGCCCTGACGAGTTTGACTTATGTGGTTGTTGCTGTTGCGAGGCGCCTCGGATTGATCGGTCGTTCTCGAACCGATGGAGTCATTTAGTGGCTCATTTACGCCCCAAAGGGCGGAGAGACGTAGTGTTCAGGCATAATAATCCACATCGGTGGACCGACCCTGACGATCCAAGGGTCACTCGAGCTCTGATCCTGAGACATGGGCTAGATTGTCTCGAATCGGTTGAGGACTATCTTTTGCCTCGGTTCATAGATGGAAATCCAACTTCCAAATACGTGACATTTGCGGTTTTATTTGTAGAGCCTAGTATGGCGACATGATATATGGTACCCATGCCGCCTATGATTGATACTTATGATTTGAAGTTGTTTTATACACTATGCACTTATAATAGTATCAAACGATTTGTTTTAACCGTATCAAGCATTCTTTGGCTGTTATAAGGGAAAACCCTATCCTCGGCTGCGTTGCATTGTGTGATGGGACCTGGGTCTTATAACAGCTTCATTTTTCTTTATTTAGCATTACGCTGTTTGTTTTATGCACTGGTATTCTTGGGAGGAAACCCGTTCCGTGTTATACGGCGTGGTCCCTTGATTTACCTAATGATTCAAAATAAAGATTAATAACTGTTTTAGTTCTCACACCAGTCCCATGACTGACCTGGAGTTTATTGTTTTAACCTAAACTCTGGGTGCCCCTATTTTGACACGGGCAGCTAGTAGTTTTGGTTCTGCAGATTTATATTCACAGGGTCCTGGCTTACAGCTGGAACGATATCCGGAAAGCTTTGTATCCGTATATCTCCTTCTAGTTGTGTATTGTATTATTTTCCGCTGCTATGTATTTAAATGTAATTTAAATCTCTGATATTTCTGTGTAATATTCTTTTATACTCTGTATATTCTTGTAATCTGATGCACTGTTGTAATATACAATGAAACGTTCTTCTATTTGCGTTCTGTTGTGGTTTGTTCTCGAACTATCCGACGCTTTCCTTTACGGGGAAGTTACGGGTTTTCACAATATTTCACAACCAGCATTACTTAGAGTTAAGTCAAATACAGATGATAAAACAACAAGAGAAGAATTTTAATGCAATTCGATGGGTGATTTCTTCTCTTTCCCAAGACAAAGACAACAACATCACATGAGCAACTCTTGTCGAAGACAACGAACAATGGGATGTTATAAAGGCGAATCCAATCTTCGGTGGTGATGCATTGGTCGAAGTTCCTAGAAATGTGTGAACTTGTATTTGAAATTTGTGTATTTTGATTGGATTGTTTTAAACTTGATTTTGAATTAATAGTTTGTAAATAATTAGATTGGATTATATTAATTGATTGTATGTATGTATTTATTTGAATGTTGTTGGCTAGCTTTTGGACCAAGCCACCAAGAGCAAGAAAATATGAAACCTCACTCATCAGGACCCTCAGAAACTCGATCGTGGTCACCACATCATCTTTGGCTCGTGGTTCACCATCACGGCCCCTGTTTGCGGTACCCGGCAACGACTCGCGATCGCCCTCCTTTATCCACGATCCGACCCATCCCTGTCTTCTCGATCCGTCCTCGTCAGAGCTTCACGACCCGATCCATTCACAGCAGAACGATCTGATCCGTACCCTCTGCCTCTTCACGATCCAACCCCAGAAGCAAAGATGAGGATCACGACCAAGTCGTTCACGATCCGAAAATGAAGGATCTTGCGACATCTGTCCATAACTGCCATTTTGACCAATTCTTCATCAAGCCACGAACCAGTCCGAGATCCTCGGGATTTGTGCCACGTATGACCGCGATCCGTCCGCAAATATCAGCAATAAATAGCCCCAGACTTGGCATTTTTCAGGATCTTTTTGGCAATTTTGAGCTCTGATCCCACCATTATTATATCTCTATTATTCTTGTTCAGAGTTGTCTCGAATTTACCGAGTGAATCAACATTGTAAAAGTGAGGTTGAGGGATATAACATTGATTATACTCGAATTTTAAGTATAATCATAGATATAAAGTGGACGTAGGCTCGTTAACGCCGAACCACTATAAATCTCGTGTCTTTCCTGCTTTTCTTGAATTCTTTCTGATATTAATCTCTGCATAATTGAACAACTTGGGTGTTGGACCCAATTTTGGATCTAACATTTTGGTGCTTTCACTGAGAATAAATTCTCAGCATATTGGATTGTAGTTCTATTATTTGGATAGTCAAGTCCGAAGAAAACTGTCCAAAACTCCACTGTTTCGATTTTTGAAGATTTCAGTAAAGCTCAGATATCATGGCTGGAAAGAAGTCTAAGGAAGTACGAGCTTCCCAAGCGACTGAAGCTACGAACGAACAAATTGAAGAGAGCGTTCAGGAGCGGGTCGAAGTTCTGTCCCCAGATCGTGGAGAGGAGGGGACGATCCGATCCAATGAGGGCGTGGCAACCTGAGCAGCCGAGGGTGTCACGACTAGATCCAAGATAACGTCGCCATCCCCCCTACTAACCCTTCCGCGATCCGATCCCAGGGAACTACCACGAACCGATGCCAGGAGGGTACCACGAGCCACCAGCCTAAGAGGACCACGATCCGAACTGACAATCAGACTACTACCCGACCTGGGAAGGAAATTATGGCTCGTTCCGCTCGTGCTGGAACTTATGCTCAACCCAGGTCAAGTTCCTTGCGTATAAGAGAAGATGAAGATGACCAGTTCGACCCTTCTGCCCCAGTTACCGAAGGACATCTGACTCGAATACTTGAAGCATTGGACATGCAAACTGATGAACTGGCCTCTCAAAGGCAGGAGAGCTCGTTGCTGCGTCAAAATATTACTGCCCTAGGCAGACGAATTGATGATATTCAAAGGCAGGTTTCACCACCTCCAGCTCACCCTTTCTCTCTGGAACATACATCGTCATCTGAAGAACCCCGAAGGAACCGACAATGGCCCCTGTTAGAAAGGGCTGAGAACATAGAGCAAATTCGATTTGGGTCACTTCAATCTCGAGAAGAAGAGGCACTTAATCAGGGAACTAGTAACCGCAACTTAAATGAGCCCGCTCTACAACCGAGGAACGGCGTGCCTCCCGCTCGTCGCATGATTGACCGCGGCAATAGGGGGCAAGGGAGTTCTGCTCAGGGCTCAGACTTTGTAGCAGCATGTCAAAGAAATGCTGGGGAAGCCAGTTAGGCAAGAAGTGCTGATCCCGAATCTACCCTGACCCATGCAGAGGTTGAAGCAATGATTAGGCAAGTCATGGTAGATAGCCGTGGACAGAGGAATGAAGATTGGGGCATAGATCGCAGTCATACGCCTTTTATTGACGACATACTGGATGTTACATTCCCGAGGCGCTTCAATATGCCAACCATGAATCGTTATACGGGTAGGACTGACCCCATCTAGCATCTAATGCGATACTCCTGGTCAATGAATGCCGCTACAGCTACAGACGCGGTAAAATGTAAAGCATTCCCTATATTCCTGGAAGATGTGGCGTTATTGTGGTTTACCCGCCTGCCAGCACGGTCAATATCCAGCTTCAGGGAATTGAGTGAGAAATTCGTGAACCAATTCCGTCTTCATGCCCAGAGGTCTAAGAATGTAATTGAGCTATCCCTTATTAAACAACGACCGGACGAAAGCTTGAGGTCGTATTTGGATCGTTTTAACTTGGTTGTCACAGAAGTCAAAGATCCGCATGAGCAAACTGTGTAGATGGTCCTGATCGATGGCGTCGATAAAGATACCGAGTTTGGGAGATATCTGGTCGATAAGCCACCCCTGACCAGAGAAATATTTTATGAAAAAACTAATGTTCGCCTGCATGGGAGGAGATATACGCTAATCGGAAAAGAAAGGCTATTGATAAGGAAGATATCCAAAGCAACGTGGCCATCAAGCAAACGGGAGATAGCTCAGGAAAAGTTGAAGTTAATGTCGGGAACAAGAATCAAGGTAGCGGTCGCCAATCAGGGAATAGTAATAACAATAATCAAAAAAGAAATCGAGGAAATGACTCTCAGAGGAGATCCCGGCCCAGACCGTTTGAGAGCTTCACACCGTTAAATGATACGTTGGAAAACATCTACCTGGATACATATAATGTCCTCCAGTACAAAAGGCCTCCTCCGAGAGATTCTACAGAGAAAGAGCGTGAAACTGGGAAATTCTGTCTTTTTCATCAGACACATGGTCATTCCACAAACGAATGTCGTCACTTGAGAGACGTGGTTGAAAGGCTGCTCTGAGAAGGGAAGCTTGATGAGTATAAGGTGACTCCTAGGGACAGGGGGCAAGCCGTACAAGCCACGAACCAAAGCCAACTTGCTGCCAAATCGACGGCTCAGCAAAAATGAAAAAATATCGCTATCAATACCATAGTTGGTGGACTTCACCTGGAAAAGCGCAGTTTCAGAGGTATGGACCAATATATAAATGCAGCTAAATAGCATTTCGAAGTGGGGGAATGTAGTAACCCCGAGGAAAACGCTCCGGTTAAGCAACAAAAGACGATGTGCGATGATGTCGTATTTCGCGAGCGAGAGAGTATTGGAGTACACTCCCCAACTGAGGACCCATTGGTGATCACCGTCACCATCGTCCCAGCTATAGTTCATAAATTCTTGGTAGATAACGGGAGTTCAGTCAACATTCTGTTCAAGAAAACATTCGACCAAATGAAACTCGAGCCGAAGGATTTGAAGCCATGTGAAGGTTGGATACGTGGATTTAATGGGGCCTCGACCGCTCCAATAGGATACGTGGAATTATCAGTAACCCTTGGGGAAAGAGAACGCCAGAGAGTGAGGATACTCCCCTTGGTGGTCCTGGATATTGAATCGCCGTACAATGCCTTTTTGGGCGACCGACCTTAGCCAAATTCAGGGCCTATATCGCACCCTGGTGCTTATTGTTGAAGTTCCCAACGGATTCCGGTGTGGGTATAGTTAGAGAAGATCAAGTTGTTGCCCGAGCATGCTACATTGCAGAGTTAAAGTTGCTCCGCAAAGGGAATGATGTAGAAGCAAGAGGTGGTTCCTCCCCTCCAAGGGAGGAATCGTCATAGCAACTAAAGGAAATACCTCCAGGAGGGTCGCCCAGAGAGTTGCCCGAGGACATAGATCCCAGAGAGGATGAAGTGCCTGGGGGCAGAATGGCGACTCCCAATGAAGCGACTGTGGATGTACCAATTGATGATAGTGAACCAGAGAAGGTCCTGAAGATTGGATCAGAGTTGGACCCTGTTCGAGCCAAAGAATTAACAAATTTCCTGAAAGCTAACTTGGATGTATTCGCCTGGACCCATGCGGACATGTGCGGGATATCTCCCTCGATTATGAATCATTCGTTAAGCATTAACCCGAAACATCCTCCTGTCAAGCAGAAAAGGCGAATGCTTGGTCCAGAAAGGTCTGCCGCCTTGAAAGAAAAAGTTGAAAAACTGAGAAGTAACGGGTTTATTAAAGATTCAACATATCCTGACTGGATTTCAAACCCGGTTTTGGTAAAGAAGGCCAATGGAAAGTGGCGTACATGCATCGACTTCTCAGATCTAAACAAGGCATGTCCAAAGGATAGCTTCCCATTGCATAGAATTGATCAGTTGGTAGATTCAACCGTGAGTCATGAACTTCTTTCTTTTATGGATGCCTACTCGGGGTACAATCAGATCCCCATGCATGTCCTAGACCAAGAGCATACCAGTTTCATTATAGATTTGGGATTATACTGCAATGTGGTGATGCCTTTCGGTTTGAAGAATGTCGGCGCTACATATCAACGATTGGTGAATAGGATGTTTTATAACCAAATCGGGAAAATGATGGAGGTATACATCGACGATATGTTGGTAAAATCCAGACAGTCATCCGATCATACTAACGATTTAGCAAAGATGTTTGAGATTCTCCGAAAATATGGGATGAAGCTGAATCCTTTGAAATGCTCATTTGGGGTAGCATCTGGAATATTCCTAGGGTTCATTGTAAGCTCGCGCGGAATTGAGATCAATCCAGACCAAATTACAGCAATCCGAAATACTCAAGAACTAAAGCAGATTAAAGATGTGCAAAGCCTTACTGGAAAAGTGGCAGCGCTCAGCAGATTTATCTCAAAAGCTACAGATAGATGCATCCCTTTTTCGAGCTAATAAAGCGAGGAAAGCGCAACTTTAAATGGACTCCTGATTGTATAGAAGCATTCCAGAATCTGTTGAATCATCTGGAAAAGACCCCCGATACTGTCTAAGCCTGTGGATCACGAGTATTTATTTGTGTACTTGGCAATGTCATCCCACACAATCAGTTCGGCTTTGGTAAGAGAGGAGGATAAGGTGCAAAGACCGGTGTACTATGTGAGTAAGAAATTAGCAGCCGCAGAACGAAATTACCCAAAAATAGAAAAGCTTGCGTACAGTTTGCTGATTGCATCTAGGAAGCTTTGTCACTACTTCCAGGCTCATCCCATTACTGTTTACACTAATCACCCGCTTAAGCAAGTCCTACAAAGGCCAGAAGCATCAGGAAGGTTGCTCAAATGGAACATTGAGTTGAGTCAATTCGACCTGAACTTCCAACCCCGGAGGTCGATAAGAGGGCAGGCACTTGCAGACTTTATAGCAGAGTTTACCATCCCAGAAGATGATGTGGTAACCAAGGAAGATGATCCGCCAAAGCTACTCCTTGACCTTAATGCCTGGAAACTATACACTGATGGAGCTAAAAATAACAGACGATCTGGTGCCGGAGTGGTTCTTGAAACTCCAGAGAAACGGCTAATATATTACGCTCTTAGATTGGAGTTTCACGCAACTAATAATGATTCCGAGTATGAAGCTCTAATTGCCGGGTTGAAGCTTGCAAAGGAATTAGGGATAACAAAGTTAGACATCTTTTGCGACTCCAATTTAGTTGTGAATCAAGTTAATGAAAAGTTTCAGGCTAAGAGTCCAAGGTTGATATCATACTTGGAAAAAGTGAAGAAGTTGTTAGATAGTTTTGATCACCATAGAATATCTCATATTCCTCGAGAGGAGAATCAAAGAGCAGACAAGTTAGCGAAGATGGCTAGCTCCGATAATCCAAAACATATGGAGCTAGTCCTGATTGAAGTACTACAGTTCCCTAGCGTGGATCAGATGGAAGTTGATCCGGTACTAGAGATTGAACCTGAAAGGGAGTCATGGATGACCCCCCTAAAGAATTTTTTGATGAATGGAACGCTCCCAACAAAGAAAAGTGAGAGGCATGGAGTTATACGGAAGGCTTCTCGATATGTGTTGCAAGGCAAAGACCTGTACAGATAAGGTTCTCGATGCCTCTCCTCCGGTGCATTGCCCATGACGACATCAAGCGTGCACTGAAGGAAATCCATGAAGGTGAGTGTGGCGACCACACTGGAGGGCAAACATTGACAAAGAAGATATTGCGATACGGCTATTTATGGCCCACCATTAACAAGGATGCAGCAAAGTATGCACGAAGTTGTGACGCTTGCCAGAAATTCTCCAAGATTCCTAGGGCGCCACCTAGCCAGTTGAAGACAATGACAAGCCCGTGGCCTTTTGCTATGTGGGGAATTGACATTAATGGGAGCCTTCCCATAGCAAAGGGCGGAGCAAAGTTCGCTATTGTGGCCGTGGATTATTTTACTAAATGGGTAGAAGCAGAGCCTTTGACCATGATCACAACCAAGCGAGTGATCACCTTTGTCGTTAAGAACATTATATGTCGATTTGGGATTCCAAAAGTCATCGTAACTGATAATGGGACCCAATTCGACAACACCGAGTTTCAAGATTTCTGTCGGAAGTATCACATCGAGAAAAGATACACCTCTGTGGCACATCCGCAATCGAACGGACAAGTTGAAGCGACAAACAAGGTGATCAAATCCATTCTAAAGAAAAAATTGAAGAGGGCCAAAGCCATGTGGGTTGATGAATTACCCCTGGCACTATGGGCCTATAGAACAACGTACAAGTCGGCGACGGGTCACACCCCGTTTTCCCTTGCTTTTGGAGCCGAGGCAGTCCTTCCTGTCGAGTTGGAAGTACCATCTCATCGAGCCATTTATTACGATCCGATGACCAACAATGAGTTGCTCCTTGAATCCCTGGACATGATTGAGGAAAAAAGGGACGAAGCCAACTTATGTGCCCTGAGGCATAAACAAAAAATAGCTTGGTATTACAACAAAAGAGTCCGAGCTCGAACATTTAAACCCGGAAACTTGGTTCTGAAGCGCGTCTTTCCACCCCCAGTACATATGGGCCCGAAATGGGAAGGACCGTACTCCGTTTTACGAAGGCTTGATAATGGAACCTTCAAGCTAGCAACCGTAGATGGAGATGAAATCCCCAGAGTGTGGAATGCCTAGCATTTGCGGCCTTATCTAACATAAAAGTGTCAGTTTTACTCTTTTGTTTTTAGAACCATGTAAAAAGGCTCAACATGCCTAGAACAGTCTGGTTATTTGAACAAAAGATTATAAAGTGGACGTAGGTCATGATTCGACCGAACCACTATAAAAATATCGCGTGTCATTTACCTTTACTGCACCATTTCTTATCTATTCTGTTATTTTGATCAATATAAACCGTTACCATTTCGAAATTTGTTTTAAATTATGCAGTAATCTCAAACAGGCTAATTCAAAATGCTGTCTATCAAATCGGAAGGCTCACGGTAATTAAAGCTTCAAAAGGTACAGCAAGGCAAATTGCACTACTGTTTGCACTCTAACTCCCGAGATCAGGGAGAGAGTATAAAGGACGCGAAGATAACATCCCCAAGGCGTGAAGGTGCACCATGATAAAACCGCCTTGATAACACTTTAACCCGCTGAAGGATCGGGAGAGTATAAAGGCGCTAGATACTTAGCACCCCTAGAATTTCTGCCCCGCTGAAGGATCGGTGAGCAGACCAAGAATCGAGCTCGAACTCTAACCCGCTGAAGGATCGGGAGAGTATAAAGGCGCTAGAGACTTAGCGCCACAAGAACTGTAACCCGTTGAAGGATCGGGAGAGTATAAAGGCGCTAGAGACTTAGCACCACAAGAACTCTAACCCGCTGAAGGATCGGGAGAGTATAAAAGCACTAGAGACTTAGCGCCGCAAGAACCATTACCCCGCTGAAAGATCGGGATAGTGCGAATTTAATCCTAATCGATCGCCAATAAGCCCTGGCCAGGCACTATAATGACGATTGATTGGGGGTATATACGTGCACCACTACACATTTACTTAGCACGTATATTTTTCGATAATTGTTTCGGTCATGATTAATAATTGTTACTTATGACTTTAATAGTTAACTATGAATGTTTCGGTTATGACCATCTAAACTCTGCTAACATGATGAATTTGCAGGAACACAATGGTGCAAAAGAAATATATCTTTATTTACTGAAAGCAGATTTACAACAACGAGAAGCTAAACAAAAGTGAGGGCCACTCTCACGACTACATCTTTTGGCCAAAGGAAATCCTAAAACTAAAATATGAGCTAATAACTGCATTCTATTTACGCTTGGGAGATGACTTTGATTTCTTGTCCTTCTTCCGTTTCTCCCACTCCTCTTTATCAATACCAGAGCGGTCACTTTTCTTCCTCTTCCTCTTATCGACAAAAGGCCCCGGGGGAGGACTGTAAGGTTCAGAGGCAAGTTGTGAAGTTATTGATTTGGAAGAGAATCTTATAACCAACCCAGTTTTGGGGTCAATTTCAGAAATAGGGGGCACGAATACAGGATCCTGTTCCCCCTTCCTAAGAACCAACTGCTTCTCCTTCCTAGCCTGTATGTCAGCCAAGGTTTCACTATCATCATCCTTGGCCTCGTCTATGATTTCTACCTCCTCTTCCTCATCTCCATGACTGCCATCTGTGTCATGCAAAGCAGCGATAATCTCAGCGTCTGCAGGAGCGCCGGTGCCATATTCCATGGGTGCTACCGTAACTCTATCACTTGTTGTGCCCTCGGTTTGCTTTGGAATCTCGGAAACTTCAATACCAGAACCCGGAGGGACATCAACCTTCTCTGCCACTGCCTTCTCCTCTGCACCTTTTCCGACCACTTTGGTACCTACACCATGAGAAGCAAAGATTAGTGAATCAGGAGAAGATGTGGCCATGTCAGTTGTCTGTCCCGTGAGACAATGACAAGTTACGATTGCTTTAATGAACTGTGGAGAGAATATGGAGATACCTTCAGCCGAATCATCTCCTAGATTTGTACTGGTGGTCCCGATAATCGGAGGAGTTGGAGCCAAGGGGATCAACGGATCATCGGGGTTATATTCCTCTACTTCAGAGGTTTTGGACTCCACCCCCAAGCTCGAGCTTTTGCCAACCTTATCCTTGCCCTTGAGCCTACTCTTCTCCCTCTCGATCTCCTCATGGATTAGGCGTCTACCTTCCTCCAGAGCCTTAGGTTATTCACCTCTGAGAAAGGTCTACATTAGCTGGTTTTCGTCAATCTCATCGACCCCCAATCGCCGCTTCTTGCCTTCGACAATTGCATCCCATACATTGGCCAAAGTAACACGATAGTCCGGAATCCAACAGATGTCTCGAGTCTTGATGACTTGACCAAAGAAGTCGAACAACAATTCCTCAAAACCAGCTATTTCTTTCTCTCTTTCGACGAGCTTATCGGCTGCAGCAGTTGTCGACTCAAGAGCATTATTGGCGTTACTTTCAGCGAGAGTTGCACGCTCCTCAGCTTGAGCAAGTTGATCATCTAAAACCTCCTTCTCCTTTTTGGCGAGAGCGAGGTCATCTTTTAAGTTCGCCCTCTCTTTCTCCCAGGCATCTTTCTCAGCAGCAAAGCGTTCCTGTGTTGTCTTCAGTTCGGTGTTGACTACCCTGAGATCTTCCACTTCCTTCCTCAAGGCCACCCATTCCTGGCTATTTAATTCAAGCTCGCTGCGAAAATGTTCCCTAGCACTCTCCAACTCGGACCTGTAATTCTCTGCGTCTTGCCGAGCTAAAGCCAGTTGGGCCTGTGCATCCTCTAGTTCTTTTTCCATTTTGCTCCTAGCCCTAGCATCATTATCAATCTTTACTTTGGCTCTGGCTGCATCCGTCTCCATCTGGCGGATGATAGTAGAAAGTGTACCAGCATGCTTCTTCATTACCCCGTATTGTTTAGCCACATGGCATACGTACCCTATCACCTCTGTGTCCCAATCCTCGGGGACCAGTTCAAGATCCAGGACGAACATCATCCTCTCAAAGTAAATATCAGGGAACTGCTCACTAGAGCCTGGCCATAATCTCAGAATTGGGGGCAACATCCTTTGCGGTAGTAGTATCCAAGCCATGCTCACTAGAGAAAATAGGAGCTGTCTTCCGCTTCTCTACAATCCTGCGCTCATCTTATTTCTTGTCCTCTGGCTCGAGGTGTTTTTTTGGAAGATTGGGCGTGAGAAGGCGTACTTTTCGGAGGAGTTAAATCTCTAGGAAGTTGCTTTCCCCCAGCCGGTGGCAATGGACGACTATGTGACTTTCCATAACCTTGCTTCGATGGAGATCGATGTCGTGTAGAATAAGATTGATGAGAATCGCGGGGCAGACGACTATCCCTTCCCCGACTATCACTACGAGTATGCTCGGGATTTGGAAGGAGGCTTGGTGTGCCCTCGCGAAGGGAACGATAAGAATAAGACCGTTTGCGAGACATTTTCCCTGCAAAGGAAACAAATGCATATTAAAACTATGAACCACAGTAGCAAAAGAGTGTTATGGTAAATGGTGCATGTGATTTGTGCATCCCGTGAAATCCCCTTTTAAACGGACCAGGGCCCGGAGTTAGGCTCGTTTGGATGACTTCTTTTTCTCTAACTGGGGCACTCATCTCTTCAAAGATGGGAAAAATTGGTTCCCCTCCGAAATCTTCTTGAGTATAAATATCGTCTGGTAAAGGAATCTTATTTAATTCCCCGAGTATCTGTTCTTCCGTTAATTCTTCTCGAGCGACAGACTCAACCGGCGATGAAGTGCTTAAGGGAGACTGCCCCTCAGAGGTCGAGACCTCCTTTGATTCGTCGGCTCGTCCCTCATCTCCTTTGTATATGTTTAAATCCTCGTCATCCTGATTAATCATTGGCGAAGGACTCTTGCGAAGGGTAGTTGTCTTTACAACTTGAGAAGTTCCTTCTCCTTCAGTCGGAGGTATATACTTGTAAGGTTTGCCGCCCGCTCCAAGTCCGAACCTTATGTCTAAAAGATGGTGTTTGTGAAGGTTCTCTTCGGTGATACATTTCTTAATCCTTAAGAAATCTGAGTTACTCTTGAGGAGGCGGAACATTTGGTCTTCGTATATCGATCCTTCCGTTCTCTCAAAGTTGTGATCTGTGTGGAACAAAATGATTCGTTAGCACTGAAATTATGCATTCAAGTTAAACGCGAAAAAGTTGAAAACATACTTGCTTGTAGCCACTTCCTCGCGCATCTGGCTTGATGTTTTATATAGAACCAGTCAGATTTGACATCCCCTATATTACTATAACCATCTGTCACAACTTTTCTATTGGCGACCGATTCGAAGAAAGAGAAATTGGGAGCCCCTGCGGAACGATGTTTGAAGTGGTAATAGAACTTCAGATCTTTAAGGGTAAGTTCGGTCTGCAGAGTCTACATATAAGCAACGTACAGAGTATACAAAGCCGCATAGGCATTCGGGTGGAGTTGCATGGGGCAATATGTAACTGTCTCAAGAGATCAACAACAAGTGGAGGAAAAAGAGGAATAACCCCTACCCAACACATGAGTCGACTAACGGTCATGTACCCCTCTGGGGCAGAATGAGGTCTATCTTTGTTTTCTGGAACTTTCACATCGTCCCAGGGAATTCCGTGTCTTAAACATATCTTCTTAAGTTTTATATCGTCTAACTTAGTGGGTAAAGAATCAGTGAACTTCTTTATTACCTTAACGCCCGGAATTTCATCAGGAGCTCGATCATCCTCATCTTCAAGGGACGTGCTCTCAGAAGTTGTTGACTCTATATCGCTGCCTGTCTCGTAATCAGGATCGAATTTTTCCTCATTTGAATCAGAGGAAAGCACATCAGGTTTATGATGTATTAATGTCTCTGATTCAGTACTTTCATTTGATGTCTCAGTGAATTGTTTATCCGACATAACTGTGTTGGCAAGTAAAAATTAGAACACAAGTTACCCGTTCCCCGTGTGTATAAGTGCAAGTGTGTGTGCCTGTGCATATATTAAAGAAAAGAATGAAGTCAATCAGATAAGCAGATAATGGTCGTTGTATGCTATTGAGTTATGTTGCGAATCAGTACAAGAAGTCCATCTTGAAGGCCCTAACCTAACTGTTCAAAATCTTATGATAACGATGCATTGTTTAAGTTTAAGTATGTATGGGATCGTTGACTAGCCCGGTTCATAAGAGATGCTGGGATTGTGTCATGGGAAGCGTATCAGATCGAAGGGAGTGTATCGCCCATTGATGCAGCGTGGATCGGAATTCATGGGCGGATCGTGGAACCCTTATGCTCCACTTTAACACATGATGCCACGAACAAACCCTTTCCATCCCTGCGATCCGATCCATTCCCTGACTTCACACCACGAGTTCTCTCCTGATCCTTATATCTCCACGAACCGATGCTCTTTCGTTTCCACGATCCGATCCGCTAATCAAATTAACACTACATCTTCATCTCCTCTCCTATCGCCACAAACCCAAACCTCACCTGCGAGTCAAACTGGCCAACTCCTTCCTCTTCTCTTCTCCTCTCAAACGACTCGTGACTGAAGTAGGAAGGCCATCGTGTTTCGTGAGGGAAGCTCAAATAATCACCAACTCGAAACGAATGCCTCGTCTCACGAACCGTGGGATGTTTCGACGATCCAACTCGATAAACAATTGCTGAAATTGAAGACTCATGAATACTTGAAGATTCAAAAAAATTTACCTGGCAACTTGATAATGATATCTCCGAAAGCCCTAGAGATGAGAACTATCCAATGAACAAAAAAATGATTGAAGATTTAACGGGATATTTATACTGATCAAAGAAAGCGACTTCCCTAAGCGGTATGACGCTTCAAACAAACGCGACTTTTAATTCATGCCACTTCGTGAAAAGATAGGTCGGTAATTTCGAAGCATGTTCCATCCTTGATAAAATATACTTCGAGTGGGCAAAATGTTGGCTAGCTTTTGGACCAAGCCACCAAGACCAAGAAAATATGAAACCTCACTCGTCAGGACCCTCAGAAACTCTATCGTGGTCACCACATCATCTTTGGCTCGTGGTTCACCATCACGACCCCTGTTTGTGGTACCCAGCAACAACTTGCGATCGCCCCCCTGTATCCACGGTCCGACCCATCCCTATCTTCTTGATCCGTCCTCGTTAGAGCTTCACGACCCGATCCGTTCACAGCAGAACGATCTGATCCGTACCCTCTGCCTCTTTACGATCCAACCCCAGAAGCTAAGATGAGGATCACGACCAAGTCATTCACGATCCGAAAATAAAGGATTTTGCGACACCTGTCCATAACTACCATTTTGACCAATTCTTCATCAAGCCACGAACCAGTCCGAGATCCTCGGAATTTGTTCCACGTATGACTGCGATCCGTCTGCAAATATCAGCTATAAATAGCCTCAGACTTGGCATTTTTAAGGATCCTTTTGGCAATTCTGAGCTCTTATCCCACCATTATTTTATCTCTATTATTCTTGTTCGGAGTTGTCTCGAATTTACTGAGTGAATCAACATTGTAAAAGTGAGGTTGAGGGATAAATCATTGATTGTACTCGAATTTTAAGTGTAATCATAGATATATATTGGACGTAGGCTCGTTAACGCCGAACCACTATAAATCTCGTGTCTTTCCTGCTTTTCTTGCATTCTTTCTGATATTAATCTCTGCATAATTGAACAACTTGGGTGTTGGACCCAATTTTAAGTATAATCATAGATATAAAGTGGACGTAGGTCGATCGCCGCCGGGACTGTGGGGCCCCGGACCCCCACAGTGTTGCGCCCGGACCCGCTGACGGCCTCGCCTTCGGGTCGGAGCACGGCTCGCCTTCGACTCGACATATATTTTGGCCAATAGCAGTCATCAAAGATTGTCAATGAAGATTAGATGGATAGTCTAAGAATATCACAGAAAAATGACAACGATTGGGATTTTTCCCAGAGCTATGACACCTACTTACATCAGTAAGCTAGTGTGAGGAACTATCGATCAGATTCAGCTTGTTATCATCGACAGTATACGAGCCAATGATTGTCTCATAGCAGCCTCCTCTTCCATAGCTCGGATGGTGTATAGATCCCACCGATGCAACTGATGTTGCTCCCTAACGAGTAGCGACCACCTTATTTATGTGACTTAAACTTATTCAATCGGCAGAGCAACGAATGATGGTTACATGGAACAGTCTGAGCACTACTCTGAAGATGATTCATATGATCTTAGTGACCATAATTGTCAATGATGGGATACCAGAAAGCAGCTATTGATCCCAACATCCCAAAGCTACACTTCAATATTATGATGTGATGAATAAAATATGTCCTGCGGTTCACCTCCCAAGGAACTTGGCTAACCTTTGCAATGGCTATTTGCTGTCAACCACATTGAGGAAGACTGATTTCCATCGAATAAGGTTTAGGTCAACATACTTTGATGCCCAGAGTTAGGTACTAGTTGAACCACCACATGCCATGATTGAACCTATGGATCCTTTCACGGATTATAACAACTTGACAACTCACCAGCCACTATACGACCTTGGTCAAGTGATGAGAGCCCAAGATTAAAGCAAATATGAATCAACCATTAGCTATCTACTTCTTATTTCTATTGTGATATAACGCATGAATATTACTTCAGGTCTCACAAGTTATGCTATCGTATTCAAGCTTATTTGATCAAGGTCTAGACCGACCAGCTCTAGCAGAATTCATAGCTTACATTGCACCCTAGTGTCTACTTCTAAGTCCTAATGGAAGCTGGAGTAGGAATGGTCTGTGATGATCAAGTCACTGGAAGAGCTTCCTATTTGGCTGGATGGAATATGCTATGCAATAGAAATGACGTGGAACCCAAAAACGCTTCCCCTCCACAGGAGATGTAGTGTGAAGGATGCATAGGCTTAGCAAGCAAGGGAGACATCGCAGAAAGAGTTGCTTGATGATCCGCCCAAAGACATAGATCCCAGAGAGGGCGAAGATTCGGGATGCATAATCGACGACCTCATCCTTGCTCGAAAAATGGCAATTTAAAAGTTTAGAGCACTTAGGCCTGGATGCTGATTGATTATCTGTGCATTTGATCTTATTCCTGACGTGGGATTGAAGGCATATTTGCAGACAGATGAGATATGACTATACCCCCTAGCAACCATATTTTATTTCCTAGTATGGAAAGTGCAAAAGTTTCTACAAGAACGGATCCATTATTCTCCTGCCAATTACTGTCCTAGCACCAATGTGATGGCACTCTACCGTTAGCAATACATACATGACTCCCCGACACTCAATCCTTGCCCTTAGCATGAGGGCAAGAAGGCGATTCAAAGGAGATGCGACCTCGTCATTCGCTTACAATATTTACCTAATTTCCTTTGTCACTCCAAGATCCCAATCAAGGTCTATTCATTCTTGGGACCGCCATCCCCCGATGGTTTGAAAAGACATTCATCACTAGCTAAAGGTTTTGGCAGCCATCCCCTGGCAGAGATTAGGCGAGGCAAAATGGACCGGCAAAGAGCATGCAATGCCATTTTCACATAGAATGATATTTATCCCATTAACAAAATTATTCTTTAACCGTGACTCCTATATTTCCATGCTTTACGAGTTATTGATGTAATTAACTCAGGTGAATTAATATGTGGATGATGTAGGTATCCAGGATTTGCTATCGATCAGACTTGTAACATCCACATATAGAGTTATGGAACAAAACCATAACAAGCTCGACTGAATTGCTCGTCCACTAAGCCACGCCCTCCGTCTAAAGAAAGTTTTATGTCTCAAGGTGGATTCGAGATGACCATACACTTCTTGGCTCAAACGTGGAAGACCACAAGACAATTGTGCATTAATCTTTTGCATTTCAAAGTCGGAATCTGATTCTAAATGGACATAGTTCGGCCTTCTACGTGGCTCGATCCTATGCTTGACGCCACCAGAATAAAGGAGGCAGCATTGCCCCTTGATATGCTTACTTTTAAATCATACAATTTACTTTTACATGCTTCTTGAGTTATTGGCATGACTAACTCATGCGATATGAATGATGCAGGTACCCGAAGTTCGGTGCCAATCACTCCTCCCATAGATTGATCGGAGTAACACAAAGCCTTAGCAAACGTCATCCGATTGTTTGCCTGACTAACTCTAGTCCTCGGAGCTTGGATAGAAGTATGAATCTAGGACGAGTGTGATGGGCAAGCCGATATTAAATACCACTCGATCCATGACTCTAACTCTCATGATTCGAGAGAGAGTATAAAGGACGGGAAGACGACGTCCACCACTCTAACTTTCATGATCCAAGAGAGAGTATAAAGGTCGTGAAAAAGGCGTCCTCAAGGCGTGAAGGTGTACCATGATTAAAAGACCGCCTTGATTCCACTCTACCCTTGGTATTCGACGGGAGAGTATAAAGGTGCCAGACACTGCGCCATAAATGAACTCCTACCCTACTGAAGGATTAGGGGGCAAATTGAACTGGGCATACGATAGGAGAGTATAAAGGCATTGAAATTAAATGCCACAAAAGGGCTCCTACCTCGCTGCAGGATCGGGGGCAAGAATGAAAGCTGAGCCCAAACCCCTCATTTTCAGATATGGGGGGCAATACAATGCCGATCCTAATCAATCTCGAACAAGTCCAGACTAGGCACTTTATTCATGATTGAATGGGGGCATACACACACATCACCCCCTTAGATGAATTCTATATGATTTTCTAGATACTATTTGATTGCAGGGATTCTGAATTGGAACCCTTACTTGATTGTGATGTGCTTTATTACCTATTACTTAGAGATTTGCTTTGTTTACAAAATGTAGGCTTGTACAAGATAACAAGACAAGAATGCAGGGGCCGCACTCGCGACAACCGCAGTAGGCTAGTGGAAAACAAACAAAGGGCCACATCCAGAAGGCTGACACTGATGCGCAATGCTAAATTTCTCAGGAGACTCAAGGTGATGACCGAAAAGAGGCCTTGAGAGTGAATTGTTCAATGATGTGTCACACAACTTAAGGCAACAACCGAAAGGAGGCCCTAAGAATGATATATTAAATCAACATACACACCCACGTGTGACTGACCATAGCCCAAGTGTAACGACGAGTGCCACCTCGCAAGTACACTGAATGGAAAATGTGATAGCTCGAGCACTTGGATAACTCAGTCACTTAAGATTTGAAAGCAATGTATCGTTTCCATGCATCCATGTCTAAATTTGAATGGGATGTGATACAACTACCGATCTTTCGCCATTACCCCTGGACTGGGGGCACACTATTGAAAATATTTACAAATGACATAACTTGTATGTCTGTGTCTAACTTACACCTCGATCTTTACAGGCCACTTGAGGACCACAGAATGGATGTAGAGTGAACGTCCATTTGCTAGTCCCGACCGACTTTCTGGTTGAAAGACCCCGGATAAGGGGGGACACCATTACTTTGACTTCCAGCTTGCAAGGAAGTGAATTGCCTGACACTCCGACTCAAGGGCCAAAAAGAAGGAAGATAGAAATTTCTTCCGTGCTGAGGATGTTGGTGCAAAAGGCGCTAGGAGCGAAGAAAGTTAGCAGATTTCTTCTTGCGGTAATCCCTCAGCATGTCAGACTAGATATGAAACGGATGGTGCCATTACTGAATTAAGAACCCAGATGATATGATAAAATGAACTTCTTCGGAAGCGTTAGAAAATGATGGATGACTTTTTTACTCGGATGGATGGATGGCCGAGTAGTTACGACTTAATCCTTGGAGCGAGCAACATGGGAATTCAATCGACAACGAACTTGGCTCAATCACTCCCTGTTCCGCTGTTCAGATCACATAAGACCCAAGGACGAGTTGGCAACGTCGTCTTGAGTGAAACAAGGGGCAATCAACCTCCTCCCAGACATTTGTAGCATGCAACTTCTGACCATAACATCTTGGATGAAAACGATGGCAATGCAAGAGCCACTAGAAACTTAAAGGAGTTCGACCAACCTTTTCTCCAATTCAGATGAATGCTTCACATCCAACTCAACTTCAACATGAAGTTCCTCATTCCTTAATACAGGGGGCAAATGGAAGCGTACGAGGTGACTATAATTTGACTTTATCGCCACCCGACTCTGATCCGCAGAGAATGGATGGGAGACCAAACACTAACATGAGTTGGATACATACAAATCATTTTGTATCAAACTTTAACTCTTGACTTAATGAGGAAGTATGATTTCAGAGAAGAAATGGATTTGATGCTCACCCAATAGAAAAACCACCATAGATGAGGGGCATGCATGGGATACATGTTTCGAGTAATTTAATTCAACTATCCGCCAACTTTATGCACATTGCTATCATCATAGTCCCGCAAGATCCCAGACTGTAACCAAAAGAATGACTCGTCAAGACTGACCCGCATACATCCGAGCAGAAAATCACCATCCAAAATTATAGGACAAAAGCCTGATTGACGGCTATTGCTTATGCGGATCTAAGAAGCCAGAGACCAACTTCCACCCACTTCAAGACTTCATGATGGGGGCACCAGCGCTAAATTGGACAATTGGCAATGAATCCTCGAAAACAAAGGACAGATTGCTAATGTTAATTGAGGCTTCACCAGAGGCGGCACACCTCAAAGGCGATGTAAGAAATGTCAGTCAAAACTTTTTCACATGAGACATCAGGGATTTCAGCAACTCCCTGCTCTTCAAGCTACCAATTCCAGATCTTGGATCACATAGTTGTTCTACGATTTTTGGTGGCATCCATCCGATTTGATCAACCGCTGGAACGCGTTGGTCACCCACTTCGTTGAGCAATCAAAGGTCTACGTCTGTCGATCTAAGAATGTAATGTTACCCACTTCAATAAAACAAAGGTCCGGCGAGACCCTACATTCGTTCCATAAAAGGTTCAACGCTGCAGCAACATCTACAGATTGGCCTGGACCATTTATGGTGTTTTTAGCAGCAATATCCGGTATTCTAGATAACTCAGACTTCAAAGTCTCTCCGTGTCGAGACCTACCTAAAGGCCTTGGCGGATTCACCTTTAAAACAAACCTCAATATCTTTATACCATGAGATTTTCCTAGAAACATTGGTGAATTCTATCTTGAAACAGACAAATTCCTGCGATAAGAGGATACCTATATTGAGATGGATAATCACAGTGTTTTCATGACAAAGAATGGAGTATCATCTAACTCCTTAAATGTTAAAGACAAAAGAGAAGCCTAGGAAAAGACTAACAAGAATGTACAAATCTGAAAAGGACCAATTTCATTGATCGAGCCCGCGATCTTGATTGCTAGGCTCAATGGAACCAAGCATGAGAGATAGATTCAAAAATACTGTGATGGCTATTCTGGATTATGCCAAAGCATGAAAGAAGGAGCTCGATTAACTCCCTAACGATGTTCGCTCGCTTACATGATTGACAAGATTACTCAACTCAGTAGCTGATGCGAGGTGAGTATCTAAGTTCGCTGACACTCGATAAAGCGATCCCGGCTTTCTGACTAAACAGATAGGATGACACCGACCCAAATGTGATTCGACCATTCGCGTATACAACTCCAACCCTTGGCGACTTGAGAAAGAGCACATAATGACACGGGTTGGCTAAGATTTCTGAACATGCAGCTCCAACCCAATGCAACAAAAAAAGACAGAAGACTGGATGTCCAATTGACTTGGCCCAACCCCCACTAATGCTAGGGGAATAAGCACTAACTTCGATCGTCCTCCACTGATTCTGGGAGCATCATCTTCAACTAACAGATTGACTTTGAACTTGACCTTGACTCAGTGCATGATTCAGAACATATACACTATATCTCTGGAGTAAGACATAATTCATCTTGACCATCCAAGTGAGTCAACTAACGGATCAAGCATTGAGACCAAAGACTTGATCCGTAACTACATCAAATGGAAAGTGTGATAAACTCCTCAGCTGCCTTACGATTTCATGGTCCTACCAGCTATTGGCTTGCATGTTTTCAACATCTCGTATTGACTTGTATGTGATCACAGGATTATAAAACGATCTGGAATGATCATAGCTTTCAGATACCTTATTGTTATGATTCAATACAATCGTGGAGCCCTAGATTAATATCCTGATATCAAGATAGTCTAATTCCAAGCACAAATGACAGATTCATATGCCAATTCCGATACACTCTATCCCAATGGTCTAGATGCTAGCTCAAAGCCCGAAGATTCTGATAATACCCTATGACTTGGATGACTATTTCATACATTGACTTATACATAAAAGAAAGCATGACTCAGTAACACACTTGACTAGCAGAGGAAGATGACGTCGTTTGGCATTAACTTGTGCATGTACGATCTCACACGGGAGCCGACGATCCTACACGACTTATGATGAAGAAATTCAACCACTTGATTCGATGAAGTCTAAACGATTGGTCAATCATCATGACCACTCTAGCCATGGAATTTGGCCCGATAAGCATCAATAGAAGTAGTGTGATATATGACAAGCCATTTATAAAGGAAAAGATTCATATGCCGGAACTACTCAATAGGACACAAAAATCTGACAAAGCCTCCTCAAGGGTGGATGACGTTCCAAAAAGATTCAGCTCGACTTATCCAAAGCACATCTCATCTGCGATAAGATGTACTTTGGGGGGCAAAATGTTAGCCTGTTTTGTGACTAGGTTACCCAAAGCTAGGGACTTGAGTATGAACTTACATTGATTGGCGATCACTTCGATGGAGTGATAGAAGGTTGGAAAACTTGAATTGTACATGCAAATGTCACCGGATCGGATTCCCCCTTTCGGATCAGATCAGATCCTTCCTTTCGGATCGGATCGGACTTGACCTGATCCCCTTATATTGAAATGGCCTGAAGCTGGAACTTTGAGCATCCTGTTCGGATCGGAATGGGAGGACCCGTCTTTCCTGGAATGATGAATTATGGACAGTTGAAGACCATTATCCCACATTCTCCTCTACTTCTGAAATCCCCTCTGATGCTGCCACGTGGCATAACCGACCCACCATTTACCTGCAGCTATAAATACATGAGAATACAGCGAATGAAAGGGACCTTTTAGCACTTTATTTCTCTACGTATGCCATGGCCGAATTCCTCCACAAATAACTACCTTCTTCTTCAATAAAAATCAATGAATTCAGAAAGAATTATTAATTGAATTCAAGTGTTTGAGGGCAATATTCATTGTAATTGTAATCTATGAATGAAATGAGAAAATATGAAGTGGATGTAGGCTCGTTAATGCTGAACCACTATAAATCTCATGTCTTTGCTTGATTTTCTATGTTTTAGATTATTATTCTTCACAAATCCTATTCAATTGAGTGTTAGTGCCATTTTTTTGGACTAACAATACAGTTTAGAGAATGTAGATTTCAAAGAAGAAGAGTTCAAGATACAAGATATATGTATGTATTTTGATAATTAAAGATTGCAATATCAAGTTCTATCGAGTCAATACTTCAAAATTGATACTGAGAAAGGGGTTGTCGTGTCCCGTGTAAATCGACTAGGCGTGATTGTGTCCTGGAAATCAATTAGGTGTAGGTTATGGCCCGAAGATCAACTGAATCTCACTGTACTCCGGAAATCATTTGTGGCGTGCCTTTGAAATAAAGGAATGTAATTTGGATATTAGTTGAAAATGAATTCACATCAACCCAATGTTGTGTCGGACTATATGTAGGGTAACTCTGAAGCAATATAAAATCTCGGTTTGTTCTTTCTTTTTACTACGCTTTATTACACTACAAAAGAATTCTGAATTACATACGCCAATTTGGCGTAGGTATGGCGTAGGGAATCGAATTTACCTACGCCATACCTACGCCAAAAAGGAAGTCGGAAAACAGCTCGTCGCAAATATTTCCCTATGCCATCCCTACGCCAAATTCCCTACGCCATACATACGCCAACTTCCCTACGCCATACCTACGCCAAATTCCCTACGTCATACCTACGCCAACTTCCCTACGCCATACCTACGCCAAGTTCCCTACGCCATACCTACACCAAGTTCCATACGCCATACCTACGCCAAGTTCCCTACGCCATACCTACACCAAGTTCCATACGCTATCCCTACGCCAAATTCTCTACGCCGTCCCTACATCACCCCTACGCGATGTTTCATATGCCTCCTTACCCCTTCCCTACGCCTTCCCTACGCATCCGTACACCAAAAATCAATATGGTAGTTTTATATTTATCTTCGTCTACCACAAATCATAACAAAACCGAACATATACAATATATATCAAAAAAAACATTGATGTAAAATAAATTTCATGGTCGAATTACCATAAACTTGCTACAAATCATGTTCAACAAACAATAAAATAAAGTTGCTACATAACTTAAACATGATCGTTTCATCTAATTCAAACATCGTGTAATGTACCTTACACAAATAGAACATCAAACTCACTATCAAAACAAGATTAATTCATAAAGTACGTCATATTTGTTGTTCTTGCTCTCGCCGTAACCCTTGTAAAAACTCTTGTATAGAACTCATTTGTTCTTCTAGTTTGCTAACAGTGACACTCAATTCTTGATTTTTATCTCTTAACTCTTCTACTTCCTTCTCAAGCTTTTCTGTATGATCTGTACCTCCAAATCTAACGGTGTATGTGTTGTCTTTGTATATCTACACATAAAAATTATAACCCAATTAGTACAATAAATACATTTCAAATTACAAAATCAAGTAAAATGTTCATAAAAAATTTAACCCAATTAGTACAATAAATTCGTAAAGAGAGAATTCATGTGAAACAGCAACTCGAGTTGTTGTTTCACAGCAACTGAGGTTGCTGTGTGCAACAGCAACTGAGTTTGCTGTGCACAGCAACTATGGTTGCTGCGCGCACAGCAACCATGCACTTGCCGTGCGCACAGCATGGTTGCTGCGCGCGCAGCAACCATGTTTGCTGCGCGCGCAGCAACCATGGTTGCTGCGCGCGCACGCAGCAACCATTGTTGCTGCGCGCGCAGCAACAATATTGCACTGCCATGAGGCAGTGCAATTTGCACTGCCTAAGGCAGTGCAAATTTGCACTGCCTGAAGGCAGTGCAATTTGTTGCACTGCCTGGAGGCAGTGCAAATTTGCACTGCCATGAGGCAGTGCAATTTGTTGCACTGCCTCATGGGGCAGTGCAAATTTGCACTGCCTCCAGGCAGTGCAAATTTGCACTGCCTGAAGGCAGTGCAATTTGTTGCACTGCCTCATGGCAGTGCAATTTGCACTGCCTGAAGGCAGTGTAAATTGCACTGCCTCATGGCAGTGCAAATTTGCACTGCCTCATGAGGCAGTGCAACAAATTGCACTGCCTTCAGGCAGTGCAAATTTGCACTGCCTGAAGGCAGTGCAAATTGCACTGCCTCATGGCAGTGCAAATTGCACTGCCTCATGGCAGAGGCAGTGCAATTTGCACTGCCTCATGGCAGTGCAAATTTGCACTGCCTCATGGCAGTGCAAATTTGCACTGCCTCCAGGCAGTGCAACAAATTGCACTGCCTTCAGGCAGTGCAAATTTGCACTGCCTCATGGCACAGTTGCATTGGCTAGATTGTAATCCTTTGTTGTAGTGAAGCCTTTAACATTCTTCCATTTACCAGATGGACGTCCTTGTTTTTTGAATACCGAGAGAATGTTATCGACTGAATCATCCACAATATCATTTTCATTGCGATGACCACGATTAAAATTTAAATTCACATGATCATCGAAATAATGACTAAAAAATATGGATGCTTCTTCAATAATGCACGCTTGACAAATAGAACCTTCAACACGTGCTTTCTGCTTCACCTTTTTCTTTAGGTGGCCCAAATACCTTAATAGGAAAACGTGTGAAATTAACTATGACATGTTCTATATTTAAACATTACGTAAATAAATATAATTATTACATACCTTTCAAAAGGATACATCCATCCATGCTGCACTGGTCCCCGTAGTAATGCTTCAGTTGGTAAATGTACTGGCAAATGTTCCATGCAGTTAAAAACTCCAGGAGGAAATATTTTCTCCAATTTACATATTAATTTGGGTATATCTCTTTCAAGCTTCTGCAAATGGCTTTTAGATAGAGTTGTCGAGCATATATCTTTAAAGAATAAACTGAGCTCTGTTATAGGCATCCAAACCTTTTGTGGTAAAAGCTCTTTAAATACTATCGGAAATAGAGTCTCTAAAAATACATGGCAATCGTGACTCTTCATACCTGACAGAATAAGATCCTTCATATCAACGCATCGTTTCATATTAGAAGCAATCCCATCGGGAAATCTCAAAGAATCGACCCACTCTAGTAATTTTATACAATGAGTCCTACCCAGCTCATAACAAGCAAGAACTTTGAAGTTTGGACGAATAGGATCAATCTTAAGCTCTGGACGACTGCAATAGTATTCGACATCTTTTCTTGATCTCAAATCATCTTTGGTTTTTCCTTTCGCATTCATGATTGTATGAAAGAAATTCTCAAATACATTTTTTTCAATATGCATCACATCTAAATTGTGTCGAATTTTTAGATCCTTCCAATATGGCAATTCCCAAAATATACTCTGTTTGCACCAATTGTGATAATCACCTTTGCCAGGAATTTTGGGCTCTTTGTTTCCTGTCTCATGTAATTTTGCATAATCTTGTACAATATCAAATATCTCTTCTCCATTCAAAAAAGTTGGTGGTTGCAAATTTACAGTTTTATTTCTTTCAAAGTTTTTCTTATCACGTCTAAATGTGTCATTTGTATGTAAAAATCGACGGTGGCAATCCCACCAACACTGTTTACCACAATGCTTCAGTGTAAATGCTTTTGTTGAATCCATGCACACAGGACAAGATAATTTACCTCCCGTACTCCAGCCCGAAAGCATCCCGTATGCGGGAAAATCGCTTATCGTCCATAACAAACAAGCAAATAGTTTGAAATTTTTCCTTTTTGATACGTCGTATGTGTCAACACCCTCTACCCACATTTTCTTCAAGTCCTCGATTAAAGGTTGCAAATAAACATCTATTCCGTTTTTTGGATTTTTGGGCCCAGGGACAATTAGGGTTAAAAACATGTATGGATTTTGCATACACATCCAAGGAGGTAAATTGTAAGGTGTCAAAATAACTGGCCAAGTGGAGTATTTTTTACCATACTGGCTGAAAGGTTGGAAACCGTCAGTGCTTAAACCGAGCCTAATATTTCGTGATTCATTGGCAAAATCAGGATATTTGTCATCGAAATGTTTCCATGCTTCTCCATCTGCAGGATGACTTAAAACTTCTTCCTCTCGAACCCGCTCACTATGCCATCTCATATGCTCCGCAGTGGCATAAGACGAATACAATCTTTGCAATCTAGGAATAATCGGAAGATAATGTAAACGAGTAAAAGGCACACCTTTACCGTTGCTTTTTTTCTTTTCGTATCTTCCTAAGCCACAAAATTTACATTGTGAACGGTCTATGTCTTCTTTCCAATATAGCATACAGCCACTACGACATGTATCTATCTTTTCATACGGCAATCCGAATGCAGACACTTGTTTTTTTAGTTGATACCAATTTTCAGCCAATCTAGTTTGCAAACCGGATGGGACCACATCTCGAATTAAACTAAGAACGTCATTCATTAATTTTTGGGTACCGTTGTTTGTGGATTTTATTGCAACTAGCCTAGCAGTCGCTGCCAACTCTGTCATAGGACATCCATCAAAAAGCGGTTTTTTTGATGCTTCTAGCAAATCAAAAAAAGATTTAGCTTTTGGATTTGGCTCTTCCTCTACATCCAATGAATTAGAAAACATGCTCGGACCAGCGGCATCAATAACCATTTCAGTCATTCTATTTTCTGTAGCACTAGATTCATCAAAATCAACACCAAAATTTACGTTATCATCCTCAACATGAACCGACGTATTAATAACATTCACCGAGTCTTCACCGTGATGTATCCACACATAGTAATCATCCATAAAACCGTTTTTAGTCAAATGTCTTTGAACATTTTCATGACGATGATGTTTTGTAGCTTTGCATTTCCTACAAGGACAACGGATTTCCGTCATATTTGTTCCATTGGAAGATGCCACTTGCATGAACTCATTTAAACCTCTTAAAAATTGAAATGGAATTGTTCGTCTATGTCCAACATTTTTGTACATCCAAGCACGACGAACTTTCAATTGTTCCATCTTATGCTGCATAATTAGGACATGTTATATTATAAGATGAGTACTTATATTATTATTATGTAGAACTATAGTAATTTCATTATTTTAATACTTACCTAATTATTGTATTATTTTATTTAGATGGATAAAATTTCAAATTCGTACACATACAAATACAATATTAGATGTATGCTATTTTAACTTAAAAATTCTTATTCTTTTAAATGTTTAAATTCTTCCATTTATGCAAATTAGATGTATGCTTACGTTATTATACTTGTAAACTATTACATGTTTTCATTTTTTTTTAATTTCTTTTTACTTTGACGGTCGGTCTACCTACTTCCCATTACAAATATAATAACATTAGCATATTTTATAAATCATTTCAAATTAAACGGTTCAACAAAATTTCGGCAGCACTTCCCTTTGGTCCCTGTATCGTACACAAATGCGTGTACACAGGGAACAAAAAGGAAGTGCCATCGAAATTTTGTTAACCGTTTAAACTGAAATGATTTATAAAATATGCTTACGTTATTATATTTGTAACTTGTCCAATACTAGGACAAATCCAACGAATATTGTATCAGATGAATATAGATTTCCGTTTTGTGTAAAAACGAATATCCATATAACGATCATATACAATACTTATCGGACGGGGCCAAATTCATCTAAGGGGTTCACATAAGTAGTCAAAAAAACATTCAATCTAAGTTTAAAACAAAACAAAAAACATTTCGAATGAAAAAATACGCTTTTTGCGCTTTGGGATTTTTTGCGCTTTAGGATTTCTCACTGCAAAGCTACTGTATTATCTGGAGAAGCTTAAGCAACGTAGGGCAAGTGTTAAATGATTTTGGTAACGGGACTAGGACTCAAAATGTTCGGCTGTTGTGTTATCTGGAGAAGCTTAAGCAACGTAGGAAGAAAATTTAGAAAACAGTGTTTACACTGCCGCGTCAAAAACTTAGACAAAATGGTAAAATATGCATATTCATGTTTGTTAATCCCATTGCATGTTTGTCTTTCAAACAATTCGCTAAACAAAAGCTTAATATAGTGCCACTGTTAAAAAAGAGTTAAAATTACTAGCAAGACTCAAGAGGCCGGACCTCACTCAAAATGCACTCGCTGGAATAAACAACTTACAGAGGAAGAAAGAGGGACAAATCACTGGAATAAGAGACGGAGGGAGAGGAAACACTCGCTGGAATAGGGAAGCTCCTAGTCTCGGCGGTCTCCAAGGCTCGGCGGTCTCCAAGGTAAGGCGGACTCCAAGGCGGTCTCGAAGGCAAGGCGCCGGTCTCCAAGGCTCGGTCTCCACAGCTCGGCGGTCTCCAAGCTAGGCGGCTCGGCGGTGGTCTCCAAGCTAGGCGGCTCGGCGGCGGTCTCCACAGATCCGCGATTGGTTATTTAGTTTTTTTTTTTTTAATTACCAGGTACAAAATCGAACGGAAATGAGAAAGGGGAGGGGTTTAGTGGAACGATGGAAAGTGGGCGACGTATGTTTTAATTGGGTTGCAAATATTTAGACCGTAATTTCAGAACCCATTTAATAAATTTCAACAAGGCTTAGGGAATCGGTAGGAATTCCTTACCCGGTGCCTACACCATTGATATTTTTTACATTTTCCCTACACCGCGCCTACGCGATGTAGGTATGGCGTAGGGAAATGTAAGTTGGAAAATGACCCCTTTTTTTGTAGTGTTATTACTATATGCATCTGTAATTGATTCTGTGATTATTGATATTTGTGATTTGCATAACATTCTTATTAACATAAAAAGATTTCAATAAAATTATAAAATCCATAAAACACTATTCACCCCTCTAGTATTTTGTTTGCGTTAAGATCCTTAATTTGCATCACTAACAAAGTTCACCACCAACTTATGAACAGAACACGACATTCTTTCAAATTTTTCCTTAGAACGTGGATAACGATATCGATGCTTATTTCTCTTGTGAGCATCCATAAGTGGGAGGAGAGTGACACAAACTCAAGATCTTTTTTTTTTTTTGCTTTTTTTTCCATAACCAAGTTTACCATATACAAATTAGTATACGACAGAGATAAACCATATTTTCAAAGAACAAAAAAAATACAAATATAACAGAACAAATTCAAGATACACAAATATAAGATTGACAGTATAATAAATTATTAGACAAAGATAACCAAACTTGCTTGTAAGCACTTTCTATGCACCTTTATTCATTGTATTGTCTTTTGAACTCCTTATCGATGTTAACGGCCTCTGAACTCTTCATTAACTGAAGGCGACAACAAGAAGTAACAAACATTCCAAGCAAGAAAGCTTTAGAGACAGTTTTATTTGAGGAAGAAAGATGTAAGAATGACTGATCCATTACTGGCAATGTATGCAGCAACGACTACAGTTACTGGGAAACACAAGCTTAATCTCGATATACAGGAAGAACTTCCCAGGCCATTAACTTCATCAGCTTCGAATTTTGGCAAAAACTTCATCAGCTTCGAATTTTGGCGAAAACTTCATCAGTTACGGGATCAGCCGTTATCTAAAATGAATTCACACAACATAGCACATGAGAAGGAGGAGATTTATACATCAGACTGAGAAGATTATCATCATGGGAATATCGATCATGTTCGGCTTGTGTGCTGACATTTTTATCATGCTTCTAGTGTAAGCTAGCAATAATTCAGAGTCCACGATTATTGCTTTTCGAACTTGTGTAGCCAAATATTTGAAGCTCAAGGTCAAATAAATCATTACCCATGTTGCAGCTAGGTGCTTTCTAAGATATATGCAAGTCGTATGCTCTACTTTGAAGCCCAAACACCCAAGAAAACCTTAGGAATCCAAGCAACGACATGGGAGTAGTGGGAATTTCCAAACATATTGCAAGCCTCGCGACGAGGCAGCAGATACTCATAGAAGACTGGTACAGCTTGAGTATAACCATTACAATGCTGCACAACAACCTCTTTGGGAAAATTGGAGGATTAACATGCAGTTCTTACCATTAGTACAACACCGTTTCTGAATATAAAAAAATGTGAAATTTCACAAATATCAGTTGAAACTTGCTGTTGTTTAACTAGTACATTTATAATGTTCATCCTCCAAGGTTATCTTTATCGTCAATTAATTCATCCTCCAAGGTTATTGTTTCTCACTGATATCATCAGAAACATGCAGTTCTTACCATTAGTCATACAAGACGCGCATATTTTTAATTCATGTTGACAATTATCTACCTCGCTTAGCTGCCTTGAGGTTTAAGTTTGCAGTCGAATTGTATGTACATTACCTTAGAGTACTTCTTCCATCAAAGGTAGTTTTTGCTGACGCTACTGTCTTTGTATTTGTGAACTGAATTAATTTCAAGATCAACTGACGCATCCAGTGGTGTCACATTGAACATAATTCCCGTTGTAGCAGTCGTTGGTTGGGTTTGCTACACAGTCTCCTCTATGCTAATTTTGACAAACAACATGCATGGAGTTCCCATATCAGCAGCATCTACAACTTCATGTCCTCCCTCCTCCATAACAATCTCAATAAAATGTACATCCTCATATGCCAAACAGTGATTGTAAGTTTAGCATGGTTATGAATTTGAAGTGCTCCCGAAGCTTGTTTAAAAACTCATAGGTTTCCTTGTGGGTCCGCAAAACTAGATCATTCACCATCATCCCTTGAATGGCAGATGATTCGCCTCCAGTTCTAATGAATTCTCCTATCAAATTATCATAACCAACTCATGCATATAGAAGCTCCACGCCCATCCATCTTCCATGACAACTAGACCAATACATTGCGGAGGTGACCGTACTCATCGAAACCCTCGAATGTCATCGTACGACTGTTCAATGCCATTGGATGCTAACGCAGTAAAAATTTGTTTATATGTTAAATAACATTTTCCAGATCTGAGATGGAGACGATCGGTAAAGAGAGAGACACAGCCAAGACCCAGTATTTGGGGAGCATAACTTTGCCGATAATCATAGGGCATTTTGAGTTGACTAAATCAAAACTATAAATAACGATGCAGTACCACGTGATGTTTAATGTTAAAGCACGATCAAACTAGTATAACCACACAACGGTGGGTAAACCGACCGTTTAATTATATAATTTAAAAAAAAATCTATTGTATTTTCATATTAATCTATACAAACATGATTGATTTAAAAAATAAAAATAAAAAATTACTTTTCAATAAAAATACCCTAATGGTCGGTTTGATAACAAGCTCGATTAGACTTGAATTCCTCAAACGAGAGCGGATGAACCATTTTTTTCTTACTTTCCAATAAAAATAAAAAATTACTTTCCAATATCTTTTATTTTTTTATCACCTTATTAGATTCTCACTGAGTTGTGAGTGAACAATTGTAAAATCTTCGAAAATCGTTAATGAAGTTCAAATGGACAAAGACCAACGTTTGGTTGAATCGCTAAAAATTATTGTGTGTTATCTAATCTCATTTCCCATTTAATCACTTTATTTTATTTTCTACTCTAATCTGATCTAGTGCTGATCCATATTTTGACACATATTTCAATGCTTATTGGAAATATTCAGATTTCCCATTGTTTGAATCTATTTTTAACCTTTGAATAGTCATAGTCGATGAATTATACCTATAGGTTCTTCTTAGAAGTCTGTGTTTATTCAGATTTCTATGAAAGATATCATAGGATCTACTAAGATAACAGTAATAAGGAAAGTCAAGGAAGATTTCACTATACCTATAACCAGTAATAAATTAGAGAAGAATGGATCTCAACATGGAGAGGGGAACAGCCAGCCAATTACTGTTGAAATTTCGAGTGCACTACAAATGGTTACAGGGATCGATTGGTATATTATGGTAAGGGAAATGATATTTTGTTGCTCATAGAGAGGGAGAAAGCCATGGTGGAGTAAGTGAAATAAAAATATGAAATTGATAACCCAACCACCCTCTAACCATAAGAGGAATAGAAAGGAACTGCCACCTTCTGATTCAGAAGAAGATAGTTCCTCCTCCTTCAGTGGGAACCACATATATGAAAAGCAGAGACTTAAAAGGAAGTAAAGAAGCTAGGACACCTAAAAACACCTGGATGAATGATTCTCGCAAAGACGCGACAACATAGATATTATGGAACAAGAAGACTTGTGAATGAACTATAGTTTTTTTGCCAATATAATGAGAAGGCATATGAATGAAAATCAACCAAGGAAAAATGATGGTTGGGGTTCTTCTCCTAGGAGGAACCTTCTCACTGAGGGGATATCAAGAAAGGATTATTCCAAAAAAATTACCATGCTCATGATGTCATCTTATAATGGAATGACTTATCTAAGACAACTTGTTGAAGTATAAATGACATACAGACAACTCCAAGGCTGCTGATGTTGTTAGAAGTAGATATTTTAACATATTTTTTGAAGGAGTAGCTACAATGTAGTTTGCTCAGCCACCAAGGTCCAAAACCTCGGTTAGCCAGTTGGATTGAAGATTTATGGAGAGCCAAGTTGCACCTTTTTCATCCTAAAGATGTGATGTCATTTTATCTAATTTATTCTCCTAGTTTTTAAGTGTCTCTAAAAACATTTTAAAATCGACTAACCATTTTTGAATGTCAATAACAACACCTATTCAATTAGGCTAATTACCAAGGTAAGAGTAGTTCGGTCATATTATAATTTAGTTTTAAGGGGAGCTTACTATCTAATGTCCTTCCTTTAGTAAATTTAGAATAAATAAATAATGGGTCACCCCTTAACCAAATTTGGAGTGCGAATAACAATGCCCTCCTTTAAGTATATTTAATACCGCATTAAATAAAGTAAGCAATGCCATGGATTACATTACATTTATGGCTTTAATCTGAGTGATTCATCTGAAAAATGGATTTCAACGAATAGCTAAAATTCAAACTTCCACAGACCATGGATGTATAAAATTGACCTAGTATTTGCACTTATAAGAGGCAAATAAGGCAATTGGAAATTTTTCCAAAGTAAATCAACTAAGGTTATTGAAAGTAATGTTGTTGTGAAACAAACTACTCAGAAAGCTAGAAACGTTGCTATCAACATGAAAAATAAGAATAACAACCAAAAGAGAGGTAATTAGAATGCTATTTGTATGAAACTAGTTAAGGAAGTGGGAAAAATCTTTAAAACATGCGGATTTCGCAAGTTGAACAATACTACTGAGAATGTCTATCTTGGAAAGCAAAGTACCAAAAAAATTAGAAACCGACCTAGAGGGATTTGGCTGAATAAGAGAAAGTAATTAGGAAGTATTGTCGCATTAACAGAACATAGGAAAATAGTACTAATAAATGTAGGTATTTGCAGGATGTAATTAAAGATATGATTCAAAAGAAGCTTCAGTAGTATACGAAAGCCCTAAAGGATGGCAGGCAAGTAGATGCTCTGCCACAATGGACAAAGTGTAACAAACCAACCAATTCCCAACCTTGATTATCGACATAAATACCATGTCAACTAATCAAACACCGGATATTACCGGATCATTAATAGATAGAAGTTAGAGTGTGAGAAATAGAAAGAAATATTAGAATAGAAGAAGAAGAAATAATTCACATCAGAGACAGAGAAAATACAAATCTTACAGCAAAATGAATAAAACATATTATATAACATAACTTTTAAAATACAAATCAGTAACTATATACACATACCATTATCAGAGTACAACACTTACAACATAGTGGAAATAAACAATAATTATAAAATGATGAAGCCTCCTGCTCTAAGCACTTCCAAGTATCTGTAAAATCCCGACTACTTGACTGTCCGTACAAATTTAGGCACACAAGAGTTTAGGGTAAAACAAAACAAAATAAACTCTGGGTCAGTCATGAGACTGGTATGAGTAAACTCCAACCACTTGGTTTAACTTTTAAAATCCTTTTAAAAGAAAGGATAATCGTAAGACCGATCGACACATAAATTACATATGGTTTTTACCTTACGATAACCCAAAATATTCTTTGAATCAGTATTATTCTGATATTATAATAGTGTCTAAATCAAATAGATATCAATCTAGCAAAGCGTTTGCATCTCACACTCCACATACATAGTATACAATCAAAACCGCAGGCTCTTATTGGAAAATGGGTTCCAACTATGGCAAGATACGGGACCTTCCGATAGTATGTTACTAGAGAGGAATACAATTGATTCAACAAGAACATCTTGCAACCCAGGCTAAACATGACCGGCCGCTCACTTAGCTTGAGTGTTCCAAATGTATTATCACTGACGGTTGGGATCAGCAACCGTTACTGAAGCATACAACAACGATATAATAAATAAGTAAATGGATTTTCTCTAGATCATGTGACAATACACCCTAATGGGAGGGACCCACATAGTCATGCGACCTACACTATTTTATAACATTTCCCGGTTGTGAGGCTTGAGGCCTTACTTACCTTTTTAATACCACATCATCATTCACGTTGAATGCCACATCATCAAACCCACTAAATCATTTATTGATTTCCCCAAAAATATCATGGGTATAAAGCTAAGAGAAACGAATTCCTATGCCACCAAACGTAAATACTTTTGCATATATCAATATTTTTTAGGCATACTCTGTCAGACATTCGTCCACACAAGTTGTCCTAAGACTGGACAAACCAAAGGCACATCCCATCAATCCATCTTAGTCAATTTCTACCTGAGTTTAACGAAAGAGCCATTGCACTTTACTCTGTCTTCAATTATCCTCAACATATTTTGATTCACAACGCTTATTCCCATACGGAGTGGTTTTCGGATAATAAACCCGACCTCGGTCTCTCCGTATTGAAAATGGGAATACAAATTGGGCCAAAAAATTTGATAGTTTATTATTTAGCTGTCAAAGAAAAATCTATTCAACCAACGATCCTATTTCCAAATGGAAATTTTATCGATCAACCATCAAGCAACGCTGACCCTTTTAAATTTATCTCTTATTAATTTATCATTTCCCGCTTTCTCGTTTTCCATATCTTATCTCCAGATATTTCTCAAAACACGTTTGGCCTCTCATAATTCTTGGAAAAATGTTTCCATCTTATCATGAACTTTTTATTTTCTATATTACAAAAAATATCTCTTATTAACATTGGAAAACATTTCCATATACATATTCACTTTTTCTCATTTTCTATATTTATAAAATATACGTTATTCACATCGGAAAACATTTCCATTTCTTTTTAATTTCACGCATCACTATTCTTCCACATTCAACGGTCACTAAACGTAAACTAGTAAGAGAACAACTCCCTAAGTATAAACCCCGAAAGTCGAAACCAACATCAGATCAATACTCAGGAAGTCATTCAACTCGACTAATCTCCGTTCAGTTTCTAATTTTCTCAACTTCATTTCTTAATTTCTTATCAATAAAATCATTTCATTTAATTTATAAAATCTCATTTACATGCCAACTTCCTAGTTGATTTTATCTAACAAGTTTATAAATCTATATCGACGTTACATTTGGTTATAAAATATCGATTTCAAAACCAATTATTAATTATCTTGTCAAGTTCTGAATTATATAACATATAACTTATTGAAAACAAATTACTTATATATAGTTCGACATAGTCGAATTTTAATTATTAATCCTTAAGGATTTATTTAAACTCTATTCACATTTCTAACAACGAAATAAATTTCATCGTTTTCTATTGAAACAATCTCGAATTTCCCTTTCTATTCATTATTAAATTTACATTCCCAAATTATCCAATGATAATCATTTTATTTCATTTATAAACAGTGTTTATAAATTAAACTACTTGTTTTATAATTAAAAGCGAGTTATTATATTCCAGTCCATTCGAAATTTAATTTCTATATCGAAAAAATAAATTTTTCCTTTTAAAACGCAAATCCATTTTCTTTTAATTTAAAAACATATTTTACGGTATTTAAATAGCAATAATTTTAGGGCCAATTCTATTCAACATAATAAAATCTATCGTAGAACAGTTCACACACCATATATCACATTATATGAAAACAAACAGTAATAATTTTGAGGAATCCAGTTGGATCTCTCTGACTTGTTTCCCTGCATTCACAGGTGTTAATCAACATAAATAACATTAATTTCATTTCAATATGAGATATAATGATAAATAGAACCAATATTTAACCAATGATTTATATATATAACTATATCTATATTTTCAACCAATTTGTTAGCACTTCATCCAAACAATCATCACAAAACTTTCAATCATCATATATCAATATTAAATAATGTTTATAATATTATAAAACTGGACAGAGTTAATGAATTTACTCACTTTGAGCGTGAATCATTAAATGCCGATGGATCCAATCAGGCATTTAAATTCTCCATAAATTGTAACAAGCTCTAAATCATTCCAAACTAATTTCATTGGGTAGCCTTCGTCCATATGATTCCAATGAATCCTGTTTCATTGAAGTCAAATAACATATGAGAAATTTATGATTTTTACAAGCTCTAATTAATTAAACGATCATTAACCATTTACTTAATTAATTAAATATATTTAACCTTAGTATTTTCCATAATCATGCTCCTCATTATCTTCTCTCATTCTATATTCCAGTGTAAACCCGTACAGCCATTCCACATTTTCGTAAACTTCGGATCACCATCTCCACTTCCATTCTTCACGAAAATCAAAACTAAAATCTCTGAAGAACTCCTCTTCCCAACCTCTCTCTCCCCATCCCCGATTCCCCCAACTTACACTTTTATTTCATGATGCGTTTTCTAGAGCTGAACATGTGCATGCCATGATCGACACTTTTTTAATTTAATTTCCAAAATTTCCATATAAGTGCTAAAACATCCCCTGAACTTGAATACGAACTTAGGTTCGATGATTGATGCACCAATCACCCAAAGATTCAAACCCTAACGAGATTTTACTGTTGAAGAATTTTGAAGCTCACGAATTTTTACTAGAAAAGAAGACATGGCGTCTAGAAACGAGATTGACCAGAGAAGTGTAAAATTTAGGGTTAGGATAAGTATGGGTGTGCATTTACGGGGATAGGTAAATAATTTTTTATTTGATTTTTATATTAGTTTTTATGCTATCGCTGTTTGCATTTATCATTTAAAAATTCCTATGATCACATACAATATCAGATGTCCATTTTCAAGGAAAATGGACGTACAACTATAGTTTGACATTACAGACCCAATGAAACTTGTTTCGTCGAAATTCGAGTCCATTTGCTCACACAACATTGTTTCAAAGTAAAATTATTGATCAAATTCACATTTTACTCCCGTACGATCACAAAATAACTCTGATTGACGCGAAATTTGAAATCGAGTAATAATTAATCATTACGAATTTAATAAAATTCGTTTCGTTGAAAACAGAGGTCGTTTGCATAATGGCTATTTTCTAAGCTAAAATAAAGCAAATAAAATATTAACTAAATACAAAAACAATTTGATTTAATAATAATAAATCGATATTATTGTACATATCCAAATAAAAAATCATATAGTTTCAAAATAAACATACTTGAATTTATAACTCGATATTTCAAAATCCAAGTTAAATGGATATTCAATTTATATAAATTCTTTTTACTTATTAAATAAATCGTTATAATTTATAAATGAATCCATAGCATTTTTTGAAAATTAGATTTGGACATAACTCATAATCTACAATGTGAAATCTCGATTTTTCACTTCCATTAGAAAATTATTATTCAATAGATTCGAATGTTTTTGTTCCAAAGAAATCCGACTTTTAACGAATCCTGTATATTCATTTAAATTTCAAAACGTAATATTACGAGCTACCGCAACGTTACGAGCTTGTTATTAATTATATTATAATTAGTCTAATCAGACGTCGTTTATGAATAAATTTGTTATTATAACCCAAATCTAAATTCACTTAAATCTCTTAAATTATCTAAATCACGCGATATTGCCAATTCAACTAATTCCAACTATTTCATAAATTTAAGGTGGTGCCTGGCGCAACGGTAAGGTTACCCGGCTGGTAATCTGGAGCGCGCAGGTTCGAGTCCCGGCCTCTTCACATATGTGAGGGAAAGGCTTTGGCACTAATCGACCACCCCCAGAGCCCGGAAAGCCGTGAGAATAGTATCAGGATGGGAGACTGACCTGGTAAGTCCTCCCGCGCTTGAGTACGGGAGCCTTTGGCACTGGGTATCAAAAAAAATCCACTATTTATATTAATTAAATATTCAAAATTATTTAATCCAAGTCATTTAGATTGCCTAATTGATACTTAAATAATTAAATAAATTAATTATCCAGTCACAAAAAAAATATGGGTCATTACATTACTTTCTCCTTAAAAGAATTTTGTCCTCGAAATTACTAAGGTAAGGAAAATGTAACACCCCGTGTATTCTATAACAGTGAAATTCACAAATTAAAGTATAATTAATTTCAAATCAAAGAATTAATGGAAACGGGATACGCCATTGCGTTCGTCTCAGAATTCTGCTTGGGATAGAGTCCGAGTTTGCGTAAAACGGACTCCGTATGAAGAAGATATGGCCTCCGGAAGTTTTAGAATTCAGTTTAAAATTCAAACAGCTCAGAAAACCAATTCAAATTTCAAAAATCGGGCCAGATTGGCTAGGGCGGGAATTTTCCCACCCAAGGCACCCAGGTCGACTGGGTAGTCGACCTGGGGCACCCAGGTCAACTACCAAGTCGACATGGGGGTCGACTGGGGAGTCGACCTGGCCCCTGAGCCAGGTCGAACCCAGCCCCCCCTGGCTGGCCTGGTCTGTGCTTGGCCGAATTTCTGAGCCTTGCCTTGTCACTAGGGCTAGGTGTCAGCTCCTGATTGGTCTCTCCTTCAAACGAACGGCTAATATTAAACCAAGCTCCATCGACGATTCTAATCAATTCACAAACTCTATAAAAAGGACCTAAGACTCCACCTAATTCATACAAATAAAAATTAGAATGAGACCGTCATGCTGCTGAGGAAAGACTAGAAGTAGCCGTCAAAATTGAGAGACGATTAGGAGGCAATTCGAAAGCTTAAAGCAACGACAACTAAATCAAAACAACGCCTACAACAAAGGATAGCATCTCCAAATTCAGAATTCAGATTCCTGAATTGAAGATTCGTCATACGTAGTAAGTAGAGTGCTATTCCGATGTGAATGAATAATTATGTTTTGATTTGTGTAAAATGAGAAATAGAATTGTACTTAATTTGTGGTGATAATAATTCATAATTGTATGTTGCTATGATTCTAACGATTTGGGATGTTGTGGTATAACGATGTTAGACCTATTGGATATTTGCAAGTATGTGATTCATGTTGAAAGTTAACAACTACATGTTTGTGGTAGTTTATTACAACACCTATTGGATAATTGCAAGTATATGATTCATGTTGAAAGTTAACGACTATATGTTGTGGTAGTTTATTTGAGATTCATGCAAGTATATGGTTCACTATTATGCCAACATGATGTATATTTTTATGATCATTTTTAGTGTAATTGGATCCATTTGAGTATTATGATTCATATGAATTTATGTTGGAATTGGCATCATGATTCAAGTGTAAAACCATACTTTTGTGTTAGTGACAAAAGTAAGCACCCTTGTGAACTTGTGTTGACTTTATGAACATGGGTAGTTTATGTTTGACTTTATGCCCAAACAAAATATGTTTTAGGCCTATGCTGTTATCAAAATCATATGACAATATATGCGACACATAATTAAGTTAGATTTACATTTCAATTGCAAGTTCACATGAATAGATTAAAAACCATGATTCATGTTTAGGTATGTTTTATGTCATGATTATATGCTATTACAATGCAAGTTCACAAGTGCCTAATTTATGTTAATTAGATCGTTATGTTGCAAGTTCATGCGTTCCCACTCCCCTTTTGATGTTACTTAGAATATATAAACACCATGTTCTAAGCCTCCCCTTTTTCATGTCGCTAAGTTGGGTTTAAATGTTAAACCCAACATATGTTATATTGTAGCGAACGTATAAAACGGGGGTAATGACGTTTGGGTTAAAATATAAACATATGTGTTGGCATGTTTGACGCATGCCAACGACCTTGAAAACAATTAAGTGGTATAAATTAATTTTACCCAATAAAGATGAATTTGAATAATGGGCCGCAAATATTTACATATAAAAAGAAAAGAGACAAAATATGTAAATTTAGAAAATACGATGTGTTTAACCCGAGGTTGGATTGAGTTGTGATGTAAACCTGCCTAGAACCGCCCGGCTGTCCAGTAGTCACAACAATACCTATCCAATGTGGGTGGTTAAACATTGAGCCCAATAAAGACCCGAGGTTAGACTGAGTTGTGACGTAAGACTACCCGGAACCAACCGGCAACAGGCAGTCACAACAATACCTGTCTAATGTGAGAGGTCGAGGCTTTAATAAGACAATTAAGGTTGAGTCTGGATTGATAGGATTAAGTAAATTGAATTAATACTTAATCAAAATGGAACATGCTAAACTATACAGACTGATTGGGGGTTAGGTTTACAAAACACTTAACCAACTTAGCATGTTGGCTAGAAATAGAAAACCTAGTAGCGGGGGACCCTTTTCAGCAGTAACCCTACAAGGTGTATCTGGATACCCTGAACTAGGCAGGGTGGGGCACGATTACTGGGCTGACTGTAAGAGGTCAAATCAACGGCGGTGGTGCAACGGTGTAGGTTCTAACGGGGTGCAGGTGTGCACACACTCCGGCGCAGAAAAATAAGGCACTGGGCACCAGTAGTATACCTGTGCATTCTAGAATTGTGTCGGGCCGCAACCATGGGACTTGATACACCCCATGGTGGGACCAGCATAAGTAACTACAACATCGGGGGCCGTAAGAAACATGTAACTATGCGAGTAGGAGCCGATCATTAGAAATGGATCACTTCACCCTGATTATGGGGTGCCTATTGGGAACTAATTTATAGGGGTGCAGAGATTAATATGGGGTACGATAGTATATTCGACTCTAGACAACTTAACTTAGTTTATGTTGCTTTCCCATTTCCAGTTTATACTTATCATTCCCAATTCTTTATTCATAGACTGAATAGCCCTAGACTTACTCAGGCTTTATGTCTGACTCTACTTTTCTTTCGTCTTCTTTTCTTTCGTTCCCCCCCATGTCCACAGGGAGGGAATACCGCAGCTTGACCAGTTTTTACATCCAGCTTGAAGAGAAAGAATGTATTGCTTGGATCTCTTTCGTTTTGGACTATGGCTTTGGACAACAATTATGGGACTTATGCAGTTTACTTATGTTTTTATGCTTCTTTAAATAATGAAATCAAGACAGTTATGAAAATGTAATGTTTTTGGGAGTATTGTAAGACAATTATGGCATGGTTTGTGTAACACGTATTTTGATGGAATAAAAAGTGCTGTTGTTTTCCGCTGTTCAAAAATATGTGTATTTATATCTGTCTTGTGTATCTGTGACTTATACTTATAAACCTCCACCAAAATTAGGGCATTCCCTTTGAGAGTGACCCTAACGGAGGTGGGTGTTTCACTTTGTATCAGAGCATAGGTTTACCAGATAAGATAAAAAGTTTTGAAAATTTATTTTCAAAAGAAAATTTAAAGTGGCATTTTTAAAGATAAAATGTTATTTTATTTTAAAAAGGCAAAGTCCCCCAAAGCCATAGGTACTATCATTTATCCTTCGTTTCGAATCTATCCTTTTTGTTTCAGCATGTCCGAAGAACTTAACTTGCCAGAGGGTGTACCAATACCTGGTTGGTTTAGACGGTTCTTAGAAGCAAGGGCCAATCAGCCAGGTCCCACTGTTCCTCCTCCCCCAGCTGCAGCTGCAGGAAATCATCCAGCTGCAGCAGCACCTCTTCCTCCACCTCCTCCGCGGGGTAATACTTTTGCTAAGATATGTAAAGATTTTAAAGCTATGGGAGGAAAGGACTTTCATGGAACCGAATCCTTCGTGGCAGCCAGGAATTGGCTGAAGGAAACCGAGGACTTATTTGTCATCTTTGAGGTAGAAGATCGGCAGAAGGTACAACTGGCAGTATGGCTACTTAAAGGCGAGTCTTCCTACTGGTGGGAAGTTACCAATGCAGAAAGACCAGTGGAAACATGGGAGGACTTTAGGGCAAGATTTGAGGCTAAATTTCTCTCAGAAGCTGAAAGGAGTCTTCAATTGGAAAAATTCTTATTTCTCAAGCAAGGGAATATGACAGTCAAAGAGTATGTTAATCAGTTCGATCAGCTGGCTAGGTTCGGACTGGACCTAGTCAACACTCCGCACAAGAAGGCTCTCCGCTTTGTCAAAGGGTTGAATGAGCCATTACACAGTTTGGCCATGACCCATATACCCATGGGAGCTACGTATGAAAGGTTGGTGCAGATGGCATTACTGAACGAAGAGGATAAGGGCAAGAAGGAGAAAAAGGCAGAAAGCTCTCAAGGGAAGAAAGAGGGTTTACAGCCTAAGAAGACAGACTTTAAGAAGGGCGGGAATGACAACAAAGAGAAGAGGAAGTGTAATTTCTGTGGCAAAGTGGGGCACTTAGTGAAAGATTGCCGGAAAAAGAAGGCCAAGATGAATGGTGGGTGCTTTTCTCGCGGTGAGACAGGCCACATGGCTAAGGATTGCCCAAAGAAACGAGGGCAAGGGCAGAGGGCTGGATCCACCTCAGGGGCACAGGTTCATGTGCTAGAAGCGCCACCTCTGCAACAGCGAGGTATAAATACTTCTGTAGAAAGTGTAGTTTATCTTTATGATCACCCAGTTCGCACTTTATTTGATTCTGGCGCATCACACTCCTTTATCTCATCTGCTTTAGTAGAATCTCTGCACCTAGAAACTAGTATGGTAGAGGACCCCTTAATTGTTTCAAATCCAATCGGGGGCCCGACTCATTTGTCTATGATCTATGTGGGATTGAAAATTTCTATTCTAAGCATAGAATTTAGATGTAGTGCCTTTGTTTTGGGCTTCTCGGGATATGGTTTGATTTTGGGCATGGATTGGCTATCCAGTAATGGTGCCATCCTTGATTGTGAGAAAAGGGTGGTTAGGCTTCTGACCCAACTCGGTAACACTCTGGAAATTACTTGTAATCCCTCGTATGCGGTTATGCTTAGTTATCTTGAATCGCTAGATGCTTCTGTTGAGAGTTTGCAATCGGTTAGGGTGGTCCGGGAATATCCGGATGTCTTCGAAGAGGTGAAGGGCTTACCTCCGAAGCGGGAGATAGACTTCCGCATATATCTTGTAGATAATGCAAAGCCCGTTGCGTTGCCCGTTAGACACATGGCTCCACGGGAAAGGAAAGAACTCAGTAAACAGGTTAAAGAGCTTCTAGAGAAGGGGTTCATTAGAAGGAGCATTTCAGAATGGGGCGCTCCAGTGGTGTTCGCCACAAAGGCGGATGGTTCACTTCGTCTATGTGTTGACTATAGGGAGCTCAACAAGCTAACGAAAAAGAATAGGCACCCTCTCCCCAGAATTGACGATCTGTTTGATCAGCTTGTAGGAGCGTCTGTTTTCTCCCAACTCTATTTAGAGACCGGATTTCATCAGCTAAGGGTGGCTGAAGATAGTATCGATAAGACAGCATTCAGAACCCCAGACGGCTTCTTTGAATGGCTTGTCATGCCTTTTGGCTTGACAAACGCACCCGCTTACTTCGTGGACCTAATGAGTAGGGTGTTCAGAGATTTCCTCAATAAGTTCGTAGTGGTCTTCGTAGACGATATCTTGATCTTCTCAAAGAGTGAAGAAGAACATGCTCAGCACTTAAGGGCAATCATGGAAACTCTGCAAGTCCATCAACTAAAAGCCAAATTCTCCAAATGCCACTTTTGGAGAGAGGAAGTGAGGTTCCTTGGGCACATAGTATCCAAAGAAGGGTTAGCTGTGGACCTTGCTAAGGTAGTAGCGGTACAGGATTGGAAGACACCAAGGAATGCAATAGAAGTCCGAAGCTTCCTCGGGCTAGCAGGCTTCTATCGGAAATTCATCAGAGACTTTGCAAAAATATCAGCTCCACTCACAAGGCTGACAAAGAAGAATCTAGTGTTCAATTGGGACTTGGATTGCGAGTTTGCTTTCCAACGACTAAAAAGGGCTCTTACAACAGCCCCAGTTTTGACGTTGCCAGATGGAAGCAAGATGTTCACAGTTTATACAGATGCATGTGGGACAGGGCTAGGCGCTGTCTTAATGCAAGAAGGAAGGGTAGTAGCTTATGGTGGAAGGCAGTTGAAAGTGCATGAAAAGAACTACCCGACCCACGATCTTGAGTTAGCTGCCATCGTCTTTGCACTCAAGTCTTGGCGACACTATCTCCTAGGTGAGAAGTTCGAACTTTACACTGACCATAAATCGTTGAAATATCTTTTCTCGCAGAAATATCTTAACTTGAGGCAACAGAGATGGATGGAGTTTCTTGCCTCGTACGATTTCGAGATCTCCTACACTCCGGGCAAAGGTAACGTAGTGGCAGACGCGTTGAACCAAAAGAAACTGACACTAAGCCCGTTGTTTGTTGAAAGGCAAAGCCTAGAGTTTATAGCCAGTTTTTACTTTAGGCCCTCCTCTGATTTCGTACCGGGCTTGCTAGCATCTCTCGAAGTACGACCGACTTTAGTGGACTCAATAAGGACAACACAACGCAAAGACCCTCAGCTTGTGGAGACGATTGATAGGCTAATTAGGGGTGAGACTTCAAGTCACCTCAGCAGATACTCCATCGACGATAAGGGTTGGCTAAGGCGAGACGGAAGACTATGCGTCCCACAGACAAGGGATTTAGTAAAGAAGGTTCTCGAGGAAGCACATCACTCCAAGATGACGATACATCCCGGCGGAGATAAAATGTACAAGGACATAAAGAGAACTTTCTTTTGGAGCGGCATGAAGAAAGACGTGGCAGATTTCGTTTCTAAGTGTATGGTGTGCCAATAGGTTAAGGCGGAACAGAAAAAGCCTGGCGGTCTACTCCATCCTCTAGAGGTCCCGCAGTGGAAGTGGGATAACATCTCAATGGACTTCATTGATGGGCTGCCTAGGTCTAGAAGAGGCAACACTAGCATTTGGGTAATAGTGGATAGGCTTACTAAAAGCGCCCACTTTTTACCTGTCAAGAGTAAAAGAACTGCCTCATCCCTAGCATCTCTTTATCTCAAGGAAATTGTTCGACTCCATGGAATACCATCCAACATTGTTAGTGACCGAGACCCTATCTTCACAAGTGAGTTTTGGCGGAGTCTGCAAGAAGCGGTAGGCACACAGTTATGCTTGAGTACAGCCTATCACCCCCAAACCGATGGCCAGACGGAAAGAGTGAACAGAGTTTTGGAGGACCTTTTAAGACTGTGCGTCCTTGACTTCGGAGGGACGAGGGAATACCATCTTCCTTTGGTGGAATTTTCCTACAACAACAGCTACCAAGCCACCATCTGAATGGCACCCTTCGAAGCTTTGTATGGAAGACCGTGTCGATCGCCCACTTGTTGGTGGGAGTCTACTGATAAGCTCATACTTGGACCAGATATGATCCAAGAGACTTCATAGAAAGTAGACTTAATACGAAGAAGGATGAAGATAGCCCAAGACAGACAAAAATCCTACGCCAACAAGAGGAGGACCGACCTTGAATTTGAGGTTGGGGACAGAGTTTTTCTTAAGGTATCTCCGCTAAGGAACGTTGTTCGTTTTGGAACCACAGGAATGCTAGCACCAAGATTCGTAGGGTCGTTTCCTATTATCGAGAAAATTGGGAAAATGGCCTATAGATTAGAGCTACCTGGAAAACTAGCCGGAGTTCACAACGTTTTTCATGTTTCGCACCTCCGAAAATGTCTACATGAATCTGCTGAAGTGGTAGAGACAAACATCCTTGAGGAAGCTGAAGTGGAATGCGAAGCAACCGTGAGGAAAGTTCCAACCCGCATATTAGGAACGGAAGTGAAAAAGCTACGCAACCGCGAACTCAAGCTCGTCAAAGTTCAGTGGAGCGACGCCGAGGAAGAAGCAACTTGGGAAACTGAAGCTAGAATACGCGCAGCCTACCCTTTTCTTTCCGAGGGTACATCTTTGATCTTTCTTTTTCCCTAAGTTATGCTTTTATCTATCTTTTTAGGTATATCTCCTCGACCTTATCTTTTAGGTAGAAACCATTTGGATGGAAACATGTAATTGAAACATGTTATGGATGATGGTTGCAAGTGGTTGCAAGTGATTGCTAGTGGTTGCTCGTGGTTGCATATACACACACAATTTAGGTTTTAGATCGGCTCAGTCACTTCATACTGCATATGCATATATGTATTTATATTCGTATATGGTTGAAGTTTAATGTGTTGTCATATGGATGTTGCATTTATATATGAATGATTGTGCACTCATGTAGAATCCTGAATAGGAAAAATTGCATACATAATGGATTCATGACACTTACATAATTTTCATTAAGGAGGTCAATTGAATCAGTAGACTGTCTGATTTTGCATTAGATAAGTACATGGACACACACTTTGCATACGATCATGAAGCATTAGAAGTCTTTTAAGGACAATGGATGCTCGTGTTTGATGGATGAGTAGATGGACGTTTGGATGTTAGGATATACATTCTTCCTAAACTTGAAGATTTCAGGGACGGAATCCTTTTAAGTGGGGGAGAATGTAACACCCCGTGTATTCTATAACAGTGAAATTCACAAATTAAAGTATAATTAATTACAAATCAAAGAATTAAGGGAAACGGGATACGCTATTGCGTTCGTCTTGGAATTCTGCTTGGGATAGAGTCCGAGTTTGCGTAAAACGGACTCCGTATGAAGAAGATATGGCCTCCGGAAGTTTCAGAATTCAGTTTAAAATTCAAACAGCTCAGAAAACCAATTCAAATTTCAAAAATCAGGCCAGATTGGCCAGGGCGGGAATTTTCCCACCCAAGGCACCCAGGTCGACTGGGTAGTCGACCTGGGCTACCCAGGTCGACTGGGTAGTCGACCTGGGGCACCCAGGTCGACTACCAAGTCGACATGGGGGTCGACCTGGCCCCTGAGCCAGGTCGAACCCAGCCCCCCTGGCTAGCCTGGTCTGTGCTTGGCCGAATTTCTGAGCCTTGCCTTGTCACTAGGGCTAGGTGTCAGCTCCTGATTAGTCTCTCCTTCAAACGAACGGCTAATATTAATCCAAGCTCCATCGACGGTTCTAATCAATTCACAAACTTTATAAAAAGGACCTAAGACTCCACCTAATTCATACAAATAAAAATTAGAATGAGACCGTCATGCTGCTGAGGAAAGACTAGAAGTAGCCGTCAAAATTGAGAGACGATTAGGAGGCAATTCGAAAGCTTAAAGCAACGACAACTAAATCAAAACAACGCCTACAACAAAGGATAGCATCTCCAAATTCAGAATTCAGATTCCTGAATTGAAGATTCGTCATACGTAGTAAGTAGAGTGCTATTCTGATGTGAATGAATAATTATGTTTTGATTTGTGTAAAATGAGAAATAGAATTGTACTTAATTTGTGGTGATAATAATTCATAATTGTATGTTGCTATGATTCTAATCGATTTGGGATGTTGTGGTATAACGATGTTAGACCTATTGGATATTTGCAAGTATGTGATTCATGTTGAAAGTTAACAACTACATGTTTGTGGTAGTTTATTACAACACCTATTGGATAATTGCAAGTATATGATTCATGTTGAAAGTTAACGACTATATGTTGTGGTAGTTTATTTGAGATTCATGCAAGTATATGGTTCACTATTATGCCAACATGATGTATATTTTTATGATCATTTTTAGTGTAATTGGATCCATTTGAGTATTATGATTCATATGAATTTATGTTGGAATTGGCATCATGATTCAAGTGTAAAACCATACTTTTGTGTTAGTGACAAAAGTAAGCACCCTTGTGAACTTGTGTTGACTTTATGAACATGGCTAGTTTATGTTTGACTTTATGCCCAAACAAAATATGTTTTAGGCCTATGCTGTTATCAAAATCATATGACAATATATGCGACACATAATTAAGTTAGATTTACATTTCAATTGCAAGTTCACATGAATAGATTAAAAAGCATGATTCATGTTTAGGTATGTTTTATGTCATGATTATATGCTATTACAATGCAAGTTCACAAGTGCCTAATTTATGTTAATTAGATCGTTATGTTGCAAGTTCATGCGTTCACATTCCCCTTTTGATGTTACTTAGAATATATAAACACCATGTTCTAAGCCTCCCCTTTTTCATGTGGCTAAGTTGGGTTTAAATGTTAAACCCAACATATGTTATATTGTAGCGAACGTATAAAACGGGGGTAATGACGTTTGGGTTAAAATATAAACATATGTGTTGGCATGTTTGACGCATGCCAACGACCTTGAAAACAATTAAGTGGTATAAATTAATTTTACCCAATAGAGATGAATTTGAATAATGGGCCGCAAATATTTACATATAAAAAGAAAAGAGACAAAATATGTAAATTTAGAAAATACGATGTGTTTAACCCGAGGTTGGATTGAGTTGTGATGTAAACCTGCCCGGAACCGCCCGGCTGTCCAGTAGTCACAACAATACCTATCCAATGTGGGTGGTTAAACATTGAGCCCAATAAAGACCCGAGGTTAGACTGAGTTATGACGTAAGACTGCCCGGAACCAACCGGCAACAGGCAGTCACAACAATACCTGTCTAATGTGAGAGGTCGAGGCTTTAATAAGACAATTAAGGTTGAGTCTGGATTGATAGGATTAAGTAAATTGAATAATACTTAATCAAAATGGAACATGCTAAACTATACATACTGATTGGGGGTTAGGTTTACAAAACGCTTAACCAACTTAGCATGTTGGCTAGAAATAGAAAACCTAGTAGCGGGGGACCCTTTTCAGCAGTAACCCTACAAGGTGTATCAGGATACCCTGAACTAGGCAGGGTGGGGCACGATTACTGGGCTGACTGTAAGAGGTCAAATCGACGGCGGTGGTGCAGCGGTGTAGGCTCTAACGGGGTGCGGGCGTGCACACACTCCGGCGCAGAAAAATAAGGCACTGGGCACCAGTAGTATACCTGTGCATTCTAGAATTGTGTCGGGCCGCCACCATGGGACTTGATACACCCCATGGTGGGACCAGCATAGGTAACTACAACATCGGGGGCCGTAAGACACATGTTACTATGCGAGTAGGAGCCGATCATTAGAAATGGATCACTTCACCCTGATTATGGGGTGCCTGTTGGGAACTAGTTTATGGGGGTGCAGAGATTAATATGGGGTACGATAGTATATTCGACTCTAGACAACTTAACTTAGTTTATGGTGCTTTCCCATTTCCAGTTTATACTTATCATGCCCAATTCTTTATTCATAGACTGAATAGCCCTAGACTTACTCAGGCTTTATGTCTGACTCTACTTTTCTTTCGTTCCCCCCCAGGTCCACAGGGAGGGAATACCGCAGCTTGACCAGTTTTTACATCCAGCTTGAAGAGAAAGAATGTATTGCTTGGATCTCTTTCGTTTTGGACTATGGCTTTGGACAACAATTATGGGACTTATGCAGTTTACTTATGTTTTTATGCTTCTTTAAATAATGGAATCAAGACAGTTATGAAAATGTAATGTTTTTGGGAGTATTGTAAGACAATTATGGCATGGTTTGTGTAACACGTATTTTGATGAAATAAAAAGTGCTGTTGTTTTCCGCTGTTCAAAAATATGTGTATTTATATCTATCTTGTGTATCTGTGACTTATACTTATAAACCTCCACCAAAATTAGGGCATTCCCTTTGAGAGTGACCGTAACGGAGGTGGGGTGTTTCTGAAAATGTTACAAATCCTATCACTAGATTAAAAATCTTCTGTTTTACTTCTTAGCCTTAGTTTCAAATTAACCAATTAATTTCAATTAAAATGTTAATTTATTCCTACTAACGAAAATTTTCTAACACCGTAAATCTCTGAAAAATCTGGCCAGCGTCTCCTTTGTACAACTCAATCGGTACAACTACAACTCGCATCTCCAGGCATTCTCCAATCCAAAAGAAAATCAAAAGGCTAAGTTGTAACACCCCGTGATTTTAAAACATTACATAAAAGATAATTAAAAAATAATTAATTTTTAAAAGAAGAATAAGGTGAAACAGGTTATGCCATTGCGTTCATCTCGGAATTATGCTTGAGATAGAGTCCGAGTTCGCGTAAAACGGATAACATAAGAGGAAGTTATGGACGATAGAAGTTGGGTAGAACAATCAGAAAACAGGCTGGGATAACTGGCGCACTTGTGAAGTGCGCCAGAACAAAAATGCACTGGCGCACCTAGGAAGTGCACACATGCCGAGGCCAAATCTGCATAGAATTCTGTAGAGTTCTCTGATGACGTGTCCTTTGGGGATTGGCTGGATGATGTGTCTTTTGAGCTGTGTAGTTCTGATGGTCTCTAATCTAATCTAAAGGCCCTAATTCACCTAATACATCAATAAAAACACACCTAGACCTAACCCTAATTTCATTACACTAATCCATGGCGCCTCCGTGCTGCCCTAACCTAAATTTAAACTAGCCTCTCGTCTCTTCTCCAAAGCAAATCAGAATCGAAGTATTTAAATTGGAAGATAAGAATCAAATTCTACAACAACGGTTTAGCTAATCAAATTCAGAATTTAGAACTACTCTCTTCCTAAATCCAGTCTCAGTGAGACCATTGATTATTTTTAGATTTAAATAATACAAAAGCAATTCTAACATGTTGTAAATTGGAGTTGGAAATTAAACATGATAATAAGATCTACTCTCATCAGTTCTATCTTAGCCTATATATCAGATTCATGATTCTTAAATGCCCATGTTGATATTATCGTCAGTTTTATCGGTTTTATCATATCTTTATGAACAGTTCATCCTAATGCTTATTTTGTTGTTATTATTATGTCTGTTCTATATCTCTTCCCTTCCTCCTTCCCTTTTATTTTTATAGTCAGGATACTTTCGAGCCTAGGCCAAATCTCGTAGAGATGAACGTACGAATGGTAATCTAGGGAACGTTGGGAAATATGGTATAATATATGTTGGGTTGATTTGGGCATGATAAATGTTAAATTTTGGGCATGATACGAAATTGGGGATTTTGGGTAATTGGCATAATTAAATTGAAATGGGCATAAACTGCAAATAAATAAATTGGCTAAGATAAGCATGTCGAGACACGTGGTTAGACTCCGTTTGCGGTAGTCGCCTGCCCGGAACCAACCAGCCTAACCAACAACCAAAAACGGCCAGTCTAATGTGAGAGGTCGTACGCATAATTAATAGATTCGTAGACACGAGGTTAAGTCTGGCTTGTGGTAGAAGTCTACCCGAAACCGCCCGACACATCCAGCAGCCACAAGCCATCGACTTAATGTGAGAGGTCTATGCATTAATAACTAATTAATGCTGATCAAAAATGAATATGATACCTAAAACATGTTAGGTGGGTGGGGTTAAGTTAACTTGTGTAAGATGACAACTTAACCAATATTACATGAACAAAGTGGATAGGGTTAAGGCAAGCTTAACCAATAATACATATTGATTTGATAAGTGGGTAGGGTTAAGTCAACTGGGCGGATAGACAACACTTAACCAATATAGGTTGGGTTAGGATAAACCCCGGGGAAAATCCTAGTAGCGGTAGGGAACCTTTTCAGACAGTAACCCACTTAGAGGTATCGGGAACCCTGAACTAGGCAGGGTTGGGGCACGCTTACTGTGCTGATTATAAGCGGTCAAATAAGAGTGAAGGTGTAGCAGTGTAGGTTCCAACGGGTTTGTTAATCGTGCGTAAGGTGTTCCCGGCATTGGAAGATTTAGCCACTGTACATCAATAGGTATAAAGCTGTGCAATCACGGGTTGCCACTTAGGGAGTGATACACACTAAGCTGGGACCCGCACAGGTATCTACAAGTTAGGGAGCCGATCGATTAGGGGTAATGTGGGGACATATAGTATCTATTATGGGCAGGTAGGCTTTCAAGGATTGTATGGGGCGGATACCTCTTACTAAATGTTACGCCTGAGGGCTACCAATTTCAGGGTTGGGATCATTTCGTTAAGAAATACTAGTTGGTGGTGCAGAGAATTAAATTAAGTAAGAAATCTGGGAAGCGCACTAGACATTCCTTTATATTCATCCTGTTATCCAGCTTTACCTTATGTCATGGTTATACATTCCATCCTGTTTATTCCTATAATATTGCTTTACTTATTTTCATACTAAAATTAACAGGACTCGCCAGGCTTTATGTCTGACCTTTTCGTTTTGCCTCTTTTTCTTCTGTTCCCCCCCCCCAGGTTCTCAGGGAGGAAACACTGAACTTGACTCAGATTTCTTTCTTCTTGAAGCGCTTGGAAGTGTTGAAAGTAATGCTCAGCTTTATCTCTTTTTCATTATGGCTATTTAGAGTGGGATTATGGTTTTACTTTTGTGTACTCTGATAATAATTGTGTACAAGATGGATATTTGTGTACTTGACTCTAGTATGTTGTAACCAAACATGTTTTGCTTTTCCGCTGCAATGAATAAACTTTGAATTTTCTTAAGTACCATTTTATATACCTATCTTGTGATATTCTATTCTATACTCTTATAATACTCCATGAAAGTTAATGCATTCCCTTAGTGAGTGACATTAATGGACGTGGGGTATTACATATGGTATCGGAGCTGAAGGTTACCGGAACAGATAAAAGATTTTGTAAACCATTTTCTAAAGCATTTTCTATAAAAAAGAAAAGTTTATTATGAAAAACATAATCCCTAAAAGCCATATATCTATCCTTCGATTCTCTATTTTGAATCTCTTCCTTTTTCCTTTCAGCATGTCTGGGGAACCCATTATACCCGAGGGCGTACAGATACCAGTTTGGTTCAGAAGGTATTTGGAGGCTAGGGCTACTGCCATAAGCCCAACAGACGTTCCACCTCCCCCAGCTGCAGCCGCTCCTCCTCCTCCTCGCCATGTAGACGCTTATTCTAAGATATGCAAAGACTTCCGTGCGATGGGCGGAAAACCATTTCATGGGACTACGACATTTGTTGAGGCTCGGAATTGGCTCAAGGAAGTGGAGGACTTGTTTGGTATCTTTGAGATGGATGATGGAAGGAAAGTTCAGCTAGCTGCTTGGTTAATGAAGGATGAAGCTTCCTTTTGGTGGGAAGTAACTAATGGAGGACGTCCAGTGGAGATGTGGATAGACTTTAGACGAAGGTTCGAGTTGAAATTTCTTTCACAAGCGGAGGAGAGTTTACACATGGAGAGGTTCTTGGCTTTGAAACAAGGGAATTTATCTATGAAGGAGTACGTCAACAAGTTTAACCAGTTAGCAAGATTTGGTATGGAATTAGTTAATACACCACATAAGAAGGCTTTGAGATTTGCCAAGGGTCTGAATGAACCATTACACGGGTTGGCTATGTCCCACATTCCTATGGGGGCTACTTTCGAGAAACTTGTTGACATGGCGCTGATGCATGAAGAGGAGAAAGGTGCTAAGGTAGATAAGGCACATGACAAGAAAGTGGATCCTAAGAAGAGTGGGAAACCCCAAAATAAAAGGAAGTGCCATTTCTGTGGTATACCAGGTCATATAGCTAAAGATTGTAGAAAGAAGAAGGTGAAAAAGACTGGTTGCTTCCAATGTGGTGAGGTAGGACATATGATTAAGGACTGTCCAAGGAGGCAAGAACAGGGGCAAGGACAGAGGAGAGGATCTACTTCTGGAGGGCAGGTTCATGCTCTCATGGCAGCTACGCAAGAGAGAGGTAGAAACATTTCTGTTGAAAGTTTGATTTTCCTCTTCGATCATCCTGTACATACTTTGTTTGATTCTGGCGCGTCGCATTCGTTTATATCTTCTTTTGTTGTTGAGTCTCTGCACCTAGATACTAGTATAGTAGCGGATCTCGTCGTTGTCTCAAATCCTATTGGGGGTTCGGATCATCTTTCTATGTTATGTAGGGATTTGAGAATATATGTGTACGACGTTGAGTTCGAATGCAACGCCTATGTGCTTGGTTTCACGGGCTATGAGTTGATTCTAGGAATGGATTAGCTAGCCAGGTATGGTTCCATTCTCGATTGTGAAAAGAGGGTAGTTAGACTGTTGATAGTTTGGGAAATACTCTCGATATCTCATGTGACCCTAAGGGTTCTGCTATGCTTAACTATCTAGAATCTCTTGGCACATCTATTGATGATTTGCAATCTGCTCGAGTAGTCCGTGAGTATGCAGATGTCTTTGAAGAGGTTAGGGGCTTACCTTCAAAATGCGAGATAGATTTCCGTATATACTTGGTGGACAATGCAAAGCCAGTTGCATTGCCTTGCGCCACATGGCTCCATGAGAAAGGAGTGATCTTAGTAAACAAGTGAAAGAGTTGCTTGAGAAAGGGTTCATAAGAAGAAGTATCTCGGAGTAGGGTGCTCCAGTTGTTTTTGCTACAAAGGATGAAGGTTCACTTAGATTGTGCGTGGACTATAGGGAGCTGAATAAGCTCACGAAGAAGAACAGACACCCATTGCCGAGGATAGATGATTTGTTCAATCAGTTGGTTGGTGCTTTGATTTTCTCGCAGTTGGACTTCTTTTAGGATTCCCAATGGTTTCTTTGAATAAGCTCATCATGCCTTTTGGTTTGATGAATGCACCCGCATATTTTGTAGACTTAATGAGTAGGGTGTTTAGGGAGTTTCTAAACAAGTTTGTGGTAGTCTTTGTGGATGATATCTTGATATTTTCTAGAAGCGAGGAAAGAGCATGCCCTACATCTTAGGGAAGTCTAAGAGACCCTTCGAGCACGTCAACTCAAATCTAAGTTCTCTAAATGTCATTTTCGGAGGAAGGAAGTGAGGTTCCTAGGACACATGGTCTCCAAGGAATGGATAGTTGTGGATCTCGCGAAGGTGGTAGCAATCCAAGATTAGAAGGTTCTTAAGAATGCAATAGAGGAAAGAAGTTTTCTTGGTTTGGCGGGCTATTACAGAAAGTTCATCAAAGACTTTGCAAAGATATCAGCCCCACTTACATGATTGACTTAAAAGAATTTGGCCTTTTCTTGGGATGTTGACTGTGGCGATGCTTTCCAACGTTTGAAGAGGGCATTGACGACAGTTCCAGTTTTAGTTTTACCTATTGGAGTAAACCGTTCATAGTGTATACCGATGCTTGCGGGACAGGGATTGGCGCAGTTTTGATGCAAGAGGGAAGGGTGATATGCTATAGTGGAAGGGAGTTAATTAAGGCCCATGAGAAAAATTACCCTACCCATGACTTAGAGTTATCTTCCATAGTTTTGCGCTTAAGTCTTGGCATCACTATTTGCTTGGTGAGAGGTTTGAGTTGTATACAGACCATAAGTCACTAAAGTATTTGTTCTCCTACAAAGATTTAAACTTAAGGCAACAGAGGTGGATGGAGTTCTTAGCATCCTACGATTTTGAGATTGCATATACCCCTGGCAAGGGTAACATTGTAGTTGATGCCTTGGGTAGAAAGAAGTTGACTTTGAGTCCTTTGTTTGTCGAGCAACAGAGTTTAGAGTATATCTCTACCTTTGACTTTAGACCCTCTATTGATTATGTACCCGGTTTGTTGACATCGTTAGAAGTACAACCTACGCTTTTGGGACAGATAGGTGTGGCACAGCGAGATGACCCACAGTTGATAGAGATAGTAGACAAGCTTGTAAGAGGGGAGTCTTCAAGCCATCTTAGTAGGTATACTATCGATGACAAAGGTTGGTTGCATGGAGATGGGAGACTTTGTGTATCACGAGATGAGGGTTTGAGGAGGACAATCCTTAAAGAAGCACATCGTTCTAAGCTGACCATATATCCCGGTGGTGGCAAGATGTATAGGGACATGAAACGAGTTTTCTTTTGGGCCGGAATAAAGAAGGATGTAGCTGAGTTCGTTTCTAGATGCTTAGTGTGCCAGCAAGTCAAGGCTGAGCAAAAGAAGCCTGGTGGTTTGACTCACCCTTTAGAGGTCCCACAGTGGAAATGGGAAAGTGTTTCCATGGATTTCGTTGATGGGTTGCTGAGGTCAAGGAAGGGTAATATGGGGATTTGGGTAGTAGCGGATAGACTTACCAAGAGCGCCCATTTCATTCCCGTTAAGAGTAAAAGAACAACGACATGGTTGGCATCTCTTCATCTCCGAGAGATAGTTCGTCTACACGACATACCTTCTAGTATTGTGAGTGGTCGAGATCCCATTTTCACTAGTGAGTTTTGGAAGAGCTTGCAAGAGGCGGTAGGAATGCAATTGTGTTTGAGTACCGCTTATCACCCTCAGACGGACGACCAAACAGAAAGAGTGAATCAAATTCTAGAAGATCTTTTGAGGTTATGTATCATGGACTTTGGAGGGACATAGGAGGAACATCTTCCATTAGTAGAGTTCGCCTACAACAACAACTATCAGACTAATATTGGCATGACACCTTTTGAGGCTATATATGGACGACCTTGTCAAACACCGACTTATTGGTGGGAGTCTACGGATAAGATTTTACTTGGGCCCGAGATGATTAGGGAAACTTCATAGAAGATAGACTTGATTCAAAGACGCATGAAGACGGCACAAGACCGGAAAAAGTCATATGCTGATAAAAGAAGGACCGATCTTGAGTTCAGTATTGGAGACATGGTCTTTATTAAAGTATCACCGTTGACGAATGTAGTTCGTTTCGGGTCTGTAGGGAAATTGGCACCAAGGTTCATAGGGCCATTCCCCATTACAGAGCGAATTGGACAGATGGCCTATAGAGTGAAGTTGCCTCAGAGCTTAGTGGTGTCCATGGCGTATTTCATGTGTTGCAATTGCTGAAGTGTTTACATGATACCACGGAAGTAGTAGAGCCGAGCATGCTTAGAGAAGTGGAAGTAGAGCAAGATGCCACGATTAGTCGAGCTTCTACATGCATCCTTGGATCGGAGGTCAAGAAATTACGCAATCGAAAGGTCAAGTTGGCTAAAGTCCAGTGGGGAGATGATTAAGGAGACACGACTTGGGAGACTGAAAAAAAGATACGCACGTTGTACCCTTTCCTTTTTGAGGGTATGTTCTTAACTTCTCCTTTTTCTACCGCTTCGTTTATACTTGTACTATCGTTTAGTGTATCCTCTCGATTATATCTTCGACCCTTAGGTAGAAAATCCTATGGTTGTAAACATGTGTTTGAGACATGTTATGTTTGGTGGATGCAAGTGGATGTAAGTATTTGCTAGTGGTTGCTCGTGGATGCATTTACACACACATTAGGCACTAGATGGGCTCAGTCACTTTCATATTGCATATGAATGAGTGTGCATATTTAAATTAATGGATGTATATTGAATGTGTTATCATACAGATGCTGAATTTGAATGAATGTTTGTGCACTCATATAGAAATGATATGTATCATTAGTATTCTTTTGTATACATAATGGACGCATGGCACTATCATGTTTTGCATTAAGGAGGTCAACTGAATCAGTAGACCGCTTGATCTTTGCATTAGATAAGGAACATATACACACACTTTGGCATATGTTCATATAGCATTAGAAATCTTTTAAGGAAAATGGATGCTTGTGAATGATGGATGAGTAGATGGATGATTGGATGGTAGGATACATTCTTCTTAACTTGAAGATTTCGGGGACGAAATCCTTTAAGGAGGGGAGAATGTAACACCCCGTGATTTTAAAACATGACATAAGAGATAATTAAAGAATAATTAATTTTTAAAAGATGAATAAGGTGAATTGGGTTACGCCATTGCGTTCGTCTCGGAATTTTGCTTGAGATAGAGTCTGAGTTTGCGTAAAACGGATACCGTGTGAGGAAGTTATGGACGATAGAAGTTGGGCAGAAAAATCAGAAAACAGGCTGGGATAAATGGCACACTTGTGAAGTGCGCCAGAACAAAAATGCACTGGCGCACCTGGGAAGTGCGCCCTTGCCGAGGCCAAATCTGCACAGAATTTTGGAGAGTTCTCTGATGACGTGTCCTTCAGGGATTGGCTGGATGTGTCTTTTGAGCCGTGTGGTTCTGATGATCTCTAATCTAATCTAAAGGCCCTAATTCACCTAATACATCTATAAAAACACACCTAGACCTAACCCTAATTTCATTACACTAATCCATGGCGCCTCCATGCTGCCCTAATCTAAATTTAAACTAGCCTCTCTTCTCTAAAGCAAATTAGAACAGGAGTATTCAAATTAGAAGATAAGAATCAAATTCTACAATAACGGTTTAGCTAATCAAATTCAGAATTCAGAACTATTCTCTTCCTAAATCCAATCTTAGTGATTCCATTGATTATTTTTAGATTTAAATAATACAAAAGCAATTCTGACATGTTGTAAATTGAAGTTGGAAACTAAACATGATAATAAGTTCTAATCTCATCAGTTCTATCTTACCCTATATATCAGATTCATGATTCTTTTATGCCCATGTTGGTATTATCATCAGTTTTATCATATCTTTATGATCAGTTCATCCTTATGCCTATTTTGTTGTTGTTATTATGTCTATTATGTATCTCTTCCCTTCCTCCTTCCTTTTTTATTTTTTATAGCCAGGCTACTTTCGAGCCTAGGCCAAATCTCGTAGAGATGAACGTACGAATGGCAATCTAGGGAAGTTGGGAAATATGGCATAATATATGTTGGTTCGATTTGGGCATGAATAATGTTAAATTTTGGGCATGATACGAAATTGGCGATTTTGGGTAATTGGCATAATTAACCTGAAATTGGCATAAAGTGCAAATAAATAAATTGGCTAAGATAAGCATGTCGAGACATGAGGTTAGACTCCGTTTGCGGTAGAAGCCTGTCCGGAACCAACCGGCCTAACCAGCAACCGCAAACGGCCAGTCTAATGTGAGAGGTCGTAGGCATAATTAAAAGATGCCTAGACACGAGGTTAAGTCTGGCTTGTGGTAGAAGTTTGCCTGGAACCGCCCGGCACATCCAGCAGCCACAAGCCATCGACTTAGTGTGAGAGGTATGTGCATTAATAATTAATTAATGCTGATCAAAGATGAATATGATACCTAAAACATGTTAGGTGGGTGGATTTAAGTTAACTTGTGTGAGATGACAACTTAACCAATATTACATGAACAAAGTGGATAGGGTTAAGGAAAGCTTAACTAATAATACATATTGATTTGATAAGTGGATGGGGTTAAGTCAACTAGGCGGATAGACAACACTTAACCAATATAGGTTGGGTAAGGATAAACCCTAGGGAAAAACCTAGTAGCGGTAGGGTACCTTTTCAGACAGTAACCCACTTAGAGGTATAGGGAACCCTGAACTAGGCAAGGTTGGGGCACGCTTACTGGGCTGATTATAAGCGGTCAAATAAGAGTGAGGGTGTAGCAGTGCAGGTTCCGACAGGTTCGTTAAGCGTGCACAAGGTGTTCCCGGCATTGGAAGATTTAGCCACTGTACATCAGTAGGTATAAAGTTGTGCAACCATGGGTTGCCACTTAGGGAGTGATACACCCTAAGCTGGGACCCGCACAGGTATGTACAAGTTAGGGAGCTGATCGATTAGGGGTAGTGTGGGGACATCTTGTATCTATTATGGGCAAGTAGGCTTTCAAGGATTGTATGGGGAAGATACCTCTTACTAGATGTTACGCCTGAGGGATACCAATTGCGGGGTTGGATCATTTCATTAAGAGTTACTAGTAGGTGGGGCAGAGAATTAAATTAAGTAAGAAATCTGGGAAGCGCACTAGACATTCCTTTATATTCATCATGTTATCCAGCTTTACCTTATGTCATGGTTATACTTTCCATCCTGTTTATTCCTGTCATATTACTTTACTTATTTTCATACTAAAAGTAACAGGACTTGCCAGGCTTTATGTCTGACCTTCTTGTTTTTGCCTTTTTTCTTCCGTCCCCCCCCCCCCCTCCCCAGGTTCTCAGGGAGGAAACACTGAAACTTGACTCGGATTTCTATCTTTTGGAAGCGCTTGGAAGTGTTGAAAGTAATGCTCAGCTTTATCTCTTTTTCATTATGGCTATTTTGAGTGGGATTATGGTTTTACTTTTGTGTACTCTGATAATAATTGTGTACAAGATGGATATTTGTGTACTTGACTCTAGTATGTGGTTTTGATGTTGTAACCAAACATGTTTTGCTTTTCCGCTGCAATGAATAAATTTTGAATTTTTTTAAGTACCATTTTATATATCTATCTTGTGATATTTTGTTTTATACTCTTATAATACTCCATGAAAGTTAATGCATTCCGTTAGTGGGTGACATTAATGGACGTGGGGTGTTACATAAGTGGCTTCCCCAATAGGCTCATCAAATCATCAAGCACATATATAATATAAATTTGTACCTTTTTGTCGGGCATCCAACTCTATCTCTTCCATTCGCTACCAATTCAGCATATACAAATGTCATCCCAAATAATCTCCAATCAATTCATCCATAACACAATTATTCACTTATACCCAAGCCAAATTCCATTTCAAATCTAAGTTCCATTCTCAATTCCAAACTCTTAACTTATCAATCCAACTTACTTAACCTTGCTAAGTTCCCTTATGACATTCCATTTACTAATTAAATTCTCAAATTAGTTATCTTTAACTCAAAATTTAAAAAAATTTATTTTCATTTCAAAAATCAATTCTTCCAAAATCCAATTTTACTCGATAACATTCTATTTCAATTTAATTTCCACTTAACTGGCTTTAATTAATTTCATTTTTCTTTCATAAATTCATATTTAATTTGTTTTTGATTCAAACAATCTCTTCCAGGGAGTTTTAAACAACTTAGCCTTTTTAAAAGTAAACTTTCCATTTCAGGATTCAAAACAACTTGTTTTCTCAAAAAAATTCAAAATCTATATCTTGGGTAGTAATCCGTCACTTAGAAACTCGAAAATGAAAACTGATGATGCCATGGTTCATCATCAGCGTTATTTTCCAGCGACTGAAGTGAGTTCAATACTACATCACTTTAAAAACTTATTTTTAAACATTCCCATTTTGAATTTACTTCAAAATATCCTTCACAATGATTGAAACCATTTCAAAATCTCCCAAGATCTTAGAATTTCTAAATATTTAACCCAAATCCATTTACAACATTTTTTCCCCAAGTTTCTAGAGTTTTAATTCCAATTTTGGTTTAAATTTAGATTTAATCTGTCTGATTTTATATATTACACTTATACTAATTTTATTTGGTTATCTACATAACCATCTCAATTATAATCCTATTCGATTATACTAACAACCAACACATCCGATATACTATAGTAATTCCAATATCAATCATTCTTTTAAATAAAAATATACTTTGGGTAAAACTATTTCATTTACCCTCTTTTAAAAAAATATTGTGTCGGTTCATCATGTTCGAGAGTTTAGAAACCCTCATCGATACAGTGTATCATACTGATCGACCATAATTCATAAACCACTCAACTAATAAATCTCCATAATAAAAATCCTTTTTTATACAATCTACAAATATGCTGTAACAACTCGTAAAACCTGAACCAATTTAAAAAATTTAAATTGGCTATTTTAGTGGATTTTAAATATTTAAAATAAATATTTTAAATAATAACGACGAAAAGTAAGTTTGAATCGATGTTTGAAAATGAATATAATTATTTTAAATTATAAACATGGCCTGAAATGGCGCGGAAGTTTCAAAATTTCAATTCAAGCTTTGACTGACTGTACCGGGTGCAAAATAAAACGGATTCTAGTGAAACCAAAAATATTTAAATCAGTTAGTGAATATCTTTCTAACGAATCTGAAAAACCAAAGTTTCGTAGCGGGAAGCAAAAATTTATGGCCAAATGAATTTTCAGAAAGGTCGCTATAGAGTTTATATAGCCCGTGAAAACAGCCATTTTGCAAACGACCTCAGAATTCGACGAAACCACTTTTGTTGGATCCGGGATGTCAAATTATTGCTAGGTTTCAAATTTCATAATTTTTGAAGTTAGTATGTGAGCGTGGCAAAGGAAAATGCATTTGGTCGATTTCTGTTAAATTGGATCGACCAGAAAAGGGCCATTTCTCAAACGGTCTCAGAATTCGACGAAACTAGTTTTGTTGGGACCGTATCGTCAAAACATAGCTAGATTTATTTTTCGGGAATTTTTAGAATCAGTATGTGGCCCCGACAAATTGAAATGTACGTTTAAAACAAATATTGAATGTTTTATATTTTAAATTGAAGAGAAACTGACTGAAACAGTTGAATGGGCCTTCGAAACATATCCCATTGTGTTCGGAATGGGGGTATTTGGCTAGGGACGACAATCGTTCGGTTTGGATTGGTGTTAGTACGTGAAGAGGGGTATTTTTGGATTTTTAAAATATATAAATAAAATAAAAATCTATCATTGATTGGTCAACCATTTTTCTCTCTCCCCGTAAAACCCTCTGACCGACGACGATAAAGGCTTCACCGCTTCCCTCCTCCATAACTCCTCAACCACGCCACAAATCTGATCGGTCCTTTGGAGGTTGTTGAAGAGCTCTCCATCCTCTTCAAATCCATGTAAGCTGCTCCTCCCCTCGTTGCGCCATCGCAGAGAACGGAGCCCCCGAAGTGGCCAACTTCAGACCGCCGCCGCCGTTCAAAGGCGCCACCGAACTGGGCCCCACCTTCGACGCAGCTGCGCCTCCCCTAGCTCTTCGACCTCATGCAACCCGATCGACCCCTAGCTACACGGATTAGAAGAAAAATCGAAACCTAGTTTCGAAGGTTTAAACTGAGGTACGACTGATTTATTTTAAATGGTTTTAAACAGTTTAAAACCGTCGCGAATGTTGATTTTACAATAAAAATCATATCTTTTTCGTTTGTTGACGAAATTCAGTGAAACAAGAGACAGTGGACTCGTGCGGACGTCTTCTACATTCTAGAAGAAACCGGATATTTTTCTGAGCCTTCTGCTATTTTTGAAGGAGTGGAACCCAATGTGAGATTTCTGAATTATAAACGATATGGAAATGATGATGTATAAATTATATATTCGAAGTATGAGTTATATAAGCGTTGTACAACTTATGTATAAGCGTTGTATAAGTTGTATGTTCGATGTATAAGTTATATATGCGTTGTAAAAATTATATATGTGTTGAAATAGAAGTGAAATATACTTATATATATATATATATATACGCCCCTCGTCCACAAACCATGAACGATATTTATTGGTTGTGATTGGTGTGAAAATTGGTTGATAGCGAATGGTTGATTAGAATTGTTAGTGGTTGAAATTGATTGATTGTGGTTGAAAAATACCCGTTTGTGGTTGAGAATTATTTGGTTGAAACCACATAGGATTAGTTTGTGGAAAATAAAAAATAAACATGCTGCCTACGTGCGAATTAGATGCATGAAATCCCCATTGTCAAAAGCTGTGAGGCTTTAAGGTAGAGCGAGGAGCCGTACTAGGGACGGTCCCGGTTTTAACTACCTTGTCGTTATGCTGCCGAAACTTTCAATAATATTCATATGTTAGAATTATTTTCATGTGTTGAAACTATATTCGTGTGTTGAATAGAAATTCAAGTGTTGAATAGAAATTCATGTGTTGAATATATATTCATGTGTTGAATAGAAATTCATGTGTTGAACGACATTCGTGTTTTGAAATAAATTGTTTTATAATAAAAATCCTATTTTTATCATCTATATGAACTATATAAAATAGTCGTGTTTTGAAAGAAATTGTTTTATAATAAAAATCATATTTTTATCATCTATATGAACTATATAAAATAGTCGTGTTTTGAAATAAATTGTTTTATAATAAAAATCCTATTTCTATCATCTATATGAACTATATAAAATAGTCGTGTTTTGAAAGAAATTGTTTTATAATAAAAATCATATTTCTATCATCTATATGAACTATATAAAATGGTCGTGTTTTGAAATAAATTGTTTTACAATAAAAATCACATTTTTATTATATACATGAATTGTTAAAAATAGTGAAGTGTCAAAATAAATGTCTGTTGGATAAAAATATCATTTTTATCAAATGTATGAAAAGAATATGGTTTTGAAATCGAAGAATAGATTATATTTATATATATATGTATAAATATAATTAAAATATATCGAATAACGAAGATGCAGTTCGTGTTTTGAAACCGTGATTTCAAACGATTAGTGCGGGAGATCCGGCCGTTGGATTTTCCCTAAACCGTAACCGTTGGGTTCATCTTGGAAATATCTTTCAACCGATACCCACTTTGTGAAAATCCAACGGTTGGATTGTCTGGAATGTTTAATTCAAATCTGAAGAAAAACAGCTCCAGAATCGATTATATATATATATATATATATATATATATATAAATATAAATATAATTAAATTAAATCGAATAACGACGCTGTAGTTCGTATTTTGAAATCGAAACTTCAAACGAGTGTACCGGGAGATCCGACCGTCGGATTTTCCCAAAACTGAAACCGTTGGATTCGTTTTGAAAAGATCTTTCTAATGATATAAATTTTGTGAAGATCCAACGGTTAGATTTTTAGATATGTGTAAATCAAATCTGAAGAAAAACAGCGCCACGGCCACATTATGGCCTGAAGCGTCGTTTGAATAAATTGGCTATTTTTAAATAAATAAAAATAGCGATAAATCGTTATAAAATATTATAAACGATATGAAATGGAAATAAACCGAATTTACCCGGTTTATTAGATATTTGATGGTTGAATGTGTTTGACATGAAAATTATACTAAAGAATTTATCTTTGATAAAAATAATGGGAACCTTTCCCTAAGAATGTGAAATTTATAAACTAACTGAAGGTTAACTAAGTCGAATATTTTCCTGGGTTTTCATCTGATGTTGGTTTCGGCCTTCGGGGTTAATACTTGGGAAATCGTTTTCTTACTAATTTACGGTTAGTGACTGATGAATTGGAATGAGGCGTATGTTGTGTTTGTGTAGCGCTTGTTAATTATATACGCGAGTTGCTTAGAAAGACCGGGTTTATCCCATTCTGAATAACTGAATCGACGATAAGAAGTCGATGATGAAGATGGTGGTTGAAGACCAGAGATCTTCACCTCGGTTGGATGGTAACTGATGTCTTGATTGGGAGGCATCCCGAAATATAGATAATAAGTGGTGATCGTCCAGACGTACGTGGAGATCGATGGGTATGCGAGGTATATAGTGCCTCCGGTTTCGTTCAGACCCAGAACGGACTTGTAAATGGACTGTGTGTCTTACATTGGAATTCATTCCGTGTGATTGATAGCATCAGTTACATGGCGTGAATTGCCTGTGTGGCATGATAAGATGCAGTGATCAAGGCTTCTATTGAAAAGCAAAGTCTTGTGGTTGATGATCAAAGCACGGCCTGTGTGGCATAGCTTTGTGTATAACGTAAATTCGCGACCCTCACACCCCGGTATGAGCCAAAAACGGGAGAGGACCTCAGGGAGGACATGCGTTTCTTTCTAGCTAGAGGTGGTGTCAGTGCTTAAACTGGCTGACATTTATATTATTTTCACCTATGTGGTTGTTGCTGTTGCGAGGCGCCTCAGATATATCGGTGACTATGTGAAGCCGATGGAGTCATTCGTTGGCTCATTTACTCCCCAAAGGACGGGGAAACGCAGTATTCAGGCATTTTAATCCACATCGGTGGACCGGCCCTGTCGCTCCAAGGGCCCACCTGAGTCTGGGTCCTGAGGGGCGGGCTAGAGCGTCTCGAATTCGGTAAGAACTATCTTTTTCCTTGGTTCATGACGGAAATCCAATTTCTGAATACGACATCATGCGGTTTTGATTGTATACCTATATATGGCGACATGATATATGGTACCCATGCCGTCTATGATTGATATTTATGGTTTGAAATTGTTTTAGAAACATATAAACACTAGTAATAATATCAAATTCTTTTGTTTTATTCGTATCAAGCATATTTTGGCCATTATAAGGTAAAACTCTATCCTCCGGTTTGTGTTGCATTGTGTGATGGGAACTGAGTCTTATAATGGCTTCATTTTTATAAAAAGCATTGCGATGTTTAAAAGATTAACTTGTTTTAAAGCACTGGCAATCCAATGGAGTAAACCCGTTCCGTGAAAGTGGCGTGGTCCTGTGATTAGCCATATTATAAAATGTGTTAAGTAGATTTCTCATACCAGTCCCATGACTGACTCGTAGTTTGTTTCACTTGCAAACTCGGGTGCCCCTTTTTCTACACGGGCAGCCTTGTGTTCAGGTTTTAGCAGGCTCTTTCTGGATAGCTGGAGTTGAAGATGGATTCTATCATTTATCTCTTTTTATGCTGTTCAGCTCCTATTGTACATATTATGTTTGTTTTCCGCTGTAGACATTTATGTATAGCTGAACTGTATTTGTACTAATTATGATCTAGTATACTATGTAACACTGATGATTATGTTTATCCAGTGTATTCTATTGTACATTATCTGGTGTATTTATTTAATTCTGTTTTGCTATTATCTGTTTATGTGTTATATTCCAAAGATTACCCTTGCCACCGTCGTACGGGGTTTTGGGGTCGTCACTCGTGGTATTAGAGCTTTGGTTAAGCTTAGTTCTGGAATATAACATATTAACAAACTCGTCAGAAATAGAACCAGTAGTGTTCTAGGACGAATAACTCATGACAGATAGGATCGGTAATATCCTAGTATAAGTATAGCAGAATGAAATAACACCTTGATTGACGCATTTACATTTAAAGTATACGTCTCTATGTTTGAAATATCCTCTCTGTTGACCTGACACTTTGTCTGCCATTTGCAGACGTACTAGAAAATGAGTGCTAGAAACAGAAGAAGTAATACTGACCCGGATATAGAAGCTCTATTTGTGAAATATAGAAATCTGGGTGGAATACCATTCTTGGGCAAAGAATTTATTATGAAAACACAAGCTTGGATTCGTTCTGCTGAGAAAATCTTTGACGGTTTAAAGCTGAGAGATGACCATAAAAGATTACTGGCATCTTGGGCACTCAAAATCGAAGCCTTGTTCTGGTGGGATTCGGTTATTGAGAATAATCCAGAAGGTAATATTACCTGGGATAGATTTAAAGTGATTTTCCTAGAAAGTTTTACTCCTCCTGAAGCAACTGAGCGGTTATGTGATGAATTCTCTTATCTGATACAAGGAGATATGACCATTCCAGAATATCATAAGAAATTCAATGAACTTTCTCATTTTGCCCCTCATCTAATTCAAAATCCGAAGAAGAAGAATCTAAGATTTATTAACGGGCTTCAAAGAAAGTACCAAAGTAAAGTAATGGGGCATGTGAAACTTCCTTTTTCAGAAATGATATACATGGCTTACCAATATGAGGATCTCGACAAGAAAGGTATGTTGCGCTACGAAGAGGAAGTCAGTTCTAGTAACAAAGGGGGGTCTGAAACTAATAGTCCTGAGGCCAGTATGATGCCGAAGGTCAGTAAGAAGCCCAAAGTCAATCGAAAAAGGGCCAGATCTGGGAAAGAACCGGTAATGACTGCCACATGCTCAAGCTGCAATAGGTAAGGACATTTGGCGACAAGTTTTAAATCTTGGAACAAACGAAGAAAGAATAAGTTCAAATCCAAGAAGAAGCTTCAAGAGAATAGAGGATGCCATAAGTGCCACCAGGCTGGTCACATTTCAAAAAATTGCCAGCTATCAAAGAAATCTGAAACAGTACAAGTAAACGAAGTGGTAGAAGCTCCTGTACCCTCATCTAGTCAGGAAAAGTCGGATGTTTTGGAAGGCACGCTTAATGTCAAAAATATTCCAGTTAAAGTACTGTTTGATACAGGCGCGTCGCGAAGCTTTATTGCAAAGAATTCAGTTAAGAAGTTGGATTTGAAATTGAAAAAGCTCAAAGAACCCATCACTGTACATAATCCGGTTGGGAGTTTCCTTGATCTTAGTTGGATTTGTGGGGTGCCTATCTCTTTTTCCTGTTATAAGTTCCCTACCATCTCGATCGTCATGAATTTTACTGAATTTGATCTTATTTTGGGATTAGATTGGTTAACCAAATACGAGGCTGAGGTTAAATGCGCCGAGAGAGTTGTTAAGGCAAAGGCCCAATCAGGGAACTATATAACCATACCATGTGAAGGCCCGAATTCAGATAGAAAAGACTTTTGGTCAGCTCTAGATGTTTCTCTTGCTCAAATAGAAAATATCCCTGTAGTCACAGAGAATATACAGGACCTCATAAAAGATATTACTGTCATCAAGAATTATGCAGATGTGTTCGAAGAAGTTGTTAGCTTACCTCCGCAGAGAGAAATTGATTTCAAGATCGCTTTAATTCCGAACGCAAGGCCAGTAGTGCACGCTATTCGGAGAATGACTCTAAAGGAGAAAGAAGAACTAGACAATCAAACTCGACAGCTTGTATGGAAGGGTCTGATCAGGCCTGGTTTCTCTGACTGGGGAGCAGCAGTGGTGTGTGTCCCAAAGTCTGACGGTACTCTACAACTATGTGTGGATTATCGTGACTTGAATAAGCAGACAATAAAGAATAAATATCCATTGCCGTGAATCGATGATTTATTGGATCGTCTGAATGGAGCACAAGTATTTTCAAGGATGGACCTAGCTACAGGTTTCCATCAGCTTCATATTGCCGAAGAGTGTGTTCTTATGACATCATTCAGAGGTCCAGACTTATTCTATGAGTGGTTAGTAATGCCGTTCGGCTTATGTAACGCTCCAGCTTACTTCGTCGATTTGATGAATCGAGTGTTCAGAGGAGTCTTGAATAAGTTTGTTCTAGTTTTTATTGACGATATTCTAATCTTCTCTAAGTCAAAAGCCGAACATGAAAAACATTTGGAACAAGTTCTAGAAATTCTGAGAAAGAATGTATTGAAAGCTAAACTTTCCAAATGTATATTCTGGCAAGATGAAGTAAAGTTTCTTGGCCACGTCATATCAAAAGAGGGAATTGCTGTGGATCCAAGTAAAATCACCGCTATTCAAAATTGGAAACATCCTAGTACTCCCACAGAAGTCCGAAGTTTTCTTGGATTGGCTAGTTATTACCGGAAGTTCGTTAAAGATTTTTCGAAGATATCTAGTCACTTAACAAAGCTTACAAAGAAGCACGCAAAATTTAAGTGGACTCCCGAATGTGAGGAGGCTTTTCAAAAGCTAAAGTTAAGATTAACAATGGCTCCGGTGTTAACGATTATCGACGGCAATCAAGACTTGAAAATCTGGACAGACGCGTCTAGAGAAGGTCTTAGTGCAGTATTAATGCAAAGAGGGCAGGTTGTTGCTTATGCTAGCCGTCAACTGAAGCCACATGAAAAGAATTACGTTACTCATGATCTTGAGTTGTTGGCTATCGTATTTGCTTTGAAAATCTGGAGGCACTATCTTTTGGGTGAGAAATTCGAACTGTTTACAGATCATCAGTCGTTAAAGTATATGTTCACTCAAAAGGACTTTAATCTGAGACAGCAACATTGGCTAGAATTTCTTGCAGCATACGATTTTGAGATTCTGTACACTCTAGGGAAAGCCAATGTTGTGGCTGATGCGCTAAGTATAAAGAATGTAATAATCGCCAGTTTTATTATTACAACTTCATTGATTGATAAAATATCTGCTCTTCAGAAGGATGATCACTTCATTCAGAAGATCAGAGAGATAATTCAGAAAGGCGAGCCCTCGAGTTTTCAGGTTGATAATGATGGGATTCTAAGGCTAAAGGGTCAAATTTGTGTTCCTAACATTTCTGAGCTCCGAAAGGAAGTACTGGATGAATGCCACAAGTCAAAACTTAGTATCCATCCAGGAGTGAGCAAAATGTATAATGACATGAAACGCACTTTCTGGTGGAGGTCGATGAAGAGAGACATTTCTTTATATGTTAGCAGGTGCTCTACTTGCCAACAAGTCAAAAGCGACCAACAGAAACTGGTTGGATTGTTGCAGCCGCTGGACATTCCAGGTTGGAAGTGGGAACATATTTCCATGGACTTCATAGATGGTTTGCCCAGAACCAGGAAAGGAAATGACAGTATATGGGTGATCGTAGATCGCTTCACGAAGACCGCCCATTTTATACCTGTCAGATCCAATAGAACTGCTCAAAGTCAGGCACAGATTTATTTCAAGGAAATTGTTAGGCTACATGGAGTGCCGATCAGTATAGTTAGTGATAGAGATCCAATATTTACTATCAAATTCTGGGAGGCATTTCAAGTAGAACTGGGAACGAAGCTGAATCTAAGCACCGCCTATCATCCTCAGACAGATGGTCAGACTGAGAGGGTGAATCGTATACTAGAAGATTTATTGTGGGCTTGTGTTCTTGATTTTGGTGGATCATGGGAAGACCATTTGCATTTGGCTGAGTTCTCATATAACAACAGCTACCAAGCGAGCCTGACGATGTCATCATTTGAAGCATTGTATGCTAGACCGTGCCGATCTCCTACTTGTTGGGTTGAACCTGGTAATAGACTTGTATTGGGACCTGATATGATCCGTGAAGCTGCAGACAAAGTCGATTTCATTAAGAAACGATTACTCGCCGCTCAAAGCCGACAGAAGAGCTATGCTGATTCGAGAAGAAGAGATTTGGCTTTTTCTGTTGGTGATTATGTGTATCTAAGGGTTTCTCCGATGAGAGGAGTGATTCAATTTGGCAAAACTGGGAAGTTGGCGCCCAAATTTATTGGTCCATTCCCTATACTAGAACGGATTGGAACCCTCGCTTATAGAGTTCAATTGCCTGATTGGTTGCCTAGAGTGCATGATGTATTTCACGTATCTCAACTTCGAAAGCATGTTCATGACCCAGACTTGGTTGTGGAAGAAGCCGCACAACAGGATATAGAAATTACTCCAGAATTGGCTGTGAGAAGAGAGCCGCTAAAGATTATTGGCAAAGAAACCAAAGAACTGAGGAACAAGAAGGTTCACTTAGTCAAAGTGCAATGGAGTGGAGATCCGCGAGATTGTACTTGGGAAACAGAGGAAAGCATTAAGAAATCCTATCCTAAGTGCAGGGTGGATATCTTTGATTGACTCTGGTGCAAGGTACATTTACCATACTTTGCATTACCGTTTTGTTCTCTACTTTGTTGTTATTTTCTTTTCATGGATGTAAACATTTAATTCTATAGTCTGATTATTTTAAAATAATATATGAATCGATTAGTATATTTTTGAAAAGTTAAAAACAAATTGATTGTTGTTTGTGTTGTGTGATAGTGGATATGATTAATTAAATTATTAAAATGTTTGTTAAATTAATCAGAGAATGATAATTAATTAAATCAAGTATTGAACTGATTTAAAAATAGATAGAAATACATACATGTGCATTATATATGTTTGAACAGGTAAATGGATTAGATGTTGAGTAGAGAATTTATTTGCGTGCCCGACAAATAGGTAAACCTTAATGAGTTGGATGCGCAATTTTATTATTATATCAACTCCTGTGAATGTCATTGGATGCGGAGTGCTGGTTATTCTGTGTGTAATAATAAACGTCGCCATAGGATAGTAACAATTAATTTTGAACTACACTACATGGCATACTTCTTGAAGATAGGTATACTTCATCATATACCACATAAGCATTTGGGGCTTGTGTGACGAGGTTGAAGATTTACCATACGAGCGAGAGGCTTGTATGGCGATGACTATATATTACAGGTTGAACTGATGACTGATATGGACCACATAAAATGTAACGGTAAATTGCCAGATTAATAAAAAAACCCACACGGGTCTGGAGATGACAATAAACACGTCTCTCTGGTCATTAAGGCACAAAAACCATTTATAGGGTGATGAGAATTTATTCTCTGGAGTTATGATATATACACACTTCACTTTGGACACCGGAATATATCACTATAAATATGTACATGCTTATTAGGATTTATTGGGTACCTAATACGGCCCAATAAATTTCCAAACCCCTCCCCGTACAAAGGAGGTTATGGCGAAATTTTTTGAAAATTTAGGGTGCTAGCCAAATTTTTGAAGAATTAAAAATTCTCAGAAACTGAAAAGTTGGAGAATGGAAGCCAGATTGAAAGTAGAGTTGATTAATCAAACTACTTTCGACTTTGTTCCTTTTCGGGGATGAAAAGTTTTAAGTGGGGGAGATTGTAACAACCCGTAAAATCTGAACCAATTTAAAAATTTTAAAGTGGTTATTTTAGTGGATTTTAAATATTTAAAATAAATATTTTAAATAATAACGACGAAAAGTAAGTTTGAATTGATGTTTGAAAATGAATATAATTATTTTAAATTATAAACATGGCCTGAAATGGCGCGGCAGTTTCAAAATTTCTATTCAAACTTTGACTGACTGTACCGGGTGCAAAATAAAACGGATTCTAGTGAAACCAAAAATATTTAAATCTGTTAGTGAATATCTTACTAACAAATCTGAAAAACCGAAGTTTCGTAGCGGGAAGCAAAAGTTATGGCCAAATGAATTTTCAGAAAGGTCGCTATAGAGTTTATATAGCCCGTGAAAACAGCCATTTGGCAAACGACCTCAGAATTCGACGAAACCACTTTTGTTGGATCCGGGATGTCAAATTATTTCTAGGTTTCAAATTTCATAATTTTTGAAGTTAGTATGTGAGCGTGGCAAAGGAAAATCTGTTTGGTCGATTTTTGTTAAATTGGATCGACCAGAAAAGGGCCATTTTTCAAACGGTCTCAGAATTCGATGAAACTAGTTTTGTTGGGACCGTATCGTCAAAATAAAGCTATATTTATTTTTTGGGAATTTTTAGAATCAGTATGTGGCCTCGACAAATTGAAATGTACGTTCAAAACAAATATAGAATGTTTTATATTTTAAATTGAAGGGAAACTGACTAAAACAGTCGAATGGGCCTTCGAAACATATCCCATTGTGTTCGGAATGGGGGTATTTGGCTAGGGACGACAGTCGTTGGGTTTGGATTGGTGTTAGTACGTGAAGAGGGGTATTTTTGGATTTTTAAAATATATAAATAAAATAAAAATCTATCATTAGTCAACCATTTTTCTCTCTCCCCGTAAAACCCTCTGATCGACGACGATAAAGGCTTCACCGCTTCCCTCCTCCATAACTCCTCAACCATGCCACGAATCAGATCGGTCCTTTGGAGGTTTTTGAAGAGCTCTTGTAATAACCCGAAAATCTGAGCCAGTTTAAAATTTTTATTTTGGCAATTTTAGCGAATTTTGAATATTTAAAATAGATTATTTTAAATAATATCGACGAAAATTTATTTGGAATTCGGACGTATATATTATACGCGTCGTCGTTAGAATATAAATAATTATATATAATTATAAATAGAATTGAAAATGGCGCGGTAGTTCGATAATTCGATTTCAAACTTCAATTGAATGTACCGGGTGCAAAATAATCCGGATTTTAGTGAAACCAAAAACATTAGGATCTATTTTAGAATATCTTTCCAACGAATCCGAAAAATCGAAATTTCATAGCGGGGATCAAAAGATATGTCCAGTTGAAAATTCTGAATAGTCGCTATGGAATTCAGGCCCTTAAAAATGGGAATTTTGCAAACGACCTCGGATTTCGACGAAACCACTTTTGTTGGGTCCGTGATGTCAAATAATTGCTAGATTTCAAATTTCATAATTTTTTTCGAATCAATATGTGAGCGTGGCAAAGGAAAATGCGTTTGACCAGTTTCAGTTAATTTTAATCGACTGGAAAAAGGCTATTTTTCTAACGGTCACAGAATTCGACGAAATTAGTTTTGTTAGGACCGTATCGTCAATACGAAGCTAGAAAATATTTTTTTGGAATTTTTCGAGCTAGTATGTGACCCCGGTAAATTGAAATGCGCGTTCAAATTCAATATAAGGAGTTATATGTTGATTTCAACGGAAACTGATCGAAACGATCGAATCAGCCTACGATACATATCCCATTGTGTTCGGAATGGGGGTAAAACGCAAAGGACGACAGGCGATGGGCCCCGTTTAGAGGTCATATGAAAAAGTCAACTTTTAGAAATTATATTAAATTAAATAAAAATAAATCCCCCCTTCCTTTTCACCTTAACCAGCCCCCCCCGTTCAAAACGAATCAGAAAACAAAATAAAAAAGAAAGAAAGAGAAAGACGGGGGGGAACTCGCCGCCGCCCCCCCACCCCCCCCCCCCCCCCCATCGATCGCCGCCGCCTAAGAGGTGGGGCGCCACCTCCACACCCCCGCCGTCGTTGTCCCCAGACCCCCCCTCCGCTAACTCCCTCGCTCCTCTTTCCTCTCTCACCCTCCCTCCTCTGATAACCGCACCCCCTCTAACCCAGATCCGCGCCTCTGCTGGCGTCAGCCACCCCCCCCCCCCCCTCGTCGCTCCGCACCCTCCTGACCCGACACCCTCCGCGTCCACAGCCCCACGCCCACCGCACCGCCGAATCCGACCCCCTCCAACCCGCTACAGCCCTCGAGCGAGACCCAAACCCTAACCCGTTATCCCCCCTCCTTCCTCCAATCGACGCTGTAAGTCCCTCCTTTTTATTTTATTATTTTATTGGTTAATGTAATTAGTTTTAGGGATTTTTAAAACAGAAAAGATTAGTTTTTTTAAAATAGAGAAGATTAGACTTTTAAAGGAAGAAAATCGATATTTTTAAAGGGAGAAAGGCGTGATTTTTACATATGTAGTGGATTAAAAAATATGATCTTTATATAGTATAGATATTAAAAATATGATTTTTATATTATAGAAAGAGTAAAAAAATGAAATCTTTATTTTAGAAAAGGCGGAATCTTTATTTTAGAAAAGGCGAAATCTTTATTTTAGAAAAGGTGAAAGATTTATTTTTTGAAAAGGCGGAAACTTTATATAGAGAATAGCGTGATAAAATAGAATTTTTACCTATATAGTAGCAGTGTAAAAATAGAATTTTTATCTATATAGTAGCGGTATAAAAATAGGATTTTTATATATTGAATAGCGAAGTAAAAATTCGATTTTTATATATTGAATAGCGAAGTAAAAATTCGATTTTTCTACATTGAATAAAAAAGTAAAAATTCGATTTTTATATATTGAATAGCGAAGTAAAAATTCGATTTTTCTATATTGAATAACAAAGTAAAAATTCGATTTTTATATATTGAATAGCGAAGTAAAAGTTCGATTTTTATATATTGAATAGTAAAGTAAAAATTCGATTTTTACATATGTAGAGAATACGAGCAACGAAAGCGACAAAAGACGAGAATGATGAAGATTTCTATAAAAGAAGAGTCGTGGAATTGGGATAGCTATTGTTGAGAACTTCTCACTCTTCAATTTCTTTTTCTAGTTATATATATACTAGGATGCAGACGGTGTTTAGTAGCACCCGACACCATCGTCCACAAACCATGGACTTGTTTGTTTGGTTGTGTAGTTGGTTAGATTATTTGATTGGAAATTGATTTGATTGATGTGTGAATGGCGTGGGCCTTCACTAGACCGGGGATAAGGCTAGGCCTTGTCCCGTTTCTAGTATCGTGTCGTTATGCCGCCGAAATTTTCTAAAATAAATTAGAAAAATAAAAATATCATTTTTATTTTGTAAATGAACTGAATAAAAATTCATGTGTTAAAATAAAATATTTTATCGTTAAAAATATAATTTTTAACGTGAATGTGAATAAATAAATATTCATTTACAAACCGGACGGTTTGTTTATGTACACCTATTTGAAGGACATTGATTGGGACGATAAATTTTACACATCGCCCAACTGCACAAATAAAATCTGTGTTTGTTGATTTGAAACCCCACACGGGTGTTGGGATGAAATTTGAAGTTCACTCATCCTGATTGATTAAATATGTCGATCGATGGATCGACAGGCTGTTATAAGCGTTAGATATCTATATTTGATGCTTACACAGTGTAGTGCACTTTGGATGATGGTTGATTATTTATCATTGCTATTATATACATGTGTTGAATGGAATCCATATAATTAACTTTATATGGTAATTGATTGGGCCTCATTCCAATCGGGAAAATAAAGATCATTATAAAATAAAGGTTCATGTGTTGACTGTAATCATCCGTTGAGATTAGTCATGTGTTGAACGAAATATTTTAACAATAAAATTTACATCTTTATCATATATAAAATTAGAAACTAACTGGAAAATAGATAAGATGAGTGGTCTCCTGGATATAAATCTGATGTTGGTTTCGGCCTTCGGGGTTAATATTCGGGGAATCGCTCTCTTACTAATCAACGGTTGGGGTCTGATTTAATATCAAACGATAGATACCGTAATTTTCATAAAATATATATTAAATAACAAAAATAGTCACACGTGGACAATCCTCATTCGTTGAGATTAGTCGTGTGTTGACAAAAATGTGGAGTCATGTATTGAAAGAAATAAATATTCATTTGTTGAATAGAATAACGGAATTATTGAAATATATAAAGCCGTGTTGATTAGAGATGCGCTATTTTGACGCGAACGATATTTATATCGATTATATTCGTTTTGAATTCGAACTGAATTGAATATAAACCAATTTGAATTGGATTGAATATAAACCAATTTGAATTGAATTGAAATTGAATTGAATATAAACCAATTTGAATTGAATCGAATATAAAACGAATTGAATTCGAATTGAATAGAAAACGAATTCGAATTGAATTGAATATAAACCAATTTGAATTGAATCGAATATAAAACGAATTGAATTCGAATTGAATAGAAAACGAATTGAATTCGAATTGAATAGAAAACGAATTCGAATTGAATTGAATATAAACCAATTTGAATTGAATCGAATATAAAACGAATTGAATTCGAATTGAATAGAAAACGAATTGAATTCGAATTGAATATATAACGAATTGAATTCGAATTGAATAGAAAACGAATTGAATTCGAGTTGAATATATAACGAATTGAATTCGAATTGAATATATAACGAATTGAATTCGAATTGAATAGAAAACGAATTGAATTCGAATTGAATAGAAAACGAATTGAATTCGAATTGAATAGAAAACGAATTGAATTCGAATTGAATTCGAATTAAATAGAAAACGAATTGAATTCGAGTTGAATATATAACGAATTGAATTCGAATTGAATATATAACGAATTGAATTCGAATTGAATATATAACGAAATGAATTCGAATTGAATAGAAAACGAATTCGAATTGAATTGAAAAGAAAATGAATTCGAATCGAATTAAAAATCGATTTGAATTGAAATCAAATAGGAATGAATTTTAAAACGAATTTAGAAGAAAAAATTCAATTTTATTTTGAATTTGAAATAAAGGTTGAAATTGTTTTTTAAACGAATTCAAAACGATTTATAAAATGTGTTTTAAATAGAAATCGACGAAATATATATTATATATATAATATAATGGCCTGAATAGAACGCGCCGCGCCGCGGCAGTTCGTGAATTTCGACCATTTATTTCAAACAGACATTATGGGAGATCCGACTGTCGGATTCTCCTAAAACCGGAACCATTGGGTTCGTATCGAAAAGAGCTTTCTAACGAATATTAGAAATTTGAAATCTGACGGTTGGATTTGGAGATACGTGCAAATCAAATTTGAAAAAGGTCGCTGTAAGTGCAGTTCGATGGCCGTTGATGGAAATCGACTGTACGGGCCTTGATAAAATTATTAAAAATAGTAATAATTTGTGTAAAATCATGAGAAATGATTTGGGAAAAATTGGGATGAAAAACTCCATATTTGAAAAGATAAAAATAGATTTTTATCGAAATGAACTAGTTTTGAACTAGAATTAAAACCCATTTATTTTTAAATAAATAAATTGAATTTGAAACGAGTTTTAATAGAATTGATTTGTGGGTTTATCGTGAACGGTGTTTTAAATAACACTAGTTCTTTAACCCGATAATAAATAAAATGTGATTTGGGTTTGTCGTGAACTGTGTTTTAAATGACATTAGTTCTTTAACCCAGTACAAGGAGTTTTAATGAATCTGCAATTAAATTGAAATGTGAATTGATAATCTAAATTATCAAATTTAGAAATGAGCGAGAATGGAGTATCACCAGTTTTGCTCCAGGCGATAGTCAAATCTTTAATTAGATTTGAACGTGAAATGGTAATTAATTTTACCGATAACACTGTGGTATTAGATATGGAGTATTACCAGTTTATCTTCATGGGATGAATAGGTTGGGATTGGGAAATATAATAAATAATTACTTCGGTGTGGTTCGCTAATCCCGACTAGTTTGGAAAACCATAATTTGGTTTGAAATGGCATCCAAAGGAAGATTAAAGGATAAATTTTAAAGAATTTATCTTGGATAAAATTAATGTGAACCTTTCCCTAAGAATATGGATTGGAATGAGGCGTATGTTGTGTTTGTGTAACATTTGTTTTTAATATACGCGGGTTGTTCGGAAAGTCCGGGTTTATACCCATTCTGAATAACTGATTCGACGATATGTCGAAGATGAAGACGGTGGTTGAAGACCGTAAGTCTTCACATCGTTTGGGTGGTTACTGATGATCTTGATTGGGTTGTACACCCAAGATGAGGGAATCAGTTGGTGGTCGTCCAGACGTACTTGGAGATCGATGGATATGCGAGGAAAGTGCCTCCGGTTTCGTTCAGACCCAGAACGAACTTGTAAATGGATTGTGTGTCTGACATTGGATTTTATTCTGTGTTGATTGATTTCTGTTAAATATATATCTGTTTGGCGGTGGAGAATTTATTCTCTTGCTTAACGCCCTTCTCTGAGACGTACGAGCTTAGAGGTTATATATCGGTAGATATCAATCGCATGGCATGAATTGCCTGTGTGGCACGCTGAGTTGCATGGATCAAGACTTCTGTTGAAAAGCAAAGTCTTGTGGTTGATGATCAAAGCACGGTCTTTGTGGCGTAGCTTTGTGTATAACGTGAATTCGCGAGCCTCACACCTCGGTATGAGTTAAAAAGGGGATACGGACCGTTGGGAGAACACGACGTTTCTTTCTAGCTTTGGTGGTGTCAGTGACTTACCAGCCCTGACATTTATATACTTTTCACCTTTGTCGTTGTTGGAATGAGGCGCCTCGATTATAGGTCTGTAAGGACCAGGAAACGTGTGTTCAGGAATAAATAATCCTCTAACGTAAGTGAGGACCGGCCCAACCGATCCAGTGGCTGCCCAGAGTGCGTAGTCCTGAGCATTTGCTAGAGTGTCTCGAAGCGGAGAGGAGCTTGCCCCTTGCCTCGGCTCATGACGGAATCCAATTTCCAATACGTGATATTGCAGTTTTAATTGTAGAACTAGTATGGCGACATGATATATGGTACCCATGCCGTCTATGATTTATATTTATGATTGAAATTGTTTTGACACTATACACTTATTATAGTATCAGATGATTTGTTTTAAACGTACCAAGCATGTTTGGCTATTATAAGGGAAAACCCTATCCTCCGGCTTGCGTTGCATTGTGTGATGGAACCTGGGTCTTATAATAGCTTCATTTTTCGAAAAAGCATTGCGCTGTTTATTCTATGCACTGGTATTCTTGGGAGGAAACCCGTTCCGTGTTATACGGCGTGGTCCCTTGAATTACTCTCTTTTAAAGTTTTAAATAACTGTTTTAGTTCTCACACCAGTCACATGACTGACCTGGAGTTTATTGTTTTAACCTAAACTCTGGGTGCCCCTATTTCCACACGGGCAGCTAGTAGTTTTGGTTTTGCAGATTTTTATTCACAGGATCCTGGTTTACAGCTGGAATGATATCCGGAAAGCTCTGTATCCGTATATCACCTTCAGTTGTGCTTTGTATTATTTTCCGCTGCTATGTAATTTATTGTAATCTCTGATATTTGTCGATGTAATTTATTCATTCATGCTCTGTATATTCTTGTATCTGATGGAATTGTTGTAATAGCAATGAAATGTTCTTCAGTCTGAGTTCTAATTTGTCCTGTTCTCAAAATGATCAGGGGTTTCGAACGGTCTAGATCGGTTTGACGACTGATTCGGATCGAGCGAAATTCACGAACGTCACATTTGGTATCGGAGCTTTGGTTTACAGAGCTCGAGAACAAGACACATTAGAACCATACGAAAGAATTCATCAGATATTGGATTAGTAATATCCAATAAGGATTACTCGTTAGAGATAGGATCAGTAGTATCCTAGAACGAGTGTGAAGAGTATATTTTTTTCAAATGAAAACAATTTTGTTTTTAAAATTTAAACCATTTTATACGTATTTGAATATTTATTTATTTTGAATTTGGACAATCCGCTATATAAAGATTTTGCATATACGCGTCATGAACGTATATTCGAAGTTTTAATATACCGGATAGATGTAGAACCGCACTCTAGTAGCCCGGAGATGTTCTGATGGTGGTTCGAAACATCATCAGCATTTATTTTCGAGTGACGAAGGTGTGATATCTATATATTTCCATCAGACTGGTGTGAGAACCAAAACTTATATAGCTAGATTTATTGTTGTGAATTGGCATCAAAAACATGATTTTTGACTATATATCAAAATTATGAATTTGAAACTCTAATTCACTAATTGATTGATGTTTGAGTTGTTTGTTTATTTGTTTGCTAATTTTGAACCATTTAGCCTAATTGAATCAAATATTGAATTGTATTGAAAATTAGTCGCATTTGGTTGCATATACATATTCTTACATTGAACAGGTCATAGCAAGGAGGCTAGAGCAGAGAATAAAATTTGTTTGCCCGACAAATAGGTACATGTTTACGATAATTTACTGTTTTGTTTGGGTGATGATGATTTTATGAGCCGATTGGCTAGCCGCTTGGCTTTTTCTTTTTCTTTTTGAGATCAGAAGGCCTGTATGGCAATTTCGGGATTTTCCCGTGGCTCCAGGTGCAGGGGAGGTTATGGCGAAATTTTTCGAAAATTCTGGGTGTTAGCCAAATTTTTGAAGAATTTTAAAATTCTCAGAAACTGAAAAGTTGGAGGATGGAAGCCAGATCGAACGTAGAGTTGATTAATCAAACCACTTTTGGCTTTGTTCCTTTTCGGGGACGAAAAGTTTTAAGTGGGGGAGATTGTAATAACCCGAAAATCTGAGCCAGCTTAAAATTTTTATTTTGGCAATTTTAGCGAATTTTGAATATTTAAAATAGATTATTTTAAATAATATCGACGAAAATTTATTTGGAATTCGAACGTATATATTATACGCGTCGTCGTTAGAATATAAATAATTATAAATAGAATTGAAAATGGCGCGGTAGTTCGATAATTCGATTTCAAACTTCAATTGAATGTACCGGGTGCAAAACAATCCGGATTTTAGTGAAACCAAAAACATTAGGATCTATTTTAGAATATCTTTCCAACGAATCCGAAAAATCAAAATTTCATAGCGGGGATCAAAAGATATGTCCAGTTGAAAATTCTGAATAGTCGCTATGGAATTCAGACCCTTAAAAATGGGAATTTTTCAAACGACCTCGGATTTCGACGAAACCACTTTTGTTGGGTCCGTGATGTCAAATTATTGCTAGATTTCAAATTTCATAATTTTTTCGAATCAATATGTGAGCGTGGCAAAGGAAAACGGGTTTGACCAGTTTCAGTTGATTTTAATCGACTGGAAAAAGGCCATTTTTCTAACGGTCTCAGAATTCGACGAAATTAGTTTTGTTAGGACCGTATCGTCAATACGAAGCTAGAAAATATTTTTCTGGAATTTTTCGAGCTAGTATGTGACCCCGGTAAATTGAAATGCGCGTTCAAATTCAATATATGGAGTTATATGTTGATTTCAACGGAAACTGATCGAAACGATCGAATCAGCCTATGATACATATCCCATTGTGTTCGGAATGGGGGTAAAACGCTAAGCACGACAGGCGGTGGGCCCCGTTTAGAGGTCATATGAAAAAGTCAACTTTTAGAAATTAAATTAAATAAAAATAAATCCCCCCCCCTTCCTTTTCTCCTTAACCAGCCCCCCCCCCCCCCCCCCCCCGTTCAAAACGAATCAGAAAACAAAAGAAAAAGAAAGAAATAGAAAGACGGGGGGGAACTCGCGGCCGCCCCCCCTGATCGATCGTCGCCGCCTCAGAGGTGGGGCGCCACCTCCACACCCCCGCCGCCGTTGTCCCCAGACCCCCCCTCCGCTAACTCCCTCGCTCCTCTTTCCTCTCTCAACCTCCCTCCTCTGATAACCGCACCCCCTCTAACCCAGATCCGCGCCCCTGCTGGCGTCAGCCACCCCCCCCTCGTCGCTCCGCACCCTCCTGACCCGACACCCTCCGCGTCCACAGCCCCACGGCCACCGCACCGCCCAATCCGACCCCCTCCAACCCGCTACAGCCCTCGAGCGAGACCCAAACCCTAACCCGTTAGCTACCCTCCTTCCTCCAATCGACGCTGTAAGTCCCTCCTTTTTATTTTTATTATTTTATTGGTTAATGTAATTAGTTTTAGGGATTTTTAAAACAGAAAAGATTAGTTTTTTTAAAATAGAAAAGATTAGATTTTTAAAGGAAGAAAAACGATATTTTTAAACGGAGAAAGGCGTGATTTTTACATATGTAGTGGATTAAAAATATGATCTTTATATAGTATAGATATTAAAAATATGATTTTTATATTATAGAAAGAGTAAAAAAATGAAATCTTTATTTTAGAAAAGGCGAAATCTTTATTTTAGAAAAGGCGAAATCTTTATTTTAGAAAAGGTGAAAGATTTATTTTTTGAAAAGGTGGAAACTTTATATAGAGAATAGCGTGATAAAATATAATTTTTACCTATATAGTAGCAATGTAAAAATAGAATTTTTATCTATATAGTAGCGGTATAAAAATAGGATTTTTATAAATTGAATAGCGAAGTAAAAATTTGATTTTTATATATTGAATAGCGAAGTAAAAATTCGATTTTTCTATATTGAATAACAAAGTAAAAATTCAATTTTTATATATTGAATAGCGAAGTAAAAATTCGATTTTTCTATATTGAATAACAAAGTAAAAATTCGATTTTTATATATTGAATAGCGAAGTAAAAATTCGATTTTTATATATTGAATAGTAAAGTAAAAATTCGATTTTTACATATGTAGAGAATACGAGCAACGAAAGCGACAAAAGGCGAGAATGACGAAGATTTCTATAAAAGAAGAGTCGTGGAATTGGGATAGCTATGGTGGAGAACTTCTCACTCTTCAATTTCTTTTTCTAGTTATATATATACTAGGATGCAGACGGTGTTTAGTAGCACCCGACACCATCGTCCACAGACCATGGACTTGTTTGTTTGGTTGTGTAGTTGGTTAGATTATTTGATTGGAAATTGATTTGATTGATGTGTGAATGGCGTGGGCCTTCACTAGACCGGGGATAAGGCTAGGCCTTGTCCCGTTTCTACTATCGTGCCGTTATGCCGCCGAAATTTTCTAAAATAAATTAGAAAAATAAAAATATCATTTTTATTTTGTAAATGAACTGAATAAAAATTCATGTGTTAAAATAAAATATTTTATCATTAAAAATATAATTTTTAACGTGAATGTGAATAAATAAATATTCATTTACAAATCGGACGGTTTGTTTATGTACACCTATTTGAAGGACATTGATTGGGACGATAAATTTTACACATCGCCCAACTGCACAAATAAAATCTGTGTTTGTTGATTTGAAACCCCACACGGGTGTTGGGATGAAATTTGAAGTTCACTCATCCTGATTGATTAAATATGTCGATCGATGGATCGACAGGCTGTTATAAGCGTTAGATATCTATATTTGATGCTTACACAGTGTAGTGCACTTTGGATGATGGTTGATTATTTATCATTGCTATTATATACATGTGTTGAATGGAATCCATATAATTAACTTTATATGGTAATTGATTGGGCCTCATTCCAATCAGGAAAATAAAGATCATTATAAAATAAAGGTTCATGTGTTGACTGTAATCATCCGTTGAGATTAGTCATGTGTTGAACGAAATATTTTAACAATAAAATTTACATCTTTATCATATATAAAATTAGAAACTAACTGGAAAATAGATAAGATGAGTGGTCTCCTGGATATAAATCTGATGTTGGTTTCAGCCTTCGGGGTTAATATTCGGGGAATCGCTCTCTTACTAATTAACAGTTGGGGTCTGATTTAATATCAAACGATAGATACCGTAATTTTCATAAAATATATATTAAATAACAAAAATAGTCACACGTGGACAGTGCTCATTCGTTGAGATTAGTCGTGTGTTGACAAAAATGTGGAGTCATGTATTGAAAGAAATAAATATTCATTTGTTGAATAGAATAACGGAATTATTGAAATATATAAAGCCGTGTTGATTAGAGATGAGCTATTTTAACGCGAACGATATTTATATCGATTATATTCGTTTTGAATTCGAATTGAATTGAATATAAACCAATTTGAATTGGATTGAATATAAACCAATTTGAATTGAATTGAAATTGAATTGAATATAAACCAATTTGAATTTAATCGAATATAAAACGAATTGAATTCGAATTGAATAGAAAACGAATTCGAATTGAATTGAATATAAACCAATTTGAATTGAATCGAATATAAAACGAATTGAATTCGAATTGAATAGAAAACGAATTGAATTCGAATTGAATAGAAAACGAATTCGAATTGAATTGAATATAAACCAATTTGAATTGAATCGAATATAAAACGAATTGAATTCGAATTGAATAGAAAACGAATTGAATTCGAATTGAAGTCGAATTGAATATATAACGAATTGAATTCGAATTGAATAGAAAACGAATTGAATTCGAGTTGAATATATAACGAATTGAATTCGAATTGAATATATAACGAATTGAATTCGAATTGAATAGAAAACGAATTGAATTCGAATTGAATAGAAAACGAATTGAATTCGAATTGAATAGAAAACGAATTGAATTCGAATTGAATAGAAAACGAATTGAATTCGAGTTGAATATATAACGAATTGAATTCGAATTGAATATATAACGAATTGAATTCGAATTGAATATATAACGAAATGAATTCGAATTGAATAGAAAACGAATTCGAATTGAACTGAATTGAAAAGAAAATGAATTCGAATCGAATTAAAAATCGATTTTAATTGAAATCAAATAGGAATGAATTTTAAAACGAATTTATTAGAAAAAATTCAATTTTGATTTGAATTTGAAATAAAGGTTGAAATTGTTTTTGAGACGAATTCAAAACGATTTGTAAAATGCGTTTTAAATAGAAATCGACGAAATATATATTATGTATATTATATATATAATATAATGGCCTGAATAGAACGCGCCGCGCCGCGGCAGTTCGTGAATTTCGACCATTTATTTCAAACAGACATTACGGGAGATCCGACCGTCGGATTCTCCTAAAACCAGAACCGTTGGGTTCGTATCGAAAAGAGCTTTTTAACGAATATTAGAAATTTGAAATCTAGCAGTTGGATTTGGAGATACGTCCAAATCAAATTTGAAAAAGGTCGATGTAAGTGCAGTTCGATGGCCGTTGATGGAAATCGACTGTACGGGCCTTGATAAAATTATTAAAAATAGTAATAATTTGTGTAAAATCATGAGAAATGATTTGGGAAAAATTGGGATGAAAAACTCCAAATTTGAAAAGATAAAAATAGTTTTTTATCGAAATGAACTAGTTTTGAACTGTAATTAAAACCCATTTATTTTTAAATAAATAAATTGAATTTGAAACGAGTTTTAATAGAATTGATTTGTGGGTTTATCGTGAACGGTGTTTTAAATAACACTAGTTCTTTAACCCGATAATAAATAAAATGTGATTTGGGTTTGTCGTGAACTGTGTTTTAAATGACATTAGTTCTTTAACCTAGTAAAAGGAGTTTTAATGAATCTGCAATTAAATTGAAATGTGAATTGATAATCTAAATTATCAAATTTAGACATGAGCGAGAATGGAGTATCACCAGTTTTGCTCCAGGCGATAGTCAAATCTTTAATTAGATTTGAACGTGAAATGGTAATTAATTTTACCGATAACACTGTGGTATTAGATATGGAGTATTACCAGTTTTGCTTCATGGGATGAATAGGTTGGGATTGGGAAATATAATAAATAATTACTTCGGTGTGGTTCGCTAATCCCGACTAGTTTGGAAAACCATAATTTGGTTTGAAATGACATCCAAAGGAAGATTAAAGGATAAATTTTAAAGAATTTATCTTGGATAAAATTAATGGGAACCTTTCCCTAAGAATATGGATTGGAATGAGGCGTATGTTGTGTTTGTGTAACATTTGTTTTTAATATACGCGGGTTGTTCGGAAAGTCCAGGTTTATACCCATTCTGAATAACCGATTCGACGATATGTCGAAGATGAAGACGGTGGTTGAAAACCGGAAGTCTTCACATCGTTTGGGTGGTTACTAATGATCTTGATTGGGCCGTACACCCAAGATGAGGGAATCAGTTGGTGGATGTCCAGACGTACTTGGAGATCGATGGATATGCGAGGAAAGTGCCTCCGGTTTCGTTCAGACCCAGAACGAACTTGTAAATGGATTGTGTGTCTGACATTGGATTTTATTCTGTGTTGATTGATTTCTGTTAAATATATATCTGTTTGGCGGCGGAGAATTTATTCTCTTGCTTAACGCCCTTCTCTGAGACGTACGAGCTTAGAGGTTATATATCGATAGATATCAATCGCATGGCATGAATTGCCTGTGTGGCACGCTGAGTTGCATGGATCAAGGCTTCTGTTGAAAAGAAAAGTCTTGTGGTTGATGATCAAAGCACGGTCTTTGTGGCGTAGCTTTGTGTATAACGTGAATTCGCGAGCCTCACACCTCGGTATGAGTTAAAAACGGGATACGGACCGTTGGGAGAACACGACGTTTCTTTCTAGCTTTGGTGGTGTCAGTGACTTACCAGCCCTGACATTTATATACTTTTCACCTTTGTGGTTGTTGGAATGAGGCGCCTCGATTATAGGTCTATAAGGACCGGGAAACGTGTGTTCAGGAATAAATAATCCTCTAACGTAAATGAGGACCGGCCCAACCGATCCAGTGGCTGCCCAGAGTGCGTAGTCATGAGCATTTGCTAGAGTGTCTCGAAGCGGAGAGGAGCTTGCCCCTTCCCTCGGCTCATGACGGAATCCAATTTCCAATACGTGATATTGCGGTTTTAATTGTAGAACTAGTATGGCGACATGATATATGGTACCCATGTCGTCTATGATTTATATTTATGATTGAAATTGTTTTGACACTATACACTTATTATAGTATCAAATGATTTGTTTTAAATGTACCAAGCATGTTTGGCTATTATAAGGGAAAACCCTATCCTCCGGCTTGCGTTGCATTGTGTGATGGGACCTGGGTCTTATAATAGCTTCATTTTTCAAAAAATCATTGCGCTGTTTATTCTATGCACTGGTATTCTTGGGAGGAAACCCGTTCCGTGTTATACGGCATGGTCCCTTGAATTACTCTCTTTTAAAGTTTTAAATAACTGTTTTAGTTCTCACACCAGTCACATGACTGACCTGGAGTTTATTGTTTTAACCTAAACTCTGGGTGCCCCTATTTCCACACGGGCAGCTAGTAGTTTTGGTTTTGCAGATTTATATTCACAGGATCCTGGTTTACAGCTGGAATGATATCCGGAAAGCTCTGTATCCGTATATCACCTTCAGTTGTGCTTTGTATTATTTTTCGCTGCTATGTAATTTATTGTAATCTCTGATATTTGTCGATGTAATTTATTCATTCATGCTCTGTATATTCTTGTATCTGATGGAATTGTTGTAATAGCAATGAAATGTTCTTCAGTCTGCGTTCTAATTTGTCCTGTTCTCAAAACGATCAGGGGTTTCGAACGGTCTGGATCGGTTTAACGACTGATTCGGATTGAGCGAAATTCCCGGCCGTCACAGCTCTCCATCCTCTTTAAATCCATGTAAGCTGCTCCTCCCCTCGTTGCGCCATCGCAGAGAACGAAGCCCCCGAAGTGGCCAACTTCAGACCACCGCCGCTGTTCAAAGGCGCCACCGAACCGGGCCCCACCTTCGGCGCAGCTATGCCTACCCTAGCTCTTCGACATCATGCAACCCGATCGACCCCTAGCTACACGGATTAGAAGAAAAATCGAAACCTAGTTTCGAAGGTTTAAACTGAGGTACGGCTGATTTATTTTAAATGATATTAAACACTTTAAAACCATCGTGAATGTTGATTTTACAATAAAAATCATATCTTTTTCGTTTGTTGATGAAATTCAGTGAAACAAGAGACAGTGGACTTGTGCGGACGTCTTCTACATTCTAGAAGAAATCGGATATTTTTCTGAGCCTTCTGCTATTTTTGAAGGAGTGGAACCCAATGTGAGATTTCTGAATTATAAACGATATGGAAATGACGATGTATAAATTATATATTCGAAGTATGAGTTATATAAGTGTTGTACACCTCATGTATAAGCGTTGTATAAGTTGTATGTTCGATGTATAAGTTGTATATGCGTTGTAAAAATTATATATGTGTTGAAATAGAAGTGAAATATACTTTTATATATATATATGTATATATATACGCCCCTCGTCCATAAACCATGGACGATATTTATTGGTTGTGATTGGTGTGAAAATTGGTTGATAGCGAATGGTTGATTAGAATTGTTAGTGGTTGAAATTGATTGATTGTGGTTGAAAAATACCCGTTTGTGGTTGAGAATTATTTGGTTGAAACCACATAGGATTAGTTTGTGGAAAAGAAAAAAAATAAACATGCCGCCTGCGTGCGAACTAGATGCATGAAATCCCCATTGTCAAAAGCTGCGAGGCTTTAAGGTAGAGCGAGGAGCCGTACTAGGGACGGTCCCGGTTTTAACTACCCTGCCGTTATGCTGCCGAAACTTTCAATAATATTCATGTGTTAGAATTATTTTCATGTGTTGAAACTATATTCGTGTGTTGAATAGAAATTCAAGTGTTGAATAGAAATTCATGTGTTGAATATATATTCATGTGTTGAATAGAAATTCATGTGTTGAACGACATTCGTGTTTTGAAATAAATTGTTTTATAATAAAAATCCTATTTTTATCATCTATATGAACTATATAAAATAGTCGTGTTTTGAAAGAAATTGTTTTATAATAAAAATCATATTTTTATCATCTATATGAACTATATAAAATAGTCGTGTTTTGAAATAAATTGTTTTATAATAAAAATCCTATTTCTATCATCTATATGAACTATATAAAATAGTCGTGTTTTGAAAGAAATTGTTTTATAATAAAAATCATATTTCTATCATCTATATGAACTATATAAAATAGTCGTGTTTTGAAATAAATTGTTTTACAATAAAAATCACATTTTTATTATATACATGAATTGTAAAAAATAGTGAAGTGTCGAAATAAATGTCTGTTGGATAAAAATATCATTTTTATCAAATGTATGAAAAGAATATGGTTTTGAAATCGAAGAATAGATTATATTTATATATATGTATAAATATAATTAAAATATATCGAATAACGAAGCTGCAGTTCGTGTTTTGAAACCGTGATTTCAAACGATTAGTGCGGGAGATCCGGCCGTCGGATTTTCCCGAAACCGTAACCGTTGGGTTCGTCTTGGAAATATCTTTCCAACGATACCCACTTTGTGAAAATACAACGGTTGGATTGTCTGGAATGTTTAATTCAAATTTGAAGAAAAACAACGCCAGAATCGATTATATTTATATATATATAAATATAATTAAATTAAATCGAATAACGACGCTGCAGTTCGTATTTTGAAATCGAAACTTGAAACGAGTGTACCGGGAGATCCGACCGTCGGATTTTCCCAAAACTGAAACCGTTGGATTCGTTTTCAAAAGATCTTTCTGATGATATACATTTTGTGAAGATCCAACGGTTAGATTTTCAGATATGTGTAAATCAAATCTGAAGAAAAACAGCGCCACGGCCGCGTTATGGCCTGAAGCGTCGTTTGAATAAATTGGCTATTTTTAAATAAATAAAAATAGTGATAAATTGTTATAAAATATTATAAACGATATGGAATGGAAATAAATAGAATTTACCCGGTTTATTAGATATTTGATGGTTGAATGTGTTTGACATGAAAATTATACTAAAGAAATTATCTTTGATAAAAATAATGGTAACCTTTCCCTAAGAATGTGAAATTTATAAACTAACTGAAGGTTAGCTAAATCGAATGGTTTCCGGGGTTTTGATCTGATGTTGGTTTCGACCTTCGGGGTTAATACTTGGGAAATCGTTCTCTTACTAATTTACGGTTAGTGACTGATGAATTGGAATGAGGCGTATGTTGTGTTTGTGTAGCGCTTGTTAATTATATACGCGAGTTTCTCAGAAAGACCGGGTTTATCCCATTCTGAATAACTGAATCGACGATAAGAAGTCGATGATGAAGATGGTGGTTGAAGACCGGAGATCTTCACCTCGGTTGGATGGTAACTGATGTCTTGATTGGGAGGCATCCCGAAATATAGATAATAAGTGGTGATCGTCCAGACGTACGTGGAGATCGATGGGTATGCGAGGTATATAGTGCCTCCAGTTTCGTTCAGACCCAGAACGGACTTGTAAATGGACTGTGTGTCTGACATTGGAATTCATTCTGTGTGATTGATGGCATCAGTTACATGGCGTGAATTGCCTGTGTGGCATGCTAAGATGCAGTGATCAAGGCTTCTGTTGAAAAGCAAAGTCTTGTGGTTGATGATCAAAGCACGACCTGTGTGGCATAGCTTTGTGTATAACGTAAATTCGCGAGCCTCACACCCCGGTATGAGCCAAAAATGGGAGAGGACCTCAGGGAGGACATGCGTTTCTTTCTAGCTAGAGGTGGTGTCAGTGCTTAAACTGGCTGATATTTATATTATTTTCACCTATGTGGTTATTGCTGTTGTGAGGCGCCTCAGATATATCGGTGACTATGTGAAGCCAATGGAGTCATTCGTTGGCTCATTTACGCCCCAAAGGGCAAGGAAACGCAGTGATCAGGCATTTTAATCCACATCGGTGGACCGGCCCTATCGCTCCAAGGGCCCACCTAAGTCTGGGTCCTGAGAGGTGGGCTAAAGCATCTCGAATTCGGTAAGGACTATCTTTTGCCTTGGTTCATGACGGAAATCCAATTTCCAAATACGACATCGTGCGGTTTTGATTGTATACCTATATATGGCGACATGATATATGGTACCCATACCGTCTATGATTGATATTTATGGTTTGAAATTGTTTTAGAATCATATAAACATTAGTAATAATATCAAATTCTTTTGTTTTATTCGTATTAAGCATATTTTGGCCATTATAAGGTAAAACTCTATCCTCCGGTTTGCGTTGCATTGTGTGATGGGAACTGAGTCTTATAATGGCTTCATTTTTATAAAAAGCATTGCGATGTTTAAAAATTTTACTTATTTTAAAGCGCTGGCAATCCAATGGAGTAAACCCGTTCCGCGAAAGTGGCGTGGTCCTGTGATTAGCCATATTATAAAATGTGTTAAGTAGATTTCTCATACCAGTCCCATGACTGACTCGTAGTTTGTTTCACTTGCAAACTCGGGTGCCCCTTTTTCTACACGGGCAGCCTTGTGTTCAGGTTTTAGCAGGCTCTTTCTGGATAGCTGGAGCTGAAGATGGATTCTATCATTTATCTATTTTTATGCTGTTCAGCTCCTATTGTACATATTATGTTTGTTTTCCGCTGTAGACATTTATGTATAGCCGAACTGTATTTGTACTAAGTATGATCCAGTATACTGTGTAACTTTGATGATTATGTTTATCCAGTGTATTCTATTGTACATTATCTGGTGTATTTATTTAATTCTGTTCTGCTATTATCTGTTTGGATGTTATATTCCAAAGATTACCCTTGCCACCGTCGTACGGGGTTTTGGGGTCGTCACTTATGCTCTCTCATATATGTACGATCAACTCAATCTAGGTTATTACTAACCCAATCTCCATTGAGTCACGCCATAGAGCCAAGGTTATCACTCAACCTTAAGCTCTAAAACCACTGTAATGAGCCGACCAAATCTCGATCCGGATTATCGACACAAATACCAAATCAACTAATCAAACACCAAAAATTACCGGGTCATTAATATAAAGAAGTTAAAGGGTAAGAAATAGAAAGAAAGAAATATCAGAATAGAAGAAGATTAAATAAATCATATCAAAGACAGAGAAAATATGAATCTCACAGCGGAACTAATAAAATATATTATATAACATAACATTTGAAATACAAATCAGTAACTGTATACATATACCATAATCAGAGTACAACACAGCGGAAATAAACAGTAGTTATAAAATGATGAAGCCTCCAGCTACAAACTCTTCTAAGTATCTGCAAAATCCTGACTATTTGACTGCTCGTACAAATTTAGGCACCCAAGAGTTTAGGGTAAAACAAAACAAAATAAACCCTAGGTCAGTCATGGGACTGGTGTGAATAAACTCCAACCACTTGGTTTAACTTTTAAATTCCTTTTAAAAGAAAGAATAATCGTAAGACCGGTCCACATGGATGGTGTTTACCTTACGATAACCCAAAATATTCTTTGAATCAATATTATTCTAATATTATAATAGTGTCTGAAACAGATAAATATCAATCTAGCATAACGCTTGCATCTCGCACCCCACATACATATTACACAACCAAAACTGCAGAATCTTATTGGAGAGTGGATTCCAATAATGGAAAGGTCTGGGACCACCCTCCGACAGTGTATCTCTAGAGAGGAATACACTGGGTTCAATAAGAACATCTTGCAACTGAGGCTAAACATGAACGGTCACTCACTTCGCTTGATTGTTCCGAATGTATTATCAACAACGGTTGGGATCAACAACCGCTACCGAATCATACAGCAGGGGTAGAATAAAGAAGAAAATGGATTTTCTCTAGATCAGGTGACAATACATCGTAATGGGAGCGAAACACATAGCCATGCGATCTACCTGATATTATACAATTTCCCAGTTATAAGGCTTGAGGCCTTACATACCGTTTTAATACCACTGCATCATTCACTTTGAATGACACATCGTCAAACCCGCCAAATCATTTTTTGATTTCCCAAAAAATATCACGGGTATAATGCTAAGAGAAATGAATTCCTCCGCCACCAAACGTAAATACTTTTGAAGAGATCAATATAGATGATCTGTTAATCACTGTTGTTTTGCTTATGGAAACTCTAGATTATGAACCATAATGATGTACCGATTGAATATTTTATCTTAACAATTTGTATTTGAATGTTGTGGTTTTTATTAAATGGTACATCTTATTTTCGTATTATACATTTTCGTTTCGCTGTGTGAGATTCCGTAATGCTATGTTTATCTGTTATTCTATGCAAATGTAATTCCTTACAGGAACCAACGATTCGTTTAGAGTGGATCTAAGTTTTGATGTGCCTTTTCTAGGTCAAAATTTAGTCCCACGGACGGGTTGTTACAACAAGGTTTAGGTGCAACACGAGTCAGGTGGCAGATGAATGCACCAACATCAAGGTAGCTTTCAAGTAAATGAAACAAAGCAGGAACTGCCACAAAGGTGGTAATACATATGCAAGTAAACTATCCAAGCCATGAATACACAAAGCACATACAAAGCAATCTCGACAAAATCAAATCTATATACGTGTATGTAGCAACAAATAGACAGTAAACACCAAAGAAGATCAGAGTGAAACACTTTGTTCTTATTGTCAAGATAAGAGCAAGCTCTAGTATTAATGGCACAACTAAGTATAAAGGCACAATAGTGTACATTCAAGTACCAACAGACACACACACGTATAAAAATAAGGACATGTGTGTGTGTGTGATGGAGGTAGTGATCAAGAACCGAAGGAGAAAAATTTAAGTTTCTAGATCATTTGTTAAGGTTCAGTGCAGTTCAAAATAGAGGGTTTACTAGGGATTACTTGCAAGATACCAATTTTGATAACATGTTGAAAATGTCAATGCAAAAAATTCCAAAAATAACCGAAGTAATTTTTAGAGAGTTGAATATATGACAAGTAATTAAATCGTTATTTTGGGAAGGAAAATTCAAATATCATTTTCAGAAATGAGCAATGAATTCATCACGAGGAATATCTTTTTTGGCAAGAATTAATTTAATTAAGCATGTAGCATGCAAGCAAATATCAACCTGTTCAAGATGTTAATTTTGGCATGTATGAATTCAGGTTTTCAAATGTTTCTAGAAAATCGCAAGTAAAATTCTTGGCCATAAAAATAAATCGTACATTTCCAGAAATCAATCACGTATTCACGATAATAACTCAAGAAAGAATTGTGTCAAGTCTGCACGTGAAATCAGAGAATCAAGGGTTCGATTAACCCTATAAATATTACCTACTTCATCACCAGCAAAGAAATCGAAACAAAATAAATTCATTCAAGCAACAAGAAAAAAAAATCAGAGAATACTCACAGTTTCGATCTCAATGCCAAATCGAACGACAAGCGAGCAACAATATTGAAGCCATCAGAAAGTTAATTATGACCAGAGATCATTTAAAATCGCGGTTCGATTTAGGAAACAAAACCCTAAATTTGATTTTGACTGCCATTGTTTTGAAGCCGACATTTTTAATCTCAAGTGACAAAGGACAAAAGAGAAAGGGGGTCGAACTTTTAATTTTACATACTAGGGTTTTGTTGGTATTTATTTTTTGGGGAATTTTACCATAAGGCCCTACTTATATCAAACTATTAATTTATAGGATACAGGTTTAAAATAATTATTTTTAAGGACAATATTTCCTAATTAACTATTCAGCTAATTATCCTCCTCGCTCTCTCTCGTTCACTTTTACGACAAGAAAAGTTTGTATCCTTAATCCACCATAATTTCTAAATCCAAATTTTTATTTCTCAAATCTCAGTTCAAAATTCTCTGTCAAATCTATTCGATAGCAGCGAATCAACAACTAAAGATAGCTTTGGGATTTCGGAACTCATGACTTCGAATGGTTCCAATTGGTTTTTGGATTTGTGTGTGCGGTTGTTGATTGTAGGCCATTTTGGTCTAAATTCGACGTAGGTTGGATGGTGTTTGCTAATTTGGAAAGATGGTTCATCGCCAAGCTGCGATTTGGTTGTTGTGTTTTAATTTGAAGACGAAGCAAGTCGAAATGTACTCAGGTGGTTGAATTTTTATTGTGAATGTGCAGCTTGAAGAGTAAAAGGAAGATGGTCGGTGAGCTTCTGAAGGATTTAGTCGAAAGTTTGTATTTAAATTGACAGTATGTCTATGTCTTTGAATAGAAAAAGATAAATATGTTAACATTTATATGGATATTGTTTGATTCGAAATTACATTTCTTGTTAGCATGTATGCAAATATACTATTGCACTAGTCAATACAATATCAACAAATAAACATACGAATTTTTATTTATTTTTTCCTAAGTACAAACACAAGGCTGTATCTGATAAGTTGATATTGAGTTATGAATCTACCTTTCTGTTGTGTGTAATTTAGTTTGATTTTGCAACCACTGGTTATATCACAGATTAAGCATAACAATAGTCTGACAACTTCAAGACATTGTGTACATGTGATCTGAATAACAAAATGGTATCAGCTTCTTAACATAAACAAGAGTGTACCGCAACTTGAATAAAAAGATAAAACGCATCAAATAAAATATTGCTAAACATTAGTTAACTAAAGACTGTATAATGTATCTTAAGACTAGTTGTTGGTTTTTATGGTTAAATTTACTAACTTATTTTTATGTAAATTTAGCATAGGAGTTGTTAATTTATTTTCCAATTCATATTAAAGATATCTATCTATTATCTTATAAATAAAAAGACAAATGCTTTTATCTTTTGTTTGAAAAGTTAATTGCTTTTATTTGTTAGTTAAAGAATCAAAATGTTTCTTTTTTTATGTATGTATTTAAATTTATCTTTGTTATTTAAGGTAATGCTGATATACGATCTTTATGCAATTTGCATAAAATATGTTGACATAACAAGTGACCTTTTACAAAAAGGCAAATATTTTATCTTTTCTTTAATATCCCACTTTTTTTCTAATTAATATCTTTGAGTTGAAGTGAAGTTATAGAAAAATTTAAGTGTCGAACAATATGTTTCACTAGAAAGAATTTCTTTGGTTACTTGTGCTCTAAAGGCATTTACTTGTAGCTGAAATGAACATTGAAAAGAAAACCATATTCAGAAAATAAGAGGAGCTTAAGCCAAAAACCAATAAACAACAAATGTAAATGAAGATGACATTGTATTCAGATTATAAACACAAAATGACTAATAAATGAACTTGAAATCCGAGCACAGAGTAAATCATTTTAATAAAAGATAAATGCTTTTATCTTTTTTAAACATTGCATTGAAAAGTAATCAGTCACTTAATATTCCATGGGACTTGAATCAACCCATATACATAAAACTGAAACTGCAGCAAAATACCCTATAAAAGTGCAAACTTAATATGAGTCGAGACTTATAGTCAAAAGATACAATTTGTTATGACAGCTTCTAGTGTTATTTTGTATAAAAGATAAGCTCTTTTATCTTTTCATATAGAATAAAAACGCTGTCGACATCAAGATGGCTTGGTTCTACAGCAACTCCATTAAATTCTTTATCAGAAGTTCTAATTGCATCCAGCTCTACTACCGGCCATACCAAAAGGTAGCTTCCGGTCTTCACATCAAGCAGTATAGTTCTAACAATGTTCTAAACACAAGCCCAACATTTGAGAATATCATCAGCTATTGCAATTGCCATTTGCTTTCCATGTGTCTTCCATTTGCCACACCAAAAGGCAAATTACCATTTGCATTCCTAGAAACCCATACAAACTTCGATGAAAGTATGTTTCAAATAGCTATATTCTTGATTAATGTTAACTAAACATAAGAAATTTCAGTTGTGAACATGCTACTCTATCTGCATGCATTAAAGTGAAAATTCAAACATCAAATTCAAATTATCAAATATTTACATGGTCCGCAATTTCTTCAATATTGCTAATGATAAATGGACTGCTAAAATGCATTAAAGTGAACCATTGGTTGATGAAATCCAATAGTACAAAATCAGCCTTTTCATCGGAATTACCAATATTGGCTAATACTTCTTTGAATTACAGAAGTAAATCCTTACCTAAGTAATAAAGGTATTCAGTGCACAAATGATAATACTGAGAATAGAATGAAGCACAAGAAGCATACATCTTACCCTAAACTGCTATATTCCAATCTCCATACCTGCAACTACTGCTCTATTAAGAATCATTTCAATAAATAACACAACCATTACAGATGAATCATACCTGCAATTAAAAATGTAAACAAATAAATGTGTTTTTAAAAATGTTTTACAATATCTAATCTTAAATAGCAACTAATTACATAAACTAGTAAATAACAAATCCAATTTTACCCACTTTTCAGAAAAAATATAACTATATATTTTTTCCGGAATTCAAACTTTGGAAAAATAATGCAACAACTTAAATCTTTTGTGCATCATGAAAAAGATATGTGGCTAATGCTTGAGATTCTAGGAAAATAAAGAAAAATAATGCAACTAACAAAAGCAGTTTTATCATTTAATGATAAATGATAAATAGTTTTAATAGTTTATAAATGGTGATTTAATGATTGATGTCTGAATGTTGTGTGAAATATGAACATATTTAATCTTTTTTAATTAAAATTAAAATAGTACTTATCTTTCATGAATGAAATGAAGTGAAAAATTAAAATAGTATAAAATTTTATTTTTTAATTAATATTTATGTTAAAGATAAACATATTTAATCCTTTTTATTGAAAGACAATGAACACATTTTTAATAAAACAACAATATTTAACACAATGATTTTCAGTAAAAAAGCTAATTTGTATATCTATTTGTATGATAAAACATAAGTGATTAAAAAGATAAAAGTATTTTCTTTTGGTTTACTTTTTTTGTATGAGAAAATCAGTCATTTAAAAAGATAGATGTATTTATCCCTTTTTCTACTCTATTAGAAACAATTAAAGTGCAATAACCCGGAAATCTGGGCCAATTTAAAATTTTTATTTTGGCAATTTTAGCGAATTTTGAATATTTAAAATGAATTATTTTAAATAATAATGACGAGAAATTTATTTTGAATAGAATTCGAACGTATATATTCATTTGAATCGTCGTTAGAATATAAATATTTATTTTAATTATAAAAGGAATTGAAAATGGCGTGGTAGTTCGATAATTCGATTTCAAATTTCAAATGAATATACAGGATTCAAAATAAACCGGATTTTAGTGAGACCAAAAATATTTGAATCTAATTGAGAATATCTTTCCAACGAATCCGAAAAATCAAGATTTCATAGCGGGGATGAAAAGTTACGCATAGTTGAAGATTCAGAATAATCGCTATGGAATTCTGGCCCTTAAAAATGGGAATTTTGCAAACGACCTCGGTTTTCGACAAAACCACTTTTGTTGGATCTGTGATGTCTAGTTATTACTAGGTTTCAAATTTCATAATTTTTCGAATCAATATGTGGGCGTGGCAAAGGAAAACGCGTTTGACCAGTTTCAGTTGATTTTAATCGGCTGGAAATTGGCCATTTTTCAAACAGTCTCAGAATTCGATGAAACTGGCTTTGTTAGGGCCGTATCGACAATACTAAGCTAGAAAATATTTTTCGGGAATTTTTCTAGTTAGTATGTGGCCCCAGTAAATTGAAATGCGTGTTCAAATTCAATATATAGAGTTATATTTTGATTTTAACGAAAACTGATCGAAACGATCGAATTGGCTTATGATACATATCCCATTGTGTTCGGAATGGGGGTAATTAGCTAGGGACGACAGGCGGTGGGTCTCGTCTCGAGATCGAAATAAAAAGTTGCTTTTTGAATTAATTTAATAATAAAATATATAATTATATATATTCAAGGTCAACCACCCCGTTTCTCTTACTCCCCCAAACCCGATTACAGAAAAAAAACCCGGCGGAGCCGTCGCTCCACCAGGCAGGGTGCCGCGCCGCCCTAGGCCACCGCCGATCTCCCCTGGGCCACCTCCATCAGCAGCTCACCCCCTTTCTTCCTCTCTCCCCTTCTTCGAACGAGGATGCCGCCCCCTGGAACCCAAAACCGCGCCCAACCCAGTCGAGCCCGCTCCCCCTTCCTCTCCCCCCCCCCCCTTCGCACCAGATGACCCCAAATCCGCCATACCCGAAACCCCCTTTTTCACCTGACAACCGCCACTGCACCCACCGCCATCAGCTCCGACATTCTCCCCTCCTCCGCGCAGACTGCTCCTTCCTCCTCCACTGATTACATCGAACCCCCTCTAGGAACTGTAAGCTTCCTTTTTATTTTAATTTATTTTAAATATTCAGTTTAGTTTAATTAAAATAGCTTTGTCTATTTATTTATTTATTTTATTTTTACTTGTTTGAAAATTTGATTTTTAATTCATAGGAAATTTGATTTCCTTTTTATTTATTGAAAGGTTTGATTTCTAAACATGAAAATTTATAATTTTTAGATAAAGAAAGACTCGATTTTTAGATAAAGAAAGACTCGATCTTTGTTTTCAAGAAAGATTCGATTTTTATATATTGAATAGCAAAGAAAGATTCGATTTTTATATATTGAATAGCAAAGCAAAAATTCGATTTTTATATATTGAATAGCAAAGTAAAAATTCGATTTTTATATATTGAATAGAAAAGTAAAAATTCAATTTTTATATATGTAGTGAATACGGATGACGAAAGTAACGAAAGATGAAACGGCGAAGATTTTCTACATAAGAAGAGTCGTGGCGTTCGTTTTAGCTAGTTGGTGAGAACTTCTCACCTTTTTAAATTTTGTTTTCTAGTTAAAATATATACTAGGACGGCTTGTATGCTTGTTTGTTTGATTTTGATGTGTAGTTCATTGTGTGATGTGATGTGAAATGAAATAAAATATTTATACAGTTAAAATATTTTATAGTTAAAAATAGAATTTTAAAGTATAAATGAAATAAATAAATATAAACAAATCGAATGATTTGTTTATATACACACATTTGACTGATATTGATTGGGAAGATAAATTTTACACATCGCCCAACTGCACAAATAAAATCTGTGTTTGATTGTTTGAAACCCCACACGGGTATTGGGATGATATATGACATACACTAATCCCAATAATTAGTTGTATGTCGATCGATTGATGGACAGACTGTTATGAGCGTTAAATATTTACATTTGATGCTTATACAGTGTAGAATGCACTTTGGATGATGGTTGATTATTTGTCATTGTTGATTTATACATGTGTTGTAGAAAATCCATATAATTAACATTATATGGTAATTGATTGGGCCTCATTCCAGTTTTGAAAAAGAAATATTTGAAAAAGAAATATTTGAAATAGAATATTTGAAAATAGAATATATGAAGCCGTGTTGATTAGATTGACGCCATTTTGACGTGAACGATATATATATATATCGATTTTATTTGTTTTTAATGAATATTGAAAAGTGATTTCAATAATCGAATATTTTAGAAAATGAATTCGAATTGAATTGAAATTGAATGTAAATCAATTTGAAATGAATTCGAATTGAAAATGAATTCGAATTGAAATTGAATAGAAATGAATTCGAATTGAAATTGAATTGAATTGAAAATGAACTGAAATTGAATTGAAATCGATTTGAAATGGAATTAAAATGAATTTATATTGGAAAAAAAATTCGATTTTGATTTGAATTTGAAAAGGAGGTTGAAATCGTTTTGAAAAAGAATTTGAAACGATTTATAAAATACGTTTTAAAAAGGAAATCGACGAAATATATATAATATATTATATATATATATATATAATGGCCTGAATAGAACGCGCCGCGCTGCAGCAGTTCGTGAATTTCGACCATTGACTTCGAATGGATATTACGGGAGATCCGACCGTCGGATTTTCCTAAAACCGGAACCGTTGGGTTCGTATCGAAAAGAGCTTTCTAATGAATATTAGAAATTAGAAATCTAATGGTTGGATTTGGAATTATGTCCAAATCAAATTTGGAAAAGGTCACTGTAAGTGCAGTTCGATGGCCGTTGATGGAAATCGACAGTACGAGCCTTGATAAAATTATTAAAAATATCAATAATTTGTGTAAAATCATAAGGAATTATTTGGGAAAAATTGGGATGAAAAACTCCATATTTGAAAAGATAAAAATAGATTTTTATCGAAATGAACTAGTTTTGAACTAGAATTATAATTCTATTTTTTTTAAATAAATAGATTGAATTTAAAATGGTTTTAAAAGTAACCAGAAGTTCCAATAATTGAATTGGAATGGATTTAAATCGAAATTGTCTTCAGAATATTTCGATGTTGGATTTCGTGATGATACAGATATTGTTATGGGAATTTGAAAGATATATTAATATCGTTATTTCCAATACGATATTTGTTGGTCGTAGAATTTGATATTGAATATAAGCCGGTATATTTTCTATTAAGAGCCTTGTATTTAATATCAAATGTGATTTGGGTTTGTCGTGAATGGTGTCTTCATTAACATTGTTCTTAAACCCAGTTGAGAAAAAGATTAAATCTTTTTATTTAGATTTAATGAAGTGTGCCAATTAAATAATATTTAATTGGAATTGAATTGGTATTGATTTTTGGGTTTATCGTGAACAGTGTTTTAAATAACACTTGTTCTTTAACCCGATAATTAATGGAATGTGATAGGGGTTTGTGGTGAATGGTGTCTTCATTAACACTGTTCTTAAATCCAGTTGAGAAAAAGATTGAATCTTTTTGTTTTGATTTAATGAAGTGCACCAATTAAATGGTATTTAATTGGAACTGAATTTGAATTGATTTTTGGGTTTATCGTGAATGGTGTTTTAAATAACACTTGTTCATTAACCCGATAATTAATGTAATGTGATTTTGGGTTTATAGTGAGTCATGTTTTAAATGACATTGGTTCTTTAACCCAGTTAAAGACAGGATGTGTTTTTCCCTAGTTGAATAATCATTGATAGTGATTATTGGGAAGATTAAAACTAAGTGAAGTTTTAATGAATCTTTAATTATATTGAAATAATCGAGAATGGAGTATCATCAGTTTTGCTCCAGGCGATAGTTAAATCTTTGATTAGATTTGAACATGAAATGGTAATTGAATTTACCGATAACACTGTGGTGTTAGATATGAAGTATTACCAGTTTCACTTCATGGGATGAATAGGTTGGGATTGGGAAATAAAATAAATGATTACATTGGTGTGGTTCGCTAATCCCGTCTAGTTTGAATTGATATTCAAAGAAGATTAAAGAATAAATTTAAAGAATTTATCTTTGATAAAATTAATGGGAACCTTTCCCAAAATATAAGAATATTTGAATAAAAGAATATTCTGAATTGGAATGAGGCGTATGTTGTGTTTGTGTAACACTTGTTTATCATATACGCGAGTTATTCAGAAAGACTGGGTTTATCCCATTCTGAATAACTAATTCGACGTGGTGTCGAAGATGAAGACGGTGGTTGAAGACCGGAGGTCTTCACGTCGTTTGGATGATTACTGATGATCTTGATTAGGCCGTACACCCAAGAGGAGGGAATCAGTTAGTGGTCGTCCAGACGTACTTTGAGATCGATGGATATGCGGGGTACTAGGTGCCTCCGGTTTCGTTCAGACCCAGAACGAACTTGTAAATGGACTGTGTGTCTGCCATTGGATTTTAGTCTGTGTGGTTGATTTCTATTAAATATATATCTGTTTGGCGGCGGAGAATTTATTCTCTTGCTTAACGCCCTTCTCTGAGACGTACGAGCCTGTGTGGCATGCCTAAGTGGCAATTGATCAAGGCTTCTGTTGAAAAGCAAAATCTTGTGGTGATGATCAAAGCACAGCCTGTGTGGCATAGCTTTGTGTAACGTGGATTCGCGAGCCTCACACCCCGGTTGTGAACCAGAAACGGGAGAGGACGTCAGGGAGGGCATGCGTTTCCTTCTGGCTAGAAGTGGCGTCAGTGGTTTCACATGCCCTGACGAGTTTGACTTATGTGGTTGTTGCTGTTGCGAGGCGCCTCGGTTTGATCGGACGATCCGGGTTCGATGAAGTCATTCGTTGGCTCATTTACGCCCCATAGGACGGGGAAACGCATGTTCAGGGTTTAAGTTTAATCCACATCGGTGGACTGCCCCTGAGGATCCAAGGGTCACTCGAGCTCTGATCCTGAGGCTTGGGCTAGAGAGTCTCGAATCGGTGAGGACTATATTTTGCCTCGGTTCACAGATGGAAATCCAACTTCCAATACGTGACCTTGCGGTTTTATTTGTAGAGCCTAGTATGGCGACATAGTGGGATGGGGCGCTTATGCCGTCTATGATTGATACTTATGATTTGAAATTGTTTTGACACTATACACTTATAGTACTATCAAAATAATCTGTTTTAAACGTATCAAGCATTCTTTGGCTATTATAAGGTAAAAACCCTATCCTCCGGCTTGCGTTGCATTGTGTGATGGGACCTGGGTCTTATAATAGCTTCATTTTTCTTTATTTAGCATTGCGCTGTTTGTTTTATGCACTGGTATTCTTGGGAGGAAACCCGTTCCGTGTTATACGGCGTGGTCCCTTGATTTACCTAACTTTAAATTAAAGATTAATAACTGTTTTTAGTTCTCACACCAGTCACATGACTGACCTGGAGTTTATTGTTTTAACCTAAACTCTGGGTGCCCTTATTTTGACACGGGCAGCTAGTAGTTTCGGTTTTGCAGATTTATATTCACAGGATCCTGGTTTACAGCTGGAATGATATCCAGAAAGCTTTGTATCCGTATATCTCCTTCTAGTTGTGTTTTGTATTATTTTCCGCTGTGATGTTTTTAAATGTAATTTAAATCTCTGATATTTCTGTGTAATATTTATTCATACTCTGTATATTCTTGTAATCTGATGGAATTGTTGTAATAAGCAATGAAATGTTCTTCCGTCTGTGTTCTTTTGTGGCTTGTTCTCGAAGTATACGCTCTTTCCTTCACGGGGAAGTTACGGGTTTTCACATAAAGTATTTAAAATAATAAACTTATTACATAATTTCATGATAATTTTATAATCCCCTGACACAAACTACAGCAACAACTTTAATTGTATTATCTTTTACACAAAACTAACAGCAGTGTATACCAAATAATGAAAAAAGATACATGCATTTATCCTTTCACAAAACTGACAGCAACGTTAACCAAATAACAACTAAACATATCAAATTTATTTTAGGAAAAGCAATTTTAGATATTTTTTTCTAGAGAATGTTGAATGATTTGAGATAAGCCAAGTGGACGCTATAGTATAGCAAAAGATAGATTTGTATATTTAATACAATGATTTTCAGTAAAAAAGCTAATTTGTATATATTTTTTTTGTATGATTAAACATAAGTTGTTAAAAAGATAGAAGTATTTACCTTCTGGTCAACTTATTTTCATATGAGAAAATAAGTTATTGAAAAAAATGTATTTATCCTTTTATCTACTTTATTAGAAACACTTAAAGTATTTAAAATAATAAACTTATTACATAATTTCATGATAATTTTGTAAACCCCTGACACAAACTGCAACAGCGACTTTAATTGCATTTATCTTTTTCACAAAACTGACAGTAATGTATACCAAATAATGAAAAAAGATACATGCATTTATTTTTTTCACAAAACTGACAACAATGTATAACAAATAACAACTAAGCATAAAAAATTACATTTATGAAAAGCAATTTTTGATTTTTTTTTTTTTAGAGAATGTTGAATGATTTGAGAAAATGCTGAACGAAATTTTACAAACCATATACACAAGTTTTATAACCCATAAACTAAGTGACTGTAGAGGGTGCTCCTCGGCAGCCTCATTCTTTGTTCATAATGCACACAAGATAACATCCACCAAATCATCCTAGATTAGTAGCAAATCTTCACCAGACCATGCTTGGCATGCTGAAACTAAAGAATGATAACCGGGTCATGTTAAGAATGATTTGGAACCACATAAGCTTCTACTGTTCAAAAATTCAATTTGTAAAAATAAAGCGTGTTTGAAAAAAAAAACATAATACTCAATATTCTGTAACATTCAGTTTAAAAAATATCTAAAATTTTGATTTATATACTCAATCTCACCGTAGATGTATGTTCAACTTCAGACCATGCTTAATCTCCATCTATGTTATGATGTATATCCATCCTTCTTTACTAAGACTTGCTAGAGACCATCCTTTGTTTACCACCATCAAATTTATACATAAAAGCCTGTAAGTATCATTCAGTAGATAGAAGCAATGTCGTAAAGACAAATTTGTGTCGAAGGTGAAGTAGGTTTGTAGATGAATGGTATAATGAAGATGAAAAGATATATGAATTTGTTTACTATAACCAACTTGACATAAAGATGAATAAAAATATTTTTTACTAAACGATAAATAGTTCTACCATTATTTAAATGACAAATATATCATTTAATAATAGATAAATGTATCTGACTTAATTTTATTAAACAATATTTTTATAAAAGATGTTGATCTCAAAATTTGACTCAACACCAAGCGTGTATCAAAACATTTCGCTAAATTGGTAAGGAAGAACAAAGCGAGGCCGCAATCACAAACATACAAAAAACATAAAAATAAGAGAACGGATTTTTTATAGTGGTACGATCCAATGAGGATCTACATCCACTCTCATAAGAGATTCCATTATCAATATGTTGATTACAAGATTAATTTCACTCTTACAACAAATTTGTCACTCTCACACTTATAGATCTTATTTAGATTCACCAAGGATCTTCACTTGATTTTGGAGAATAAGTGTTAAAAATTGCTTGAGATAGTTGTAGAGAAATTTCAGCAGCACTTCGTGGCCCCAGCACAACCCCCCCCTAATGAAGGAATGGGGGGGCATGTATAGGTGGAGTTCGGACCAGGTGACAATTATGTAAATATTGTACTCTCGTTTTAGGTCGTAGACGGGATAGAGGAGATGTTATACGGTCTAAAGCAAGGCGGGACGTGCTAAATAAGGCGGAGCGACCCAAAACTTTCTAATATGAAGTGATATGAATTATGGGAGTGTGGGGCGACCTGACTCGTTCTGGCTTAAGGTGGTGCGCGCTAAAGGACGCGGAGCGGGCTAGGTTAAGGTGTTGCGAGCTTGGGCAAAGCGGGGCGACCCGAGCACGCTTAGAATGAGCTAAACCAGAATGATGTAGTTCGGGCTTTGATGAAGCGGCCTAAAACCTCTAGCAAGTTGGCGATCTAAGAGCCTTGCGGGCTAGCAACTGAGAGAACCAAGATGCCCCCAACGACTTAAGATGCTCAAACGAGCCAAATGTGACGGCCGCCCATAACCCCTGCACTATACAAAAGAGATAATGCGTTGAAAGGTGTGTAAGGCAGTCATGGACGATCATCAGAGTAGGTAAACACAAGCGGAACTTGTCGTAAACTCACAGCGCAAGGATAAAATATAATAGAACATATACAACATGTAGTAATAGTGAAGCAGAAACACAAGACTTTCAGAGAACCAGAAAGTAATATCCACAACTTGGAAATAGTGTTTGTACAAAGTTGCCTCACTACATTATTCAGAAAAGCAAACAGCGGAAACCCAATTATTAGATAGTAGTAAAACTAGTACGTGAGCCTCTTGCTCGCCACCGATCAGCATCACCGTCCTCACTAAATCATCACCTGTCACCTACTGCTTAGTTTGCCCGTCCACAACCGGATGAACAGCCCAAGGTAACAAGAGGAAACATAAAATCTTGAGTCAGACAACAGTCTTAGTGAGCGATAAAACAGCTAACAAACTTCAACAATAAAGTGTATGAGAAAGGATAGATAAACATACTAATCTACCCACGACACCAGAGAAGAACTCAACCTTATCTTCCCCACATCGGACAGTGATAGCCTTTACAATAACTATTCAACCATTCATCCATGGAAACCAGAACACCCATTCAATCATGGAAAACACACATGATATCCAGATTATATAAGTCTCACACAGACAATCCTAATCGAGTTTAACATCCCCCAAGTACTCTCCTCAGAGGCCTAGACCAATATCAGTTAAGCACTCAAAGAACATCTCCCTCGACTTTGGGTAATCTATGTGAGATAGTACAAACAGAACAACCAATCATCCATGACTGACTCTGGCTATCACCGCCAATCCTGCTTTGAAGCCACTGTTAATCGTATGACGGACAACCTTGCCATATGTTAAGGGCTAATGGTAACCACAGTTCTAGCATAAACTCCATATGTCCAACCTTGACAATGTCCAACCTTGACAACTAGGCCTTTCAACGATACCCAAGGTACTCGACCAGCAACCTTCCAGTCTATTGGGTGCCCCCATTGTACCCGTGCTTTGAGCCTGCTAGAACTTACGACAACGCTAACTTCTCGGCCTTCGCGTTTCTAGTCATCCAACCTTGACGACATTTCATAGCTCAAGCAACCTTCTCGAGCAACAATTATCCACCAACTCACAACCTTTGAGTGGCCACTTCATTCGTTGTTCCACCTTGATCAACGAACACGTCCAACACTTCGAACCTTCCTACTTGAATTTACTTCGAAGTCACATCATCACCGAGCTAATTACATCACTGCGTTACGGCTAGGGTTCGAGGGGTTGCCCTTGAAAAAAAAAATTCAGACCTTTTCTTCAAATCTGAGTCGTACCCGAAAAACATACTTTTTCAGAAAATGACCCTGTTGGAAGCAAACCATAGCATCATCACTATCAACCACAACGTTTAAAAGCGCTGTTAAAAACATGACCGATCCGCCCTCTTTCAGACCGACCAGATCCAGCGCCCTTCTGGCTTCAAACTCGACCGATGCAACCAACACGACCGACCCGATCCAAATATGACCCGGTCCAAATATGACCCGATCCGAATATGACCCGATCCGAGTATGACCCGATCCGATCCACTCCTGTCCGATCCAACTTCGTTTCGATACGACTTCTGGCCGATTCAACCTATGGCCGAGTCAACTCCTGGCCGATTCAACCTATGGCCGAGCCAATTTCTGCATATTGCAATTCAACTCTGATTTCAACCAAAACTTCGCCAAACGACGAATCCGACGAAACCGACACTACCAAAATCATCATAAACATATCATAACATTACTATCCACATGAATATGACGATTACCACAAAAATGATGTAAATCTCACCAAAAACCATTAAAATGGACATATGATCAAATTGAGAGATCTAACTAACATAAACATATAAAATGACATGAAATTAACGAGTAAAACTTGTTAGATTAGATCATAGGGTGATGCATATGAAAATGAACTTATAATGGTGTAAATCTATGGTAAAACATCCTAATTTGATGAGAAACATGCACAAACACTCATATACTTCATTGCATTCATGTGAGAGATGCAAATCACCCACCGATTTGCCGAAACAATCTAAAACAATAGAAATAAGAGTCTGAACAGCGAGAACTCCGAATCAAACCCCCTCGATCCGATGAATTTGCCTTTGAAATGATGTAGATCTTGCCTTGGATGGCGTAGATCTTCGATTTCCTCCCTTAGATTTGGATTTTTTTTTAATGGTGGAAAGGTGTAGGAGGAAAAAGGAGATCAAATGCCTTCAAATGAGAGAATGGGAATAAGTAAACCTTTTCCCTCTACTCTCACCCCTTATTCATAGGATTTCACTAAGGCTCCGAAACCTGAATAGCTAACTGAAAAACCTTAAAACATCGATTTCTCCCAAACGGCTGAGCCAAATCCTTAATATAACCACTCTACGGAAAGACAATCATCAATTCCTTTCCAATGGTACAGGTCTCACCCTTTGATTCGACCTGAGTCAAAAGTTATGCCCTGTACAAGGCTGACAGGGGAAAAATGGTCACAAACAAAATCGGTAAAAATTATGGACATGTATGACATCCCCATAAACAATTCCATAGCCTTATCCTAGCACGCGGAATTCTAACAATCAACAACAAGATACAACGATATAACGAAGATACGATATCAAAGGGTCCTACCGACGAAGAGTTCTGGATGAGTCGCTCTCATGCTCTCTTCCATCTCCCATGTACAATCGTCTCCGTCCTCACTCCATTGCACCTTGACTAGCTTAACCGTCTTCCTCCTAAGCTATTTCGTGTCATTCGCCACACCACGAAGTAGCATACGAGGTCTCGAAACTACGGTCTCTAAGTCTTCGTACTGCTCTGTAGATACCACTATATTCGAATCATGCACGAATTTCTGTAGAAATGACACATGGAACAAATTATGCACACTCGACATCTTCTCGGGTAACTCCAATCTATATGCGAGCTTTCCAATTCACTCGACTATCGAAAATGGTCCAACAAACCTTAGAGCTAACTTTTCTTTCTTACCAAATCTAACAATGTGCTTCAACGGCGAAGCTTTCACAAAAACCATATCGCCCACGTCGAATTCCAAGTCCTTACGACGCTTGTCGGCGAAACTCTTCTGACGATCCTGGGCTGTCTTCATTCGTTGCCGAACTGTCTCGATACAATCCGAGGTTTCTCTAATCATCTCAGGCCCAAGTACCAACTTATCCCTAGTTTCTAACCAACAAGCTGGAGAATTGCACGGTCTCCCATACAACGCTTCGTACGGTGCCATCCCAATGCTAGATTGGTAGATATTATTATACGCAAACTCAACTAGATGTATATGGTCTTCCCATGATCCTCCGAAGTCTAACACACAAGCCCTCAAGAGATCTTCCAAAACTCGATTGACTCACTCGGTTTGACCATCAGTTTGGGAATGATATGCCGTACTTAAGCACAACTCGGTTCCCAAAGCTTCTTGCAAACTTTCCAAAATCCACTCGTGAATAATGGATCTTGGTCACTCGTTGTACTCTTTGGGACACCATGGAATCGAACTATCCATTTCACATAAAGTTCAGCCAATTTCGATGCCATCCTAGTTGACTTGACAGGAATGAATCTCGCACTTTTGGTGAAACGATACACGATGACTCAAATCCCTTCGTTTCCTGCCCTGGTTCTAGGTAGTCCATCGATAAAATCCATCGATACATGCTCCCACTTCCACGTAGGAAGTTTCAATGGATGAAGTAAACCGCTCGGCTTCTTCTGTTCAGCTTTCACCAACTGACGGTTCATACACTTGGAAATGAACTTTCCAATACCTCGCTTCATCCCTTCCTAGTAGTAGACTCCCTTCATGTCCTGATACATCTTATTTCCACCGGGATGAATCGTCAGCTTCGAGTGATGACATTCTCTCAGAACCTCATCCCTCAATTCGTCAATATCAGGAACAACTAATCGCCCTTGCTTTCGAAGCCAACCTTCTCGATCGACCTCGAACTCTTTATCTTCTGGTTCCAGCTTCTGAATGAACTCAACAAGCTTCGCATCTTTCTTTTGGTTCTCGCCAATCCTTTCGATAAGAGTAGGTCTTATCGACAAGCTTGCCAACATTTCAGGTTCCAACTCACGCCTTGGCCTGAAATCGAACCTTGCCAAGTACTCGAGGCTCTTCCATTCCGAAAACACCGCTCCCAAACTTGCATGTCTTCGACTTACACATCTGCAACTGCGTTACCCTTGCCCGGAGTATAGGCTATGTCAAAATCATATGATGCCAGAAACTCTAACCATCTTTGCTGTCGAAGGTTCAAATCCTTTTGGGAGAAAAGATACTCCAACGACTTGTGATCTGTAAACAACTCGAATTGAACTCCCAACAGGTAATGTCTCCACGTCTTCAGAGCAAATACAGTCGACGTCAACTCCAAATCATGAGTTGGGTATTTCTTCTCATGGGGCTTTAGCTGTCGACTCGCATAGGCCATAATCTTATCCTTCTGCATTAGCACTGCTCCAAGTCCAGTACCACATGCATCGGTATATACCACCATCTCTTCATTCCTACTTGGAATGGTCAACATAGGTGCACTCGTCAATCTCTCCTTCAGGATTCCAAATGCTTGTTCACACTTTGCATCCCATGTGAACACTTGGTTCTTCTTCGTCAATCCTGTCAACGGTACAGCTACCTTGGAGAAATCCTTGATAAACCGTCGGTGATATCCTGCCAACCCAAGGAAACTCCGAACATCCGTCGCATTCTTAGGTCGATCCCAGTCCTGGATTACTGCAACTTTAGCGGGGTCAACCGCTATCCCTTTTCCAGAAACTACTTGACCTAAGAACCTCACTTCATCCTTCTGAAAGTGACACTTTGAGAACTTAGCCTTAAGCTGATGCTTCCGCAAGATCTCTAACACAACTCTCAAGTGCATCTTATGTTCTTCCTCATTTCTGGAGTAAACCAGAATATCATCCACGAACACAAGCACGAACTTGTTCAACTGGTCCCTGAATACTCTATTCATAAGATCCACAAAATACGCTGGTGCGTTAGTCAACCCGAATGGCATCACAAACCATTCGAAGAAACCAGATGGTGCCCTAAAAGCAGTCTTTGGCATACAATCCTTAGCCACTCTCAACTGGTGAAATCCCGTTGCCAAATCCATTTGAGAAAACACTTTGGCTTTGTGAAGCTGATCGAACAAGTCATCAATCCTTGGCAACGGATACTTGTTCTTCTTAGTCACCTTGTTCATCTCACGATAGTCCGCAAACAATCTTAAGCCATCTGCCTTAGTTGCAAATACGACCGGTGCACCCCATTCGGATACACTCCTCCGAATGAATCCTTTTCCCAAAAGGTCTCTAACTTGCACCTCTAACTCTTGTTGTTCCTTAGGCGCCATCCGCCTAAGTGGAATAACGATTGTTCTAGCACCCTTGACCAAATCGATCCTAAACTCGATCTCACGGTGCGGCGGCAACCCTTTGACCTCATCTTGTTGTGGAATCCCAAGCGAATATAGATAACTCACGAAGACCCCGTCTTCGCGCTTACATCTAATCAACACCTTTCGCCCTTCCACATCCCCGACCCTTACCTCTAGCTTCTCGCAATTCACCCTTGCCGCATACTTCTTGAGCCAATCCATGCCCAAGATGATCCCAAACCCAGCGAAGTTAAGGACAAAGCAATCACACACAAAAGAGCAACCATGACTTGACAACACTAGACCTCGACATATCATGCAAAGATTTAACGAACCCCCAATTGGATTAGTCACTACATAGGGTCTATCACAAATCTCAGGTTCCAAACCCAAGAGACACACAAGCTGATTGCAAATGAAGGAATGTGATGCTCCAGTATCGAAAAGCACATGAACTGAAACGCCATTAACAGAAAGAGCACCTTGCACCATGACACCCTTTCCCTTATCCTTTGCAGTAGGAGCTCTCGAAGAAGATGGCATGGCTTCCAAAGCATATGCCTTCACAATCTGCTTGCCCTTAGCTGATTCTGGACAACCTTTCTTCTCATGCCCAGGCTTTCCTCATTTGAAGCACTTCTTCTCAGCTTTGGGATTCTTGCACTCATTAGCAAAATGACCTTTCTGCTAGCATTTGAAGCAAACCACCTCACTCTCTTTTGGCCATCTTTTACTTTATGTTGTTGTTGCTTCCTCTTCTTATTATTACCACCCTGTTGTGGTTTCTGAGCCTCTTTGGTGGCAGTGACAACATTTGCTTCCTTAGGAAACAAGCTCTCATGATGAATAGCTTTTTCCACAATCTCCTAAAACGAATCATCTAGATGGTCCACTAGCGGCTTTCCAATATTAGCATCCAAACCCAAGACAAACTTCTCGTTCTTCTGATATGGTGTATCAATGTATGAACGAGCATATCTAGACAAGGCTTCGAAATCAGAAATATAGTCAAGCACAGAATGACCATTCTGTTTCAGCTCTACGAACTTCTTGAATAGAGCAGATTTCTGAGCTGTGGAGATAAACTTTGCTTCAAACATAGCTTGTAATAGCTCCCATGAAATTTCTTCCTCTGGAGTCTCGAGTGTAACAGAATTCCACCATTCCATGGCCCTATTCTGCAGTTGGCTTGATGCAAGTTTTCTCTTTATTGCATCCTCGATACCCAAGTCTCCAAAGATTCGGACACATGAGTCCATCCACCTCTGAACCTCTTCAGCTGGTTCGGTTCCCTTGAATGGTTTCCCCTCTAGAGATGTAAAGTCCTTGCACAGCTTTGCAAAATCTACTACTCCAGAAACTCGCACACCAACATCTACCGTTGCCGCCACTAGAGCGGGTACCCTTCGCATAATTGCTTCTGCCATGGCTTCGAACATGGCCGGGTAATTAGGTTCACCACTATTTCCCCCTCCAGTATTGGCTCCCCTAGCAGCGCGTCTTGTTTCTCGTCTACTCATTCTAAATCTGCAATTTAGAATTACTAGTCACTTCAAGAAAAACTGCTAAAGGAAAACAACCGTTACCACCATATATGCTAATATATATAGTAAGCATCCAACTGAAATCTACAAGTACGTCCCTCATACGTGATTACGTCCTTGAACTTTGGCCAAAAATCATTGACCAGAGCTCTGATACCAAATGTGATGACCGCCCATAACCCCCGCACTATACAAAAAAAAATGCGCTGAAATGTGTGTAAGGCAGTCATGGACGATCATCAGAGTAGGTAAACACAAGCGGAACATGTCATAAACTCACAGCTCAAGGATAAAATATAATAGAACATATACAACAGGTAGTAATAGTGAAGCAGAAACACAAGACTTTCATAGGACCAGAAAGTAATATCCACAACTTGGAAATAGTGTTTGTACAAAGTTGCCTCACTACATTATTTAGAAAAGCAAACAACGGAAACCCAATTATTAGATAGTAGTAAAACTGGTCTGCTCACCACCAATCAGCATCACCGTTCTCACTAAAGCATCACCTGTCACCTGCTGCTTAGTCTGCCCATCCACAACCGGATGAACAGCCCAAGGTAATAAGAGGAAACATAAAATCTTGAGTCAGACAGCAGTCTTAGTGAGCGATAAAACAGCTAACAAACTTCAACAATAAAGTGTATGAGAAAGGATAGATAAACATACTAATCTACCCACGACACCAGAGAAGAACTCAACCTTATCTTCCCCACATCGGACAGTGATAGCCTTTACAATAACAATTCAACCATTCATCCATGGAAACCAGAACACCCATTCAATCATGGAAAACACACATGATATCCAGAATATATAAGTCTCACACAGATAACCCTTATCGAGTTTAACATCCCCCAAGTACTCTCCCTAGAGGCCTAGACCAATATCAGTTAAGCACTCAAAGAACATCTCCCTCGACTTTGGGTAATCTATGTGAGATAGTACAAACAGAACAACCAATCATCCATGACTGACTCTGGCTATCACCGCCAATCCTGCTTTGAAACCACTGTTAATCGTATGACGGCCAACTTTGCCATATGTCAAGGGCTGATGGTAACCCCAGTTTTAGCATAAACTCCATATGTCCAACCTTGACAACTAGGCCTTTCAACGATACCCAAGGTACTCGACCAGCAACCTTCCAGTCTATTGGGTGCCCCCATTGTACCCCTTTTCTGAGCCTGCTAGAACTTACGACAACGATGACTTCTCGGCCTTCGCATTTTTAGTCATCCAACGTTGACGACATTTCATAGCTCAAGCGACCTTCTCGAGCAACAATTATCCACCAACTCACAACCTTTGAGTGGCCACCTCATTCGTTGTTCCACCTTGATCAACGAACACGTCCAACACTTCGAACCTTCCTACTTGAATTTACTTCGAAGTCACATCATCACCGACCTAATTACATCACTGCGCTGCGGCTAGGGTTCGGGGGGTTGCCCTCGAAAAATATATTTTTCTGACCTTTTCTTCAAATCTAAGTCGTACTCGAAAAACGTAATTTTTCAGAAAATGACTCTGTTGGAAGCAAACCGTAGCATCATCACTATCAACCACAACGTTTAAAAGCGCTGTTAAAAACATGACCGATCCGCCCTCTTTCAGACCGACCCGATCCAGCGCCCTTCTGGCTTCAAACTCGACCGATGCAACCAACATGACCGACCCGATCCAATCACCTATATAACCGACCCGATCCAAATATGACCCGGTCCAATTATGACCCGATCCGAACATGACCCGATCCGAGTATGACCCGATCCGATCCACTCCTATCCGATCCAACTTCGTTTCAATCCGACTTATGGACGAGTCAACCTATGGCCGAGTCAACTCCTGGCCAATTCAATCTATGGTCGAGCCAATTTCTGCATATTGCAATTCAACTCCGATTTCGACAAAAACTTCGACAAACGACGAATCCGACGAAACCAACACTACCAAAATCATCAAACACGATCATAAACATATCATACCATTACTATCCATATGAATACGACGATTACCACAAAAATGATGTAAATCTCACCAAAAAACCATTAAAATGGACATATGATCAAATTGAGAGATCTAGCTAACATAAACATGTAAAATGACACGAATTTAACGAGTAAAACTTGTTAGATTAGATCATAGGGTGATGCATATGAAAATGAACTTATAATGGTGTAAATCTATGGTAAAACATCCCAATTTGATGAGAAACATGCACAAACACTCATATACTTCATTGCATTCATGTGAGAGATGTAAATCACTCATCGATTTGCCGAAACAATCTAAAACAATAGAAATAGGAATCTGGACAGCGAGCACTCCGAATCAAACCCCTCGATCCGATGAATTTGTCTTTGAAATGATGTAGATCTTGCCTTGGATGGCGTAGATCTTCGATTTCCTCCCTTAGATTTGGATTTTTTTAATGGTGGAAAGGTGTAGGAGGAAGAAGGAGATCAAATGCCTTCAAATGAAAGAATGGGAAAAAGTAAACCTTTTCCCTCCACTCTCACCCCCTATTTATAGGATTCCACTAAGGCTCCAAAACTTGAATAGCCAACTGAAAAACCTTAAAACAGCGATTTCTCTCAAACCGCTGAGCCAAATCCTTAATGTAACCACTTTACGGAAAGGCAATCATCAATTCCTTTTCAATGGCATAGGTCTCACGCTCTGATTCGACATGAGTCAAAAGTTATGCCCTATACAAGGCTAACAGGGGCAAAATGGTCACAAATAAAATCGGTAAAAATTATGGACATGTCTCACATCCCCATAAACAATATATTAAAAGATGAGAATGATCCAACCCTCATAAAATAAAATAAATATATTTTACGATATTCCGATACGTAAAATGCGGGCTGTTACATTAAAGCTTCCTGAACACCACATATTATCTGGGCGACCCACGACATCATAGCGACCTAGAGCACTTGCGTGAGCTAGAGAGCCCATCGAATTAGAGAATGACCTAAATGGCCTAACGACCTAAAATCATAAATCAACCTAAACATGCTCATCATTCTCTGGTACATATTTTATGGGTTAACATTTGCCCCTCGAAGTTCGTATTTATTAAAAATAATACGGTCTTCGAACTAGGTGAGATTAGCATGTAATTTAAGATTTTAAGTCGTTTGGACCTTAAGACCGCGTGAGTCCCTAAATTATTTTTATCCCTAGGTCGCCCATATTCTTAGGTTGTGACATGGTCTTAAGTCGTTGTGGCTTCTGGGTCATGTATTGATAAGTTTCCTTTGGTATTCACCTTGGGAATAGATCGTTGTTGACCCTGCAAACATGGTTTATTTGTTTAACCCCCCCCCCCTCTATTTCCTCTTTAAGTCATCATTCTCTTAGAACCCTCACTTAAGCTAGAACACCTCATTAATGGCGGCCATTATTAACTAAATCCACCGATCCACATCATCATCAAAGCAATTGAAGTTCAAATAATTCCTTAGTCCAATAATCAAATTCGGAACTTCTCATCACCAAGAATCAGGTGCGATTCAAAGCTTTTACTTCCTATGTATACATATACATTTTAAGTTGAGTTTAACTACTAAGTATTATGCACACTAGGATAATAATCTTGCTCAGTTCCATAGTTCATTGACGTCCTTAATTTGCAATATCATGCCTTGCCATTCTTTTCGAAGTTGAAGCGCCCATGTTGGTTGTTCATCTCAGGTCGTTGTTTTGTAATGGCTCGTGTTGAATTAGGTCGTCGCAACCACTTTCAGGCTTTAGACCGCGACCCTACTCTAGGTCGTTATGATAGTTCAAGGTCTTAGGTCGTCATTTCAGCCCTCACCTTTGGGTGGTATAAACCCTTGAAGTCATAGGTCATTTACGACCCAAAAGACTTGAAGTAAAAGGACTTCATGAGGAATTAGACTATAATAGCGACCTAAAGCTTCTTGGTTGTATAGAACGATCTAGAGTTCGATACCATAGAGAACGACCCAAAATTTTAAGGTTGGTAGGAACGATCTGAAACATCTTGAATAAGCTGCTTTCTAATTTGTTATTCCCTTCTTAACATTGCTACTCGCACAGGATGTCTAAAAGAACTGAATGGACCTTGAGCGAGGACACAACTCGCAAGCACCGTAGGTTGGAAAAACTTCCGATGTCAGAAACTGAGACTACCCCTGCTGCCCCCACATTGGCCGAGCTAAAAGCTATCATCGACAGGCCTAGTTACGCTTCCAAGCCACATACCTCTGAGCTTGTTGATCGCTTTGAAGGCTGGTGTCTTCAAGGAGTGAACTTCGATCAATTTGATTTGGACATATATCCGTCCGACAAGTGAACAGCCCCCGAGGATTTGGACATTCTAAAGAATCACTCGCTGACGCAACTTGACGCTATTAGGACTTGGATGGAAAATCACCTTGAGGAAATCGGTCAATATCACGCGCGCAAGTTAGGAGCCTGGAACACCTTTGCTTGCGAGCTCCAAAGGCTGAACAGGGAGAATATTGAACTCATCACCACTTTGGAGAAGGACAAAGCTGCGTTTATCCAGGCTCTTAAGTCTCAGGTTGAGATCATTGTTGAACTATCAAGTCCTGGGGGAAAGGAAGAAGTGACTGGTACTTCTTCTCCTACTCACGGTGGGGAATGATTTATTGATGAAAAGAAGAAGTTTTCTCGTCCGACTTTTGCTATATATCTTTATGTGCTTATGATATAGACCGGTTGTATATGCGAGTATCGGTCCTCGCTTAACACTCTTATGATATTTTGCGTCCAATGTCTCTGTATTGGACTTGTGATGTAGTGACGGTATTGTATTTTGTCTGATGTACTTTAAGCCTTTATGCTAGGATCGAAAACTATTTGTTATGGCGATCTTTTGGTTTTGAATTCATACGTCTCATGCTTCCTGTTTTGCAATTAAGACAAACCTTCGCATGATTTTGGACTTATGCTCGTTATCAATTGTCCATGTTGACAACAGATTAGTTAGAGATGAACTATAACGAATTTTAACTTTCATTGAATAAAATGCTAGCCTAGGACCATCTTATTTGACGGTTCAAAACTCATCAAATATTGTTCGCATAGTAATAGTATTCTAATTCAAATTTGTGTTAACGCTTAAAATCGTCCAGTCAACATAGGTTGACTTTAGATCCCAAACGCTATCACTTTAATGAATAATATGAGCGTGTTCGACACTTTTCGCATCTGAGATTCTAGATGCTACGCAAGTGATTTTTTCATTCTTCACATCTGACTTTTCAGATGCTACGTGAATGGTTCGACACTCTTCACATCTGAGATTTCAGATGCTACGCAAGTGGATTTTTTCATTCTTCACATTTGACTTTTTAGATGCTACGCGAATGTTTCGACACTCTTCACATATGAGATTTCAGATGCTACGCAAGAGGATTTTTTCCATTTTTCACATCTGACTTTTCAGATGCTACGCGAATGGTTCGACACTCTTCACATCTGAGATTCCAGATGCTACGCAAGTGGATTTTTTCATTCTTCACATCTGACTTTTCAGATGCTACGCGAATGGTTCGACACTCTTCACATCTGAGATTCCAGATGCTACGCAAGTGGATTTTTTCATTCTTCACATCTGACCTTTCAGATGCTACGCGAATGGTTCGACACTCTTCACATCTGAGATTCCAGATGCTACGCAAGTGGATTTTTTTCATTCTTCACATCTGACTTTTCAGATGCTACGCAAATGGTCGACACTCTTCACATCTGAGATTCCAAATGCTACGCAAGTGGATTTTTTCATTCTTCACATCTAACTTTTCAGATGCTACGCGAATGGTTTTACTGACTCTTTTATCGCTTTGCGGGGTGGCCATCAGTCCCTTTACCACATGCTTGACTTAGCAAGCTATTCTGGTTTAGGAGCTGAAGCTCTGAACCTCTCTCTTAGGGAGGGACCCCTTTGATAAAAGTTTCAGCTCTTCCGTCTGTTTGTCGTGGCGCTTGCTTACTATTTGGATCTTTGTGACTTTCCCGTTCACTTTTCAAGGCAGTGTTTTCCCTATTTTTTTGGCATTCGTGCATGTCGGAATTCAAAACATTCAGCCCTTGAACTAGCTTTGTCGGGGTCGCGATGATATAGGAGCAAGCGCTCGACAGTTGGCTTGCAATATGAAATCATCTTTTTAAGAAAGTTTCGATTTGACATATGATTTCACAAGTGAGAAACTCATTCAAACATATATGCTCTTACTCGTAGAGCTAACGTTCAGTGTATCACCTGCTGATTATTACAGACTGTTTACAATAAGTTTTGAACATAACATAAAGTAAAATGCGAAGCAAAGCATGAACTAAAGCAAGAAGTAGAGCATAAAGTAAAAATATAGCAATGTTGATTGCTTATTCCGAGCCACTCAAGTTGGAGGACCCTCAACAACTATTAGTTGATAATCACCCCTGGATTGGCTTGAACAGAAGCTACGTTGCTTGGACCAGACTGATCATTTGATTCCCCTTGCCCCTAAGAAATTGCAGAAGGATTCAAAGCTTGCGGATTCTTTATATATTGCTGCAACCTGTTTTTCCTGATCAATTCCTCAATAAGGTTCTTCATGTTTCGGCACTCGTTAGTGTTGTGACCAGGTTGGTTGTGAAATCTGCAGAACTTTACCGAGTTCGCTGCCTTGTCACTTATCCTCATTGGGTTTGGTTCCGCATACTCCTCAGAATTCTTGGTTGCAAGATAGATGTTTTCAGGAGTGTCATTCAAAGGTGTCAGTTCTGACGAATTGAAAAGGCGAGACTTTTTATTAGCCTTGTTGTCGTTCCCGCCACTGATTCGCTTCTGCCCCTGAATACTCTTTTGGCTGGATTGCATAGCTGCACTATTAGGAGCCTCAAAGAGTGGGTTACCATCAATGATCTGAAGGGGCACAGGTTTATCGTCTACCCTCATGTACTCCTCTTCCTTTTTATAGAACTATTCAAGCGTAGTCGGTTCTTTCATCTTTATCCATCTTCTGAATTCGCTCGTTTTGTCTATAGCATCGAGTAGAGCCATGAGGACTATGCGCGGCTCCGGGTTCCTTACTTCAGATAGGGCAATATAGAACCGACTAAGGAAGGCTTTGACAGTTTCTCCTAACTTCTGTTTCATCGCCGAGAGTGTTATAGCGTCCTTGGCCTTGGTAGCAAACAAGCGGAACTACTCTTTGAACTTTTTGGTCAGATTGGAAAACCGATCGATAGATTTAGGAGGCAGCTTTGTGAACCAGAGTGAGGCGGCTCCTCCAAGTAGAGAGGGAAATACGTGCATCTCATCTCATCTGTTGCCTTAACCGCACTCATATGCCACTCGTATTTAAACAAAAAGTAGTTCGGGTCAACAAGGCCGTTATACGGAGGCAGAGTTGGTGGATTGAACTTCTTCGGACATTCTTCTTTGAGGATTCTCTCGGTGAATGGAGTCCTATCGGGAGAGAAGTCTCATTCCCTTTCATTTTCTTTGGTAGCTTGATTCTTTTTCAAGGCTCGTTCTATCATATCCGAGATGTATTCTTCGGTGCTATGACGCTCTTGGAAGCTGAGCTCTTTACCAAACGTTCGTCTAGGAATACAATCTCGATTAGAGAGCTTAGGTGCTTTGCCTTCTCATCGAGGGGGTGCCCCCGCAATAGGGTTAGTGACCTTTTGAGCACTCTTTTCGGAATGATTCTTAGCTTTGGACCTCAATTCTTTGATATTAGCTTCGTCCCTATCACTTGCCCCATCATAATCGTCTTCCACATTATTGTTGCGGTTATGATCAGAAGTGGGTGACTTACCATTCCCTTCGAGATCTATGTGCATTTTCGGAGGAGCTGGATTCAATCGAGCATTAAGGATGGCGCTAAGTTTCTCCATCATCATTTTAGTAGAGGCATCCATTTGGTTATTCACATTGGCAATAACGACTTTCAATTCATTTTTGGTCACACCGGCTCTGCTTTCTGAATTTTCGCCAACTTCAAAGCGGTTTGCGAGCGGTGTTTCTTCATTAGCAACATTATCGGCTTCTACCAGGTCTTCTTAGATTTGGCCATAATTCTGAAGAAGGATGCGTCATAGAACTTTAATGGCAAGGCCTTTAACTTTGTGAGAGTGTGAGAGGAGGTAGGAGATGCGAACGCGGCCCCATGGTAGGCGCCAAATGTTGATCTCGAAATTTAACTCAACACCAAGGGTGTATCAAAACACTTCACCAAATTGGTAAGGAAGAACAAAGTGAGGCCGCAATCACAAACATATAAAAAACATAAAAATAAGAGCATGGAGTTTTTATAGTGGTTCGATCCAATGAGGATCTACATCCACTCTCATAAGAGATTCCATTATCAATATGTTGATTACAAGATTAATTTCACTCTTACAACAAATTTGTCACTCTCACACTTATAGATCTTATTTAGATTCACCAAGGATCTTCACTTGATTTTGGAGAATAAGTGTTTAGAATTGCTTGAGATGGTTGTAGAGAAATTTCAGTAGCACTTCGTGGCCCCTGCACACCCCCTTTAATGAAGGAATGAAGGGGGGGTATTTATAGGTGGAGTTCGGACCAGGTGACAATTATGTAAATACTGTACTCTCGTTTTAGGTCATAGACGTGCTAGTGGAGACGTTATACGGTCTAAAGTAAGGCGGGACGTGCTAAATAAGGCAGAGCGACCCAAAACTTCCTAATACGAAGTGATATGAATTACGGGAGTGCAGGGCGATTTGACTCATTCTGGCTTAAGGTGGTGCGAGCTAAAGGACGCGGAGCAGGCTAGGTTAATGTGTTGCGAGCTTGGGCAAAGCAGGGCGACCCGAGCACGCTTAGAATGAGCTAAACCAGAATGATGTAGTTCAGGCTTTGATGAAGCGGGCTAAAACCTCTAGCAAGCTGGCAATCTAAGAGCCTTGTGAGCTAGCAATTGAGAGAACCAAGATGCCCCAACGACTTAAGATGCTCAAACGAGCCAAAGCTTCCTGAACACAACATATTATCTGGGCGACCCAAGACATCATAGCAACCTAAAACACTTGCGTGAGCTAAAGAGCCCATCGAATTAGAGAAGACCCAAAGGGCCTAACGACCTAAAATCATAAATAAACCTAAACATGCTCATCATTCTCTGGTACATATTTTATGGGTTAACAAAAGATAAATACACTTATCTTTTTTAATTCAAAGACATGAACATATTGTCAATTTAAAATTAAAACATTTAATACATTCATTCTAACATAAAGATAAAAAATATCACTTAATACAATTATTTTGATATAAGATTAAATAAAACTATCATTTAATAAACGATAATCACAAAATGATTACAACAACCATCTTAATACAAAGATGAATAGAAATATTGTTTATTATACGCACACACGCTAATTGTTTTCTATGCACATACCCTTCGATTACACATCATTAATTAAAAAGTCCCACCATAAATCAGTCAGCAATCATTATATTTCTTGAGAAAAGAACAACGCAAACAGAATATCAGTAACAGAAAGTAAATGAAAATAGATTGGTTGATAATGGAGTTTTCAAATCATTAAAAATGCTAGTTTTTGTACATATTTTTGATACAATGGAATTCTAGCTTTAAGTTTGTCATGCATGTACATATTTTTATCTTTATCAGATAAAGATAAATACTTTAATCTTTTTTAGAAAAAAAAGAACAACTTGCAGTAATGATCTAAATCATACTGGCATACTTGAACCTTCTTTTTGTATACTGTGTACAACAATACACGTAAAATTGGGAACAATGCAGAAGCCATAGCAGGGGAGGTCTCATGGATAAAGGCACCACACTCAAGAAGAGTTGAACATGTAGACAAAGATATATGCCTATATTTTTCACACAAAGAAGAACAACTTAAGTAAAATCAATTACAGTATATGACAATAACAGCAACAACAAAAATGATAAAATACTACCGCAAAAAAAATCATTTACAAGTAAAATTTTAATATATATATCATTCTGTATAAAAAAACATAACTTCCTTAAAAAGATAAATCACTAAGCAATTGTAACACCCTAAATTTTCTGTGAATGTTAAATAAACAAATTTAAGAATACTTTATTTTTAAAGTGAGAATTAAGGGAAACGGGTTACGCCATTGCGTTCATCTCGGAATTCTGCTTGAGATAGAGTCCGAGTTTGCGTAAATTGGACTCCGTACGAAGAAGATATGGCCTTCCGAAGTTTCATAATTTAAATAAATTAAAAACAGCTCAAGTTCAGAAAATTTGAAATTCAAAATTCAAACAGGGGAGCAGGCTGGGCGAGAATTCTCCCGCCCAAGGGTCAGGTCGACCTACCCATACAGGTCGACCTGCCCCCCTCCCCCCCCGGGCAGATTTGAAAGATGACGATATTTTGACTCACTACTGAGTCATTAGGGCTGAGGTGTTATTCTATCTTGACTGGATGGTCTTGATTGCTTCTAGGTTAATCTGACGGCTCTAAATTAATTAAAATTCTATATAAGCAACCTAACTCTCAACCTAAAATCACACTAATTCATACCAAGAGTCACCATGCCGTCAATGGAGAACCTAGAGTAGCCGCCGTTCTCTTTCACCTCAAAAACAAGATAGAAGCAAGAATCAAAATCATATCTAATCTAAATTAGAATAACAATTAGTCTACATTAAAGGCGAGCAATTCAGTTTCGGAATACAGATCCCAGAAAAACAAGACTGTTCTTTTGTTTGTGAGTACTATTTCTTTCACAATATAATTATTACATTAATTAAGATGAGTTGTAATTGGATTATGAGAACATGTCTGTTGAATCGCATGATGTTGTTTAAGTTTGTAGATCTATTTCATATTTAACTTGATTCATTTTATGTAATTTTGGGATGTTAAACCATATGTTAATTCATATGAGAATCTTATGCAAGTTTGGGTAGTTAAATCATATGTTAATTCATATGTGAATCTTATGCAAGTTTGGATGTTAAATCATATGCTAATTCATGTGTGAATTTTATGCAAGTTTGGGATGTTAAATCGAATGTTAGTTTGAATAATGAATCTTACGCAAGTCTATATGTGAATTGTACACAAGTTCATATATGAATCAAGTATATACATATGCTAGTTTATATGCAAAACATGTGACACCGATTTACAAGTTTAGATCCATATGCAAGTTTATAGGAATCTATATGCAAGTTCACAATTTATGTAAGTTTGGGTGAAAAACCATATTTATGTGCAAGTTCACATTTTTTTTGTTTAGATCTATATTTAGATCCATGATAGTTTATGCAAATTTATGTTATGTATGTTCATTGCCTAAGCAAGTTCTTGGCCATGCAAACTTATGCTATAATTCTTAGATCTATTTTATGTGTTATGCAAGTTGTGATGTTGCTTTTCTTTTTTATAAGTTAGACTATTTGCGAGTCTAACATATTTCATGTTAAAACGTACGAACGACGTGGGGATAATGGGAAAATGTTAACTATGTAAATTGTGAATTGGCATAAAAAGGCTTTAAAGGCATATAAATTAATTTGAAACATTAATTGGTATAATTTTTATACCCAAAGAGTATGGACATAATTTAGGTGACAATTATGGACATAATTAATTTGGAAATTTTTGGAAATTTGAATAGTGATAATTAATTCATATTGGGGTGAAATAATTTGTAATAATAAACACCTAAGACACGAGGTTAGACTCGTTTGTGGTGTAAGACTGCCCGGACCCGCCCGGCAAATCCAACAACCACAAACGGTAGTCTAATGTGAGAGGTCGAAGGCATAAATTAAATGCGTAACAGTTGTAATGACACGAGGTTAGACACATTTGCAGTATAAGACTGCCCGGACCCGCCCGACAAATCCAACAACCGCAAACGGGAGTCTAATGTGGGAGGTCTTTACAAGGTTACGGTTCTAATGAATTAAGTAACACTTAACCAGATAAACATGTGGTGGGACATGGGGGTTAAGTGGGTGGCCTGGGTGGCATGTGAAATACGATTAGAAACACTTAACCAAGTTGAAAACATGTAAGAAGACATGAATAAGAAGGGGTTAAGTGGGAAGTTCTAGTGGGGACCAAGCATAGGTGGAAAGATTGTGTCAAACATGGGGACCCTTTTCAAACCAGTAACCATTAAGTATCTTTGTGAGCTCGAGTTAGATCGAGGACGGGACACGCTTACTGGGTTTGATTGAATGAGGTCAAAACGGGTTAACGGTGGCAACGCAAGTCCAACGGGGTCATGTGCTTGTGTGGGCCCGGGCTGGTAGGTAAGACGTTGTTGCATCGTGTAGATATAAGTCGTGCATCTTTAGTGGTATCGGGTTGCTACTTTAGGGAGTGATACACCCCACTGTGGGACCAGCGCGGGTATCTACGAGTTAGGGAGCCGATCACATTGGGGTAGTGGGTACAACTAGTGGAGATAGGGGCATGCGACACCTATGAAGACAGCTAGGGGTATATGAAACTACCATTATGATTATGGTGTTCAATAGGTGGGATCAACTTTTAGGGTGGCTAGTAGTGGTGCAGTATAGCAATTATCCTATAGTGATTAGGAGCGAGATTAACGCCAGAATTTTCCTCCTATTTGTTTTGCCTTGCCCACTTGTTTCACAGTCATTCCTTATTTTTCCAGTTTATGCCTTATCCTAATTACTTTCATAATTGTATTGTTAAAGTTATGGTACTCGCCGGACTTTATGTCTGACCCCCTTTTTGTTTTCGCCTCTTTTCTTCCTTCCCCCCCCCCCCAACCCATTATGTTCTCAGGGTGGGACTATTACTAGTGGAGCTTGATCAGGATCTTTCTCTCTCTTTTGGAAGTACTTGGATTGCTGAAAGTAAAGTTCAGTTCATCTCTTTTATGGCTACTTATGTTGGGGTTATGCTTTTTACTTTATGTACTCAGCAAAAAATTTGTCAAGATGGATATTAAGTGTACTTGGTTTTACTGTTGGTTTATGAAGTTGTTGTAATCAAATTATTTCCCCGCTGCAATAAAAGTTGTTTTAAAATTTTCAAGTACCAATATATGTATCTGTCTTGTTATATTCTGTTCTATACACTAATAATGCTCCATGAAAGTTAATGCATTCCCAAAGAGAGTGACATTAATGGACGTGGGGTGTTACACGTGGTATCAGAGCTGAAGGTTAACAGAACAGATAAGAGATTTTGAAAAACTGTTTTTCAAATGCGTTTTATAAAGAAATACTATCAAAAGTATGTTTTAAGGAGAGTATTTTCAAGAGAAAAGTTTGTTTTAAAAACATAACCCCCAAGAGCCATATATCTTTCTTTATAAATCTCCGTTTTGAATCTCTTCATTTTCTTTTCATCATGTCTGGGTTACCCGAGATACCCGAGGGAATACCGATACCAACCTGGTTCAGAAGGTATCTGGAGGCTAGGGCCACCGCCGCAGGCCCAGCAGACATCCCTCCTCCCCCAGCTGCAGCCGCTCCTCCTCCGCCCCCTCCCCGTGTTGATACTTTTTCAAAGATATGCAAAGACTTTCGAGCAATGGGCAGAAAAACTTTTCACGGATCAGAAACGTTTGTTAAAGCTCGAAATTGGCTTAAGGAGGTAGAAGACTTGTTTGGTATCTTCGAGGTAGAAGATGGAAGGAAGGTCCAATTGGCCGCTTGGTTAATGAAGGACGAATCCTCGTTTTGGTGGGAGGTCACGAATGGAGAGCGTCCAGTAGAGACGTGGATGGATTTCATACATAGATTCGAGATGAAATTTCTCTCACGAGCAGAAGAGAATTTATACGTGGAAAGATTCTTGGCATTGAAGCAGGAGAATTTATCAGTAACGGAGTACGTCAACAAGTTCAATCAGTTGGCAAGATTTGGCTTAGACTTGGTGAACACACCTGAAAAGAAGGCCCTGAGGTTTTTTAAAGGTTTGAATGAGCCGCTACATGGGTTAGCTATGACCCACATTCCTATGGGGGCTACCTTTGAGAAACTAGTTGACATGACACTTATGCATGAAGAGGAGAAATGTGCTAATGCTAATAAGGCACCAGAAAAGAAAGGGGATCAAAAGAAGTCACAGCAGCAACGTAAGAAAGGTGGTAGGGACAACAATAGCAAATGAAAGAAAAGGTGCTTTAATTATGGAACACCAGGCCATCTGAGCAAGGACTGTAGGAAGAAGAAGAAGAAGACTGGCTGTTTCCACTGTGGAGAGGCAGGACATCTAATTAAAGACTGCCCGAGGAAACAGGGACAAGGGAAAAGAACTGGGTCTACTTCTGGAGGACAGATTCAGGCTCTCATGGCACCAGGGCAGGCAAGAGGGCAGGTTCACACTCTCATGGCACCAGGACAGGAAAGAGGTAGAAACATTTCTGTTGAAAGTTTGGTTTTTCTGTTTGATCATCATGTACGTACTTTATTTGATTCTGGCGCTTCACACTCGTTTGTGTCTGCTTCGTTAGTTGAAACACTGCACCTAAATACTAGTCTAGTTACAGATCCCATAGTAGTCTCAAATCCTATTGGTGGTTCGGGTCATCTTTCAATGATTCGTCGGGATTTGAGAGTGTCTATTTTGAGCGTTGAGTTTGAATGCAACGCCTTCGTTCTTGGCTTCACGGGCTATGGATTGATTCTAGGCATGGATTGGTTATCCAGTAATGGTGTCGTCCTCGATTGTGAAAAGAGAGTGGTTAGACTTATAACTCGCCTTGGCAACACTCTCGAAATCTCTTTTAACCCCATACATTCTTTTATGCTTAGTTACCTAGAATCTCTTGACGCGTCTGTTGAAAACTTGCAGTCTGTTAGAGTAGTCTATGAATACTCAAACGTATTTGAAGAGGTGAAGGGCTTACCTCCAAAGCGGGAGATAGACTTCCGCATATATCTTGTTGATAATGCAAAACCCGTAGCTCTACCCGTTAGACACATGGATCTTAGGGAGAGAAAAGAGCTCAGTAAGCAAGTCAAAGAGCTGCTCGAAAAGGGGTTTATAAGGCGGAGTATTTCTGAATGGAGTGCTCCAGTAGTATTCGCAACCAAAGCGGATGGTTCACTTCGCCTATGCGTTGATTATAGGGAGCTGAACAAGCTGACCAAGAAGAATAGTCACCTAGGTGCATCTGTTTTCTCCTAACTAGATTTAGCTACCGGGTTCCATCAGCTAAGAGTGGCTGAAGACAGCATTGATAAGACCGCGTTCAGAACCCCGGACGGTTTCTTCGAATGGCTTGTCATGCCTTTCGGCTTGACAAACGCACCCGCTTACTTCATTGACTTGATGAGTAGGGTGTTTAGAGAATTCCTTAATAAGTTTGTGGTGGCCTTCATAGACGACATTTTGATCTTCTCGAAGAATGAAGAAGAGCATGCTTTGCATTTAAGGAAAGTCATGGATACTCTTCGTACACATCAGCTAAAGTCCAAATTCTCCAAGTGCCATTTCTGGAGAGAAGTGGTGAGGTTTCTTGGACATGTGGTGTCCAAAGAGGGGTTAGCCGTGGACCCTGCAAAAGTAGTTGCGATGCAAGATTGGAAGGTTCCACGGAATGCAACCGAAGTCCGAAGCTTTCTCGGGCTAGCGGGCTTTCACCGAAAGTTCATTAAAGACTTTGCTAAAATCTCTGCCCCACTCACAAGATTAACAAAGAAGAACCTAACTTTCGCTTGGGATTTGGATTGCGATATTGCTTTCCAACGTTTAAAAAGGGCTCTAACAACAGCCCCAGTTCTGACATTGCCAGATGGGAGCAAGATGTTTACCATATACACGGATGCATGTGGTACGGGACTAGGTGTCGTCTTGATGCAAGAAGGGAAGATAGTAGCTTATGGAGGTAGACAGTTGAAAGTACATGAGAGAAACTACCCAACCCATGATCTAGAGTTGGCTGCCATCATCTTTGCGCTTAAGTCTTGGCGCCATTATCTCCTAGTTGAAAAGTTTGAATTGTATACTGACCATAAATTGTTGAAGTACCTTTTCTCGCAGAAAGGTCTTAACTTAAGACAGCAAAGGTGGATGGAATTTCTGGCCTCTTATGATTTTGAGATTTCCTATACCCCAGGCAAGGGCAATGTGGTAGCAGATGCCTTAAGTAGGAAAAAGTTGACCTTGAGTCCTCTCTTTGTAGAAAGGCAAAGCTTGAAATATATAGCAAACTTTAATTTTAGACCCTCCTCTGAAATTGTGCCTGGCCTGTTAGCATCACTAGAGGTGTGGCCTACTCTTTTGGACTCAATAGGAACCGCGCAACGAGAAGACCCTCAGCTAGTTGATGTGATGGAAAAGCTAGTTAGGGATGCGACTTCTAGTCACCTCAATGGATACTCCATTGATGACAGGGGTTGGCTGAGACGGGATGGAAGGTTATGCGTCCTACAAGTAAGGGATTTAGTGAAGACGGTTCTCGAAGAGGTGCACCATTCCAAACTGACCATATACCCAGGCGGAGACAAGATGTATAAAGATATAAAAAGGGTTTTCTTTTGGAATGGCATGAAAAGTGATGTAGCTGAGTTCGTCGCTAAGTGTTTGATATGTCAGCAAGTCAAAGCGGAGCAGAAGAAGCCCGGTGGTCTGCTTCATCCTCTCGAGGTCCCACAGTGGAAGTGGATAGCATTTCGATGGACTTTGTTGATGGGTTGCCTAGGTCAAGAAGGGGCAATACCAGTATTTGGGTAATAGTGGACAGGCTCACTAAAAGCATTCACTTTATACCTATTAAAAGTAGAAGGACTGCCTCGTCCCTAGCATCCATTTATCTCAAAGAAATAGTTCGACTCCATGGGATACCCTCCACCATAGTGAGCGATCGAAATCCTATCTTTACGAGCGAGTTTTGGAAGAGTTTGCAAGAGGCAGTAGGCACACAATTATGCTTAAGCACGGCCTATCACCCCTAAACCGATGGTCAGACGGAAAGGGTGAACCGAGTATTAGAAGACCTCTTGAGATTGTGCATTCTTGACTTTGGTGGAATTCGCCTACAACAATAGCTACCAAGCAACCATAGGAATGGCGCCCTTCGAAGCTTTATATGGAAGATCGTGCCAATCACCAACTTGTTGGTGGGAGTCTACAGACAAGCTCGTACTTGGGCCAGACATGATTAGAGAGACCTCAGAAAAGGTGGACTTGATAAGAAGACGGATGAAGGTTGCACAAGATAGACAGAAGTCCTACGCAGACAAAAGAAGGACCGACCTTGAGTTTAAGGTTGGAGATAGGGTGTTCCTTAAAGTATCTCCTTTGAGGAATGTCATTCGCTTTGGGTCCGTAGGAAAGCTAGCACCAAGATTTGTAGGTCCATTTCGTATCATTGAAAGGATTGGGACGATGGCTTACAGAGTAGAGCTACCTGAGAGACTGGCTGGAGTTCATAATGTTTTTCATGTTTCTCAACTACGAAAGTGCTTACATGAATCTGCGGAAGTGGTGGAGCCGAATATACTAGAGGAAGTAGAAGTGGAACGAGAAGCGACTGTGAGAAGAGTTCCAACTTGTATCTTGGGTACGGAAGTCAAAAAACTACGCAACCGTGAAGTCAAGCTTGTTAAAGTCCAATGGAGTGATGCTGAGGAAGACGCGACTTGGGAAACTGAGAGGAAAATACGCGCAGCCTACCTTTTCTCTTTGAGGGTACCTCCTTGATCTCTTTTTCCATAAGTTTATTCATGCTTATATTTATCTTTCAAGTATATCTCCTCAGTCATATTCTTTATCCTTAGGTAGAAACCGATGGATGTAAACATGTGTTTGAAACATGTTATGATTGATGGTTGCGAGTGGTTGCAAGTGGTTGCAAGTGGTTGCTAGTGGTTGCCCATGGATGCATGTACACACACATTAGGCACTAGATCGACTCAATCACCTTCATATTGCATATAAATGTGTGTGCATATTTAAATTAATGGATGTATAATGGTTGTGTTATCATATCAATGCTGCATTCTGATGAATGGTTGTGCACACATGTAGAAGTAATATGTATCGTTAGGATTCTTTTGCATGCATAATGGACGCATGGCACTATCATGATTTGCATTAAGGAGGTCAACTGAATCAGTAGACCGTCTGATTTTGCATTAGATAAGGAACATATATACACACTTTTTGCATATGTTCATACGGCATTAGAAATCTTGTAAGGACAATGGATGCCTGTGTTTGATGGTTGAGTAAATGGATGATTGGATGTTAGGATATACATTCTCCTTAACTTGGAGATTTCGGGGGCGAAATCCTTTAAGGAGGGGAGAATGTAACACCCTGAATTTTCTGTGCATATTAAATTAACAAATTTAAGAATACTTAATTTATAATGTGAGAATTAAGGGAAACGGGTTACGCCATTGCGTTTGTCTCGGAATTCTGCTTGAGATAGAGTCCGAGTTTGCGTAAATTGGACTCCGTATGAAGAAGATATGGCCTTCCGAAGTTTCAGAATTTAAATAAATTAAAAACAACCCAGGTTTAGAAAATTTGAAATTCAAAATTCAAACAGGGGAGCAGGCTGGGCGCGAATTCTCCCGCCCAAGGGCCAGGTCGACCTAGGGGTCGACCTACCCATACAGGTCGACCAGGGGGTCGACCTGGGGGTCGACCTGCCCCCTCCCCTCCCCCGAGAAGATCTGAAAGATGACGATATTTTGACTCACTACTGAGTCATTAGGGCTGAGGTGTTATTCTATCTTGACTGGATGGTCTTGATTGCTTCTAGGTTAATCTGACGACTCTAAATTAATTAAAATTCTATATAAGCAACCTAACTCTCAACCTAAAATCACACTAATTGGTACCAAGAGCCACCATGCCATCAATGGAGAACCTAGAATAGCCGCCGTTCTCTTTCAACTCAAAAACAAGATAGAAGCAAGAATCAAAATCAAATGTAATCTAAAATAAAATAACAATTAGTCTACATCAAAGGCGAGCAATTCAGTTTCAGAATACAAATCCCAGAAAAACAAGACTGTTCTTTTGTTTGTGAGTACTATTTCTTTCACAATATAATTATTAAATTAATTATGATGGGTTGTAATTGGATTATGAGAACATGCCTGTTGAATCGCATGATGTTGTTTAACTTTGTAGATCTATTTCATATTTAACTTGATTCATTTTATGTAATTTTGGGATGTTAAACCATATGTTAATTCATATGAGAATCTTATGCAAGTTTGGGTAGTTAAATCATATGTTAATTCATATGTGAATCTTATGCAAGTTTGGATGTTAAATCATAAGCTAATTCATGTGTGAATTTTATGCAAGTTTGGGATGTTAAATCGTACGTTAGTTTGAATAATGAATCTTATGCAAGTCTATATGTGAATTGTACACAAGTTCGTATATGAATCAAGTATATACATATGCTAGTTTATATGCAAAAACATGACACCAATTTACATGTGTACATCCATATGCAAGTTTATAGGAATCTATATGCAAGTTCACAATTTATGTAAGTTTGGGTGAAAAACCATATTTATGTGCAAGTTCACATTTTTATGTTTAGATCTATATTTAGATCCATGATAGTTTATGCAAATTTATGTTATGTATGTTCATTGCCTAAGCAAGTTCTTGGCCATGCAAACTTATGCTATAATTCTTAGATCTATTTTATGTGTTATGCAAGTTGTGATGTTGCTTTTCTTTTTTATAAGTTAGACTATTTGCGAGTCTAACATGTTTCATGTTAAAACGTACGAACGACGTGGGGATAATGGGAAAATGTTAATTATGTAAATTGTGAATTGGCATAAAAAGGCTTTAAAGGCATATAAATTAATTTGAAACATTAATTGGTATAATTTTTATACCCAAAGAGCATGGACATAATTTAGATGACAATTATGGACATAATTAATTTGGAAATTTTTGGAAATTTGAATAGGGACAATTAATTCATATTGGGGTGAAATAATTTGTAATAATAAATGCCTAAGACACGAGGTTAGACTCGTTTGTGGTGTAAGACTTCCCGGACCCGCCCGGCAAATCCAACAACCATAAACGGTAGTCTAATGTGAGAGGTCGAAGGCATAAATTAAATGTGTAACAGTTGTAATGACACGAGGTTAGACACGTTTGCAGTATAAGACTGCCCGGACCCGCCCGGCAAATCCAGCAACCGCAAACGGGAGTCTAATGTGGGAGGTCTTTACAAGGTTACGGTTCTAATGAATTAAGTAACACTTAACCAGATAAACATGTGGTGGGACATGGGGGTTAAGTGGGTGGCCTGGGTGGCATGTGAAACACTATTAGAAACACTTAACCAAGTTGAAAACATGTAAGAAGACATGAATAAGAAGGGGTTAAGTGGGAAGTTCTAGTGGGGACCAAACATAGGTGGAAAGCTTGTGTCAAACATGGGGACCCTTTTCAAACCAGTAACCCATTAAGTATCTTAGTGAGCTCGAGTTAGATCGAGGATGGGACACGCTTACTGGGTTTGATTGTAAGAGGTCAAAACGGCTTAACGTTGGCAACGCAAGTCCAACGGGGTCATGTGCGTGCGTGGGCCCGGGCTGGTAGGTAAGACGTTGTTGCATCTTATAGATACAAGCCGTGCATCTTTAGTGGTATTGGGTTGCCACTTTGGGGAGTGATACACCCCACTGTGGGACCAGCACGGGTATCTACGAGTTAGGGAGCTGATCGCATGGGGGTAGTGGGTACAACTAGTGGAGATAGGGGCAGGCGGCACCTATGTAGACAGCTAGGGGTACACGAAACTACCATTATGATTATGGTGTTCAGTAGGCGGGATCAACTTTTAGGGTGGCTAGTAGTGGTGCAGTATAGCAATTATCCTATAGTGATTAGGAGCGAGATTAACGCCTGAATATTCTTCCTGTTTGTTTATGAAGTTGTTGTAATCAAACTATTTCTCCGCTGTAATAAAAGTTGTTTTAAAATTTTCAAGTACCAATATATGTATCTGTCTTGTTATATTCTGTTCTATACACTAATAATGCTCCATGAAAGTTAATGCATTCCCAAAGAGAGTGACATTAATGGACGTGGGGTGTTACAACAATGCTCTCTAGATACTCTTAAGTCGTAGCCTTTGTAGTAGAAGTAACTTTGAACATAACGATTATAAATCAAAATTGTGTAAAATTCTATAGAAGTAATGAAATTTATATTAAATTTAACCTGACATACACAACTGATATGAGATGATCATTCACAAAATCACCTCCCGTAACCAAATTGAGAAAATTGTCTGAATTAAAAACAAAATAGTCTAGCCTGATCAAAATTAGAGAGAACGCCTGATCGATTTAAGAAATTAGCAAGTCAATTTGATTAGAGAAAATGTCCTGATAGAATTGAAAAAAAATCCTCTTCAATCTCATAAAATTATCAAATTGATTTCAAATTTCAGAATAAAATAATAACGAAAATAATAAACCTCACCTGGTAGAATTAACAATCGCTGAACAAAATCGAAAATCGCCTAAATATTTTGACAAATTGAAGAGATCGAATTTAGAAGACGTAGCCTGATAAAATTGGAGAGATCGATTGTTTTGAACAAGGAAAGGAAAAGCGACGTTTTTTCCTGCAGAATAATTATTCGAAAGCCGCGTCCTACAAAATAATTAAGACGTGTTACGGAGCCCTTGCAGCAAATTTCCACTTATTTTTAAGTTTGTTTAATTCTTGTAATTGTCTTATATTTTTTTTCTAGTTTCTGTAAACTAGGATTCTAGCTACAGAGTTAGTAGTTAGGGAAAATTTGATCTTAGGGTTCAAGACCAGTGCAGGATTTTGAGCATAAGATTAGAACCGTTGGGAGCAAGGGTCTCGAGTTTATAGGAAACTGCAAGCGTAGAGATTGTTTTAATTCTATATAGAAACCTTAGGGAATATAGTAGGGGTTTGCACTTGTGTTCATGGATGATATTCTTATCTACTCTAGTATGGAAGAGGAACACAAGACTCACTTGAGGATCATGCTAGATGTGTTGAGAAGATACAGGATGAAGACCAAATATTCTAAGTGTCACTTTTTGGAAGCAAGAAGTGAGATTCTTGAGTCATGTAGCATCCGTACAAGTGATAACATTGGATCCTACGAAGACAGAAACAATCAAAGATTGGAACCGACTTAAAAATGCTATGGAAATTCTAAGTTTCCTTGGTTTAACTGGATATTATAGACGATTTATCAAGGATTTATCTAAGATAGCTACACAGTTGACTAATTTGACGAAGAAGAATCAGGCTTTTGATTGGGGTGCGTAATGAGAGCAAGCTTTTTTGGTTCCGAAAGAGAAATTGATGAGTGCACCAGTATTGGTTATTCCTAATGGTAATGAAGAAATAACTGTGTATATGGATGCTTGTGGTACATGTCTTGGTGTTGTACATATTGAAGTAGAAAGGAAGAGTTATCACTTATGTTATTCGAAAACAGAAGCTTCATAAAAGGAATTACCCTACTTATGATTTGGAGTTAGTGGTCATTGTCTTTGCTTTGAAGATATAGATGCATTACTTTTTGGGAGAAAATATAGAATTGTTTGTGGATCATAAGCCGTTGATTTACCTTTTCTCTTGAAAGGGTCTTAACCTTCAGTAGTAGAGATGGTTAGAGTTTCTGGTCTCATATGAATTTAGTATCTCCTATACACCAGGAAAAGGAACGCAGTGGAAGATGCATTAATTAGGATCCGTGCTGGACTTGAAGCTATGTTTTTGGAGTAAAAGTAGTAAATGTATTTAGCTGGGCATCATTTCAGGCCTCGTTGTGAGTTGGAACCTAAAATGTTAGCAACTTTATCCATCAGAGCCACTCTCATCGAAAGGATTGGAACTACCCAAAAGCAGAATTCTAAGCTAGTAGAAATTTTGGGTAAGACTAAAATGAGAGTCGACTCAGAGGATTCGAAACGATATGAGGTTGATCGAGATGATTAGCTTCGCAAAGGTGGAAGATTGTATGCTCCAAATGTCGACGACCTTCGAGAAGAAGTTTTGAGGGAGTATCATCATTCTAAATTAACTATCCATCCTGGTGGTAACAATATGTATCGGAACATAAAAAGGATTTACTACTGGGAAGGTACGAAAAGTGATGTGGGCAAGTTCATCTCGAAGTGTATAAACTGTCAGTTAGTAAATGTCAAGCAGAAGAAGCCGAGTGGGTTGCTCCAACCATTAAAGGTCCCATAATGGAAATGGGAACATATATCTATGGACTTCATTAGTGGATTCCCCCGAACTAAGAAAGATTATGATAGTATTTGGGTTATAACGAATCTCTTGACCAAGAGCACGAGATTCATAAGTGTTAAGTCTACCAGGATAGCATCAAAGTTGGCTGAATTGTATATGAAATGGATTATTCAATTCTATGGTGCGCCAAAAGGAATATTAAGTGACAGAGATCCTTTGTTTACTAGCGGAATATGGAAAAGTCAACAAGAGATGTTGGGCATCGAGTTACATTGGAGTACAACATATCATCTTCAAACAAACAGTAAGACTGAGAGGGTGAATCAAGTCCTGAAAGATCTCCTTAAAGCTTGTATTTTGGATTTTGGAGGATCTTGGGATGATCACCTCCATTTGGTAGAGTTGGCTTAAAAAAAAGTTATCATGTAAGTATCGGCATGGCACCCGATGAGGCATTGTATGGTATGCCCTATAACGCACCCTCAAGTTGGTTGGAAGCAGGAGAGAAGGCGATACTTAAACCAAAGGTGATTCGAAAGACTTCATATAAGATAGAGATAATTCAACAATGAATGAAAGTAGTTCAGGATCGTTAGAAGAGCTATGCAGATAAGAGATGACGAGATTTGGAATTCCCGATTGGTGACATGGTATTAGTTAAGGTTTCTCCACTTAGGAATGCAGTCCGGTTTGGAAGAAAGGGTAAGCTGGCTCTAAAGTTTGTCTGACCATTTCCGATCGCCGAGAGGATTGAAAACTTGACATATAAAGTGGATCTACCTTCGAAGATGAGGGTGTGCACAATGCGTTTCATGTATCTTGTCTACGGAAGTTTATGCACGACTTTGGTATTATAGTGGCACCAGATCAATTTAAAGATTTAGAGGATGAGCCAGAAGTTTCAAGACCTCATAAGCCACTTTGTATCGTGAGGAACAATACGAAGAAGCATAAGAGGAAGGTAGTTAAGCTAAGATACAGTGGAGCAAGGATGATGAAGATTGTAGATGGGAGATGGAGGAGAGTACAAGGGAGGCGTATCCATTTCAGATAGTATGATCTATTTATTTCACAACTACCTGCATCATTGTAACTTGTACTTTTATAATTTCGCATGTTAGGTAAGGATATTGCTTGCATTGATTGTTGGATTCTAGACTGCATGTTAGATTGGTTGCCTACGAATGGTATACATGTACGCTATTGTGTTTTCTTGTGTTGTTTTAGGATCTCAGAGGCGAAATTCATAAAGGTGGAGAGAATGTAATGGCCTGTATTTTAAGTATCGGTTGCACAAAGAAGTATCATCTCATATTTGATATATGGTTAGTTAGAATGTTTTACACATCTATGATTTTTTCCAGATCATTTTGTGGCTATTTTACGCCTGAGCATCTTGTTCCGGTCATATCTTTTGATTATTGCAGAATTAGACGCTTAAACCTATGTCAATGAAAAGATTTAATTGTTGATCATTCTTTCGAGTGGTTAGATTAACGCTTTGACTAAGGGCATAAGGAGATACAACAGTTTTAAGTTTTAAGGATTGTTAAGCAAACCTAGTTAGCAGCTAAACAGATGATTAGGTTAGCCTATTAAGGTGAATGACATGTAGTACAAATAGGGATGAAGAGATTAGGTTAACCTATTCTCTTCATTCTCTTAGCAGCCAAAAGAAATAAGGTCTTCTAGTTCTTCCTTACAAAACCTTAAAACGCATTCTAGATTACTTTTAATCTCCTTTAAACATTTAGAGAGATTAGATCTTCATTGATCTACATATTTTTCATCATTTAGGAGTTGTTATATTCATTTCCTTGATGTCCCAATCCATATTCATTATGATCTATATTCATTGATTTGGTGAGTGATTTTGATCTCTCACTAGACTATAATCCATCATATGCTTAGATTAGGTATTTTATCACATTTAACATGCTGGAACACACCAAACCTTGATCACTTATGTTTGTTCCAGTATTGAAACCTTAAGAACAATATAACTAGTGAAAATGAATTAAAATGATATGTTTAGATTCATTAACATCTAGATATACATATATCTAGGCATATAAATGATTGTTTCGTGTTTTATTTGAATTTGGGTGCTAGAGTATGATTGTTCATTCATATGTTTACTGTTTGGATTGTCGAATTTTTTTTATTTTTTATTTTTTGCAAGGCAAGCCGGTTTTTATAGTGGTATGTGCCAATGTTTATTAGAAAAGAGGTAAGAAAGTGACTATGCACAGGCACAGAATCACAAGCTGGTTTGAAGTGCCAGCACACTATACAGTTATAATGCAGGAGAGTAGCAAAGTGCTTCTACTACTAATCGATAACATGGTAGCCGAAGAAACCTCCCCCGAGGAGGAATAAGCACCAAGATCCACTGTAAAAGGTGTCATTTATCTAATATGCGAGAAGAACAGACCAGCCGAGCCTTCAACATAATCCACAGCTTCTTCATTAAAAATATATTTCCTATTCCACGTCCCATCCTTCATGACATCATTAGTATGATCACCAAATTTTCCTAAATTGCAAAGCTTCAACTCATTTCCGACCGGTTCATAAAAGAGTCTTTTGGTCTCACCTACGTCACCGACATACTTACAGAAATGGAGCTTGGGATCATATCGCATCTCAGAAGCATCATGAACCCAAGCATTCTCTTCATCTATCCAATATATTGCAGGTTGCTTTACTACCTCATTACACACTTCAGAAACTTTTACTTTAGGCATCCACTTCGTAGGAGGAGGCCTAGGAAGAGGGGTCTTCCCAGGGTAAGGCCTATCAGCTGGAATGTTACATGTTTGTGAAATGTATCCAAATGATTTACATGCATTACAAATATCAGGTTTCCACTTGTAAGAAACATCAACAATATAATCATGTCCTTCTATGCATACTTTCAGCTAAAGAGGAAGAGGTTTAGAAGGGGATATTTCAATCAAAGCACGAGCAAAAACAAGATTCCTCCTAGCTACCGTGTTAGCATTAACACACTTAAGTTTACCAATGTGACATGCCAACCAGTTTAAACCGATAAGGGGCTGAAGAGCAGAAGGAACATTATTAAATTGGTCCCAAACCGGGATGGAAAGAACTTGATCTTTAGCTTTATCCACAGTGGGACTCCATTTTGTGACAATAAAAGGTTTTCCTCTAATAATAGCAGGGGACGCTTCTAGCACTCTCAGCTTCTCCTCATTAGACAAGAGTTTCACATAAAACATACCATTAACAATTGATATATGGATTTCACCCCTAATGCGCCAAGCACTACGACATGCAGCCCTCATATCAAAATTCGGCAATTTCGAATTTAAGAAAAAACCAACAACATAGTCCTTCCAGAAATTCACAGCTTCATTTAATACAGCTAAAGGTGGAGAAGAGCCTTTTTCAGTTACCTGAATGTTAAAATAAATGGGCTGATAAGGTCCAGCATTGTTGGGAAGTGAATCAAATATAGTCATCCAATGTGTAGCAGCAGGCAGCGTGATACTACCTGTACGTGCATTTTGACAAGCACGTGGAATGCATAGAGGTTCACTGAGCCTAGCAAGTCGTGGCTCAGGAATGGTAGCACCAGTTACAACAGCATACGAAGCTGCAACGTTCACAGAACCAGGCTGACCCAAAGATCTCACAATATCACTCATTTCACAATGTAAGTCATTATCAGTATTACCCAAATCATCCATCATCAAATTCAAAAGGACATTACCACATAGTTCAGGCCATTCAGCAGGAGCAGAGGATAGCAATACACTGACTGGCGAAGGCCCAGCACCGTCAGCGGCTTTCGAAAGAGAAGCTACCGAAAAATCCTATAATAACGCTTCCAACGGATTGATCGCCAGACCGGAAGGTGAAATCGCAGCGTTAGATTTACCAGAGTCAGACAACTCGGAGTAAGCCGCGCTTACAAATTTGTTTTGATATTTCCGACCAGATCTGGTGCTAGAATTAGGGGAAAGAGACACAAATCTCTTCCTAATCTTGTTTCTTGGCATAAGCAGGTGAAGGTGAAGTGGAAGAGAGATGAGAGAATCGAAGGTGAATTAGACGGAGGTGGGGGAAGAGAGGACCAGATCTGTCGCTAGAAGAGCTGTCGCCATGTCTGCGGAATGAAATGTGACAGTTCCTCCTTTTGAGTAGAAAATGTCGAAATTGTTATTTGGATGTTATAGTTGATTTTTTGTGTTAGAATCATTGAAAATAAGACTTGGAATAAAGATGGGAGCATAACCGAATCAATGTTCCTTAGAATTGCACAAAAATAAAGGGTTGGGCTATGGAAGGTTACGTGAAGACGCATAGAAATTTTGAGGCAAAAATATGCTAAGTACATGGATCAGTACTGGTCCATGTCATATGGATGGGCACCGATCCATATAGGAGGATTATTTTACCATGTTTTTTCTAGTGTGGACTCCTAGTGTATAAGAAGGCCATTGGTCAAGTTTAGGGTCGATTGGGCTTAGCATATGGCTTGGAGAAATCTTTTAAGTGATGGACCGATAGGAGACTTCGATGGACCGACAGGGGATGGACGGACATGAAGTTTGAACCCAAGGGAGGAGTACTTTGGAGATCCGAAGTACTTAGCCAAAATTTGGCTAAATGCGTGGATAGACACATGTTCATAGCCTGTGGACCGGTATCGGTCCATCATATTGATGTTATTAGGCATGAGATCCATAGGTAGAGACCTGGAGGCTTCAGTGATCGTGCGGGTGGTCTTGGTTTGACAATTGCTTCTCGAGTTGGAGAATATGGCATGATCAAGTGAACAGCTCCTCAATTCAGGACTCAAATGTGGAGTGGTTCAAAGGAAATTAAGATATGGTTAGCACTTGGTGTGATGCTGCTACATGTGTTGTGATTTGTGACATGAAATCACATATGTTAATGAAGATTGATTTGATTGATTAATTAATTGAATAATTGATTTGATTGATTGGTTGATTGATTGATCGATTGATTGGTTAATTGATGATTGATTGTATCATAGAAGGAAAGAAATGAATAATTTTATTCTGGATATATTTATGAGGGGTAAATTGGATATTTGCCTAGGCCTTCTATTCTCCTATATTAGCAGCATCTAGGATTGGATTAAGTGCATGGGATTGAGAACGAAATAGTTAATTCAAAGGTTGTCGTTGTTCTTCATTGTTCCCATTCTCCAACAAAAGTTGCAGTCATCTAGAATTCTTTCCCTATCTCAATAAGGTTATTGATTCTTGTAATTTTGTTTATTTTTTGTTGTAGGTCCATTGTATGTAAACAAAATTTGTATTGTTGAATCAATAAAGAGGGTGGTTGGATGGAATATCTTGTTTGCGCATGTGATTTCATATCTGTGTTCTTTTTCATAGAAATCATCTTTAAGTATTTAGGTGAATAAGATCCTGGTCGCTTCCGCAAAGGCGCAGTTTCCACAACAGCTGGTATCAGAGCGAGATCATCGCAAAGCTTAGAGTGATTTCGGATTGAAAAAAAAATCATTTTTTTGATGTCGGATATGATGGCGTTTCCAAATATGACTATTTTTTATGGAAGAAATTGGGGAATCTGGAAGTCTAAGATGGAGGATATGCTTTACCTCAATGATTTTTATGATCCGATTGATGGAGATGGGATGAAGCCCTCGGGTGTGAATGAGGGAACGTAGAAGATGGATAAGGAGGCGATTGCCTTAATTCGGCAATACCTTGATGATTCGGTATTCCATCATGTGGCTAGTTGTGAATCCGCGAAGGATTTATGGAACAAGTTGGTATCTTTGTATGAGTCGAGGAGTGCTACAAGTAAGACTTTTCTGGTTCGAAAGCTTGTTCAGCTTAGATTGGGAGAGAAGTCTGTTGCAGAGTACCTGAATGAGTTTCAAAATGTGATCAATTAATTGGCAAATCTGAAGGTCAATTTTGATAATGAGTTGCAGGCTCTTTTGCTGATGAGTTCACTTTCAAAAAGTTGGAAAACTTTGGTTGTTTCATTGAGTAACTCCAATGCTAGTGGAGCTATCTCTTTGGAAACGGTACGAAGCAGCCTTTTGAATGAAGAACTAAGGAGAAAAGGGTCGAGTTTGAAATCAATTTGAGGTGAGGCTATGGTAGCAAAGGACTTAGGGAAAGATACAAGGAGGAAGAAGAAAAGGGCTAATGGTAAAGGTGTCATCACTTATTACTATTGTAATAAGCAAGGTCACATACGCAAAGATTGTCATGCTTATCAGAGGGATAAGAAGAAGGTTGCGTATGGTGATAGTAGTAGTGATGAGGAACATGCATGTCTTGTTGCAGGTTCCTTTAGTGATGTTTCTTGTGATGTCCTGTTTAGCGAAGTTAATCCTTGGATGATGGATTCGTGAGCCAGTTTTCACATTTGTAAATGTGAAGTATTTTTCTTCTTATGAGAAGAATGTCGACGTGATTAGAACAACCAACAGAGTAGAGCTATCAGTTTGTGGTATTGGATCTATCTGGTTTCGTATGCATGCTGGTGTGGTGAGAGAAGTCTCTGGAGTTAGACATGTACCCGCGAGTTTGCATAACCTCATTTCTCTCGGTCAGTTGGATTGTCGTGGTTGCACTTATGATACTCAAGGTGGAGCGTTGAGAGTGAAGAAGGGTGGTCGTGTTGTGATGAGAGGTGTCTTGGAGGAGGAAAGCTTGTCTAGATTGGTTGGTTCTGGGGTCAACTGTGGAAGGCGAGTGACGGTTGAAGAACCTAGTCCATAGCAAGGTGGAGAGGTTAATTTGGTCACTGCTGATGGTATAGACAGGGTCTTCATGTTGATGATGCTCGAGGGATCCGGAGTGATCAAGGAAGGGGCTCAGATCAAGTGGTAGACGGGTGTCGATGTGGAAAATCCACAAGGTGGAGATCCTTATGGTATTACAAGCACTTTTAGACCGTTAGTATTGTGTAGTGCATCTCGGGGGAAGATGCATTTTTTGGGCAGGCGGTGGGTTGTGTTTGTAATGGTTGAATTGAGAGTAGGCGTCGTTGAAAGAGCTAGATGATTTGTGTGTTGGAAGTTCGTTTGATGTGATGTGATTTCATATCAAGCTGGAGTGATGTGATTTGTGACATGAAATCACATATGTTGGTGAAGATTGATTTGATTAATTGATTGACTGATTGATTTGATTGACTAATTAATTAATTGACTAATTGATTGATTGTACCATAGAAGGAAAGAAATGGATAATTTTATTCTGGATATATTTCTGAGGGGCAAATTGGATATTTGCCTAGGCCTTCTATTCTGCTATATTAGCAGCATCTAGGATTGGATTAAGTGCATGAGATTGAGACCGAAATAGTTAACCCAAAGGTTGCCGTTGTTCTTCATTGTTCTCCATTGTTCTCCTTCTCCAACAAAAGTTGTAGTCATCTAGAATTATTTCCCTATCTCAATAAGGTTATTGATTCTTGTAATTTTGTTTATTTTTTGTTGTAGATCCATTGTATGTAAACAAAATTTGTATTGTTGGATCAATAAAGAGGGTGGTTGGGTGGAATATCTTGTTTGTGCGTGTGATTTCATTTTTGTGTTGTGTTTCATAGAAAACGTCTTTAAGTATTTGGATGAATAAGATTTTGGTCGCTTTCGCAAAGACGCAGTTTCCACAACAACATGGTGGTGAAGAAATTCACAGGAGATGAAGTTGTATGATAATGTATTAGCTGAGTTTGGATCCAAGCTTTGAACATGATGGAGTAGTTTTGATTACGGATCACAAAGGTATCGTTGATAACTTGAAGAGCTCTAGCGTTGACTAAGATAAGGGTATCTTAGAGGCAGATGGGTCAGATGGGTCCTACAAGCACAACATATATGACATACCCTAGATGACTAGGTAAGAGTACCTAAAATGCTGGACATTTGAGTCCTGAAGGCAGACATACTAGACACTTGGATCCTGAAGGCAAACATACTGGACAACTGAGTCATGAAGGCACAAAGGAGTCACACTAGAACTGGTATTTCCATTAGTCCTTGCTTAAGAGATGATCATCATACAAATATCAATGGATTCACGACTTTAGAAGGTGATAGTTAGAATTTGGATGATGATTATTAAGTTTGCTTTGCTGTTCCAACATTTACTTCTTGGGTAGATTATCACCTATATGGCTCAAAGGAGATAACGAATGAAAGTCGGGGAAGCTAGATATATTCTCTTATCTTATGACTTTGCCCGCTTCTTCTGTTATTTTCTTTGTGTAACATTACTTCGTCGAGTAGCATATAATATCTTATTATTATGTGCCGACTCTTTGATAGCAGAAACAGTTCAGGTATGAGACTTAACCAATCTATTTACATATCTTGTAGTACAGCTTTTAATAAATCTTATTGTTCACAGCAAATTGTTGTCTAGCCCAAGATTTTATGTTCCTTATTATTATCATCTTAGGTACTCATTGGCGGGGCTGATGAGTAAACTAAATTATGCGATTGACTGTGTAGCAAGGCCACGGGCCACGTAGTATTTCATGGTCTCATTAGTTCACCAATTTTTTCATATTAAAGCGACGTAACTATATGATAAGGACGCTTGGGCACATGGGATCAAGCCAAATCATTTATGGACTTGATAAATAGATCGGCACGCGTACATATGTCCTCGATCTTATTTAATGCGTGTAGTGTACTAATGTGTAAATGAACGTACGCAGGTGTAAAATGAAAGGCAAATTCTATTCAAACACCGTAAATTGTTTTACTTACACCATGAGATTTTAAATAAAATTTCAGACCAAAATGACCTTATTAAAAAAGAATCAATATTAGAGAATGAAAATATATACAATTCTCCCTTGTTTGCATTATGTATACTCAATATAATCTGTCTTCTAAAGTTAGTAAATTATAAATTAATTTATAGCACTAGTTAAATTAAATTTATATTTCTTTTGAGGATTAAAATATATTCATATCGTTACAAGCAACATTTATATGTACAGTCGATTTTAACAGTTTTCACTTTAATTAAATATAAAAATTAAAATTTAAAACTAACTACTGAAATTAATGTTATACAGAGTACTAAAAATTCTTCAATCTTTCATTCAAATCTAATCATGTTTAAATTTAACATCAAAATTTAACTAGTTTAACTTTCTAATATTAAAAAAAATAAGTTCAAATTTCCATCATTTAAAATTAAAAGTGATTTAAAAATAAAACAATCAAATAATTTAAAATACTAGTGTTAAAAATTAAAGTTTTTAAATTTTAGGTAAATATATTACAATGAATTCTCAGTTTTATGTAATTTAGTTTTAAGGTTAAAGAGGAAAGCTGATGAAAATATAGAAGGGTAATTTTGTGAAATACATGGTGTATGAAAAAAAAAATGGTGTATGTTATTTTATTTCATTTTACGGTGTGTGTTAAGGAATTATAGGTGTATGAATAGAATTAACTAAAATGAAAATAGTTCTTATTATCACAATATATTTTTTATGTTCAAAGGAGCTCTCCAATAAAACGCCTACTCAAAACACAAAAATTGGTTCTTTTTCCCTGCAATGTAAAATTGATTTCATTACAATCCTGTATCAAATGGGTAAAGAAACGAATCAAACACCAGTTGCAATAATAGAGTAATGAATCGTTTGAATCGGCTAAAATAAATCATTTTTTGACCTTTTCAAATCAAAAAGCAATTCATTTTAACTTTCGAAAAATAAAAGAAAGATCTATATAAATTGATCCAAAGGAGATAGCACAATGCATTGAAGTTCAAAAGTATCAAACAGTTAATCAAACAAAAATAGTATTATTTATTCATAGGTCATGATATTAGTACGGACTGATTAATTTTCATTTTTCACCATTTACATGTTCAATAAATGGTGAGAATCAATTCCTGAGTACAGTAAAAGCAAAGATGGAGTTGTTGCCTGCTGTCCCAGCTCTAAGGTATTATTTTGTTTGAACGTCATTCAAGCTTTTCCTGTATGTATATATGCGAATGTAAATTTTTCAAGCTTACTCTGCAAGCATTACCTAAAAGGCTAAAACGAGAAGTCCAGTAGAACGACTAAGACCTGAAACCAACACATTACCATATGTACTGTATATTTGCGGGACTTCCACATAGGCTGAATATAATTCAAAAGAGAGCCGGTATTTTAAACACAAATATTTAACACAAATCAAGAACCACAAAATCTTAATCGTTGAATCAGTTTGTCTTTATGTGTGAAATGTGCAAATCAGAGGACAATTCAATGGTTGAGAATTTATATCCTTCAATTTTTGTCGAATTTTTGTGTTGAAGTATACTTTCTCATGTCAAAATATAAGTATATTTATTTATACAAACAAACTGAATAAGAAGGTTCAATAGGGATATTGCATAACAAATGTTGGTCGGTACTACTAAAAAATATACTTCATAAATAGTTGAAGCGATGTAAGTAAAGCCAGTGGTCAAAAAATATACTACACATTTGGAGTCCGAGTTTGTACACATTTTTTTCAAAGATGTGTACAAAACACCGGATCCTATTGGTGAAAATCAGGGGTTCCATATGGGCCCACCTAATCTTCACCAATAGGGCGAAGTGTTTTGTTCACCTCGCTTAAAAGTGAGGTAAACAAACTACTACACATTTGGTAATAGACTTGAACTCGAGTCTTGTCCTATCATGAATCTAAACAGACGTACACGATATTCCTCAAAAAAAGAAGAATCGGTAATGCCATTTTCATATTAGCAATAGCATGAAAGCAATACAATTTGAAAAGTCTTTTCTTTCATAACTTGAAATCGTTAGATGTCTTGATCAGCTTTTGCTTCGTATGGCAGTCAAATTTTGTATGGGTCTCTTAAGCATTACATCAAGTTTAGAAGAAAGCTGCAGTGCACAAGTGTAGCAGAGGTGCTGTGGAATTATAACACGTGATTTTCTTAAAAAATCTTAAGCGTCTTTGTTACTTGAATCACTCTAGTTTCCAACATAATTTAAGTAATAGAACATTCGTTGTCTTTCCGCCATACTACCATATTCAAGGCATTGGCAACCAAAACGTCAAAGTGGATGTTCAATTGTACCTATTTAGTTACTTGTTGAATATATTAATTCACTGACAAATGTGACTCGGTAGTTAGGGTGAGTTTGCAACGAAAGCAAACATAGGATCTGAGTGGGGCACTGTGAATCGTGAATGCATTTGTAATTATGAATGAGATATTTCAGCGGGACATTTAGGTAGTGTTTGATTTATTTTGTGTTTCGAGTTCGCGACGTCAATTTAAAAAGTTAAGAAAATTTCAAGGATAGCAGATGTTACTAAACAAAGGCGGATGAGATGATGGAGGGGGACGGGGGAATGGTGAATAGATGCATTTGTCATCGTTCTTCCATTGTTTCATAAAATACGGAAAACGATAAAAAGTTGTTTTTTAGCGTGTTAATTTCATTTTGTAAAACGATCGTTTTTCACGATGTGTGTGCGTTGTTTGTACGTACAAAAACCCAAAATTAAAAACTTAAAAACCAAACACAGCCTTAAGTTGTGATTTTTAGTTTAATCTATTTATAGTTTATTGATCAGTTATTTGTTTTTTCAAAAATAATACGTTTCAATAATTTTCAAAAATAAATAAATAACCTGAAAAGACTAGCATCATTTTTCCAGTGGTCAAACACTTTGATTTTAGTGCAAAAGGTTATGAGTTTAAAATCTACGTAGAATGGTTCGAACTTATATTGACATGTAATATGTTATTTACTATATCTATGTGCCAAATTTATAATGAAAAAAACTGAAAATTTATAATATTACGGACTCAGTTAAAACCAATTTTAGCACTTTGATACGATCGTAACGCAAAATAGGGCAGAACCTCGTTTGCACAAGTTATTAATTTTAAAAATTTATAAAAATATAATTTTTATTCATTGAAATGATTAATTCAATAAACAAGGCGGTTTCCTTCGTTCAGCTTCATTCAGATGAAGGGAGCAGATGTCCTGTATCAGAGTTCCAACGTGTTCGATGCGTCATCAACGGCAACGGACCAAAAATTAACTGCCAACAGTACCTTAGAATTCCAGAATGACAAAATGCCACGTTTAAGTCTAGGCAGAAAGTAATACTGAGCTAACTCAAGCAACAATTTTAGGTAAAAAATCAACACATTTTAAAGATGTTTACACTAGCTGTAGAAAGAACAAGCTTGGGATTAATAAATAGTGCTAAAGAACTGAAATTTAGTACTAATATAATACTTATTCATGAGTGGTCCTATACTGCTTTACGAGGAGTTAGATGGTCATGTTTATTGCACTTGCATAAATACTGGCCAACCCTGGTTCTCCTATCTATATAATCCTGCTCAAGTTCATCAAACTTGCAAGGAAAAAAAGGTTTTAACAAAAAGACAGTAAAGAAGTACATATTATAATGGCTTCGAAACCAGGTCTCCTTACCGAATGGCCATGGACATGGCTTGGAAACTACAAGGTTAGTATTGTATATGGATTTATTTGACTACGTGCTTTCTTTTCGTTTTAATGTTTTGTATTCCTAACTTACCACATAATAATGGTAAAATCCAAGATATAAGTTAAGATGCAAAGCTGGTAAATGCAAGCGTTTGCAAATCGCTAAAGCAATATCCCAATTTGCAAAATGAGTGGCAGATATAGCATTATATCAAAGCTATTAACGATTGAATCCTTTGCTTTCTTTATTTTTCTTGATGTTTAGAGCGGATCATCTAACTACACATCTACACATACTAGATTTATGTTTGTAATACAGTAAAAAAGGAAAGAAAGAAAAAAAAAACTACTTTTTCTCACACTCATTTGAAGTATTTGGTGTAACCTCAAGGATCTTACAGGTAAAATAGGTACCCAAAACAAAAAACAAAAACAAAGACAAAAACAAAAACAAAGTTCAGTATTTGATATCCAAAGTAAAAATAATATAGTTTACCTAGTCCTGAGATTTTGTGTAATTTATCTCTTAAGTTTTTTATACTGTGATGAGTGCAGTATGTTGTGCTAGCACCGTGGGTAGTGCCTGGGATCCAAACAATTTTCAAGGCAGCAAAAGAAGGGATAAATGCCGTGGATGCTGGTTACCTCATCATATTTCCATCTCTGTTACTAAGATTGATACATAACCAAATTTGGATCAGCATTTCAAGGTTTCAGACTGCCCGAAGCCCACACCGCATAATCGACCGCAGCATTGAGTTTGAACAGGTTGACCGTGAGCGAAACTGGTATACATCAAACATCATTATTATCTACAATATATAGAAGAAGAAAAAGTTAGCTTTTGTAGAATTATCCTCTCAAGTTTACTATGTAAACCAACCGTTATTTTAATAACTTCTAAAAAGGCACCCTGATACATAGCTGTAACATCATGCTTATGTACATCGTTCCAATCTGAAATAGTTTTGTGTAATAAAGGGGAAAAAAATACTAATTAAAACTTATAAAAGAGCAAACACAATCATATCATATGAAATTTGAAGCATGGATTGTGTTACAAAATTTGGAGATATGACAGGGATGATCAAATCATTTTGAATGGGATTCTCCTCTACATAGGTCATGCACTCATACCAAGTGCTAAAAACCTCCCACTTTGGAGCACAGATGGGGCAATAATGATGGCTCTACTTCATGCAGGCCCTGTAGAGTTTCTATACTACTGGTTCCACAGAGCCTTGCACCATCACTTCCTGTACTCCCGCTATCATTCTCATCATCATGCATCTATAGTGACTGAGCCGATTACATGTAAGATTTATCGCTTTTTTTTTTTTTTTTTTTTTTTTTTTTTTGTTCGTGTATAATTTGATAGCAACTCGAATCTGTGTACTTACAAGTTTAACAGATTAACGAAAGGCAAAATCGACACGCAAGGTTGTCCGCCATCCACAGAGAATCCTTATCGAAATTTAGTCTTATTTAAAACAGAAAACAAACACACTCTCCAAGTGCATGAATTCCCGTCCTCCTCTTCTGTGTCCCCATATACCACTTAAATCATGCGCTTGAGAATTTTATTCTTATGTCCTCAAATTTATGTGTCATCTGTCCCCAGTTGATCTACTTCATTCATTTTGAAGAGGAATATGACTGCTCATCAAGAGGAACGTAAAATCCACTAATTTAACAACCTCAAGCTGTTAGGAAACTCATCTTTTAGCAAGCCACAATTTACTATCAGTTGAAAGTTCATTGTCATTCATTCATAATGTTGTTTTCAGCACTTTTTGATAGATCTTCTGTAAGAAGATATAGAAACTTTAATCTTATAATAAACTTGTGGACTACCCTTGTTGAACAGTATAGTGTCACCTAAACTGTTAATGTCAATTATGTACATCACTTCCTAATTATTCTCTTGTCTTTACATGTCAGAAACATATATGGATCGATCAAAATATCCTGTTTAAAATAAAAATATAAAAGGAGGATTTACATCATAACTCAACCATTTGATTTAGAGCCTACTGGTTCGCATAAGATGACTCCATAGTTACTCAATTATGGTACAGCATATGTCAAGAACGATAATTAATTGCTAAAAGACGAAAATTAACTAATTTTATTTCTAAATTACCCTTACACAATTAAAAAAAAATGGAATTCATGAGGTTATAACTTATAAGTAGAATTTAACAATCTTAATATGTGTCCTTATGTAGACTTAGCAGAGTACATGGCACTTTAATTTAGTGTGTTAAAAGCCTACTTTTCTTCCTTACAAGTACTTGACATTATTAACATTTTGGCCAATAGCAATTACTGTGTTGAAATGAACAAAACTGCATCCGCTAATGGTACATAACTTTTCATTTATATCTTTGCCATCCTATGTCAGTAGTTTCAACTTTCAAGTGATTGGGACAAGTTAATGAGCCAGTGATACATCATTTTCCATTTAATTTTTGGTCCTATGTCAGAATAAGCCATAAGGAATGTATAGATGAGTTAATGAACTGAAATCAACAGTTCCCGTAATTGTGTCAGGGCCCATATCATTTATTGGGCCAACAACATCGTATTGATGAGTGGTGCGTACAACTACTCTTGACTTATCGATATAAAAGCAGTGGAAATGTCAGGGCCTATATCATTTATTGGGGATTTATGATTATATTTATTGTGATCCTTCGAGTTTACAATGATTTAGAAATAACATAGACACTTCGACGTTGTATGTATATACATTTCATAATGCGTTTGGAATTGATTTATTTCATAATACTTAACTCCCTGAAATGGAACCTTAATACTTGAATCAAACTGCATCTACGTTTAAATGATATCTCATATATTTGTATAGTTTACGTCATTACTAAAGTTTTATTTGATGATTATTCACAAAAAAAACCTGATATTATACTTCTCACTGTGTCCGTTGATTGCAGCTGTGATACATCCATTTGCAGAACACATAGTTTACTATTTTCTCTTTGCCATCCCAATCTTAACAACAATATTTGCTGGCACTGGTTCTCTGGTCACTATCATTGGCTACATAGCCTACATCGACTTCATGAACAATATGGGACATTGCAACTTTGAGCTTATTCCAAGATGGCTCTTTCGTGTTATTCCCCCTCTCAAATACCTTATGTACACTCCTTCGTAAGTATACTACACCATAATATCCTGAAACAAACTGTTTGTTACACAAAAATTGAAGTTCATCATAGATCAAAAAAATAAAGTGGGTGTGCTATTTAGAAGTTTATAGATCAACATAAAAGATCCCAATCTCACATGTTACAAAATAATTCTCCAAACTGAAATTGTAATTTAGAATTTCTTCCAGTATTGCACAAAACCATTTAAACAAAAAGAAGAAAAAAAAAGTACTTCTAGTTATACTCGAAACCAAAATGGGTCTTTTTTTGTTAAAACCCCTGATTCAGCGAAGAATATTCTCATGCAGGTTTCATTCTCTTCACCACACACAATTTCGAACAAATTACTCCTTGTTCATGCCATTCTACGACTACATATACAATACCATGGATAAGTCAACAGATGAACTATATGAAAAATCAATAGAAGGGAAAGACGAAGTGATAGATGTTATTCACCTAACACACCTTACCACCTTGCAATCAATTTATCATCTACGGCTAGGATTTGCCTCATTTGCATCACGACCATACAACTCAAAGTGGTATATAATCATGATGTGGCCAATGGCTGGTTTATCAATGATATTGACATGGTTTTATGGTTCTACTTTTACTGTTGAAAGAAATAAGTTCAAAAATCTCAAGATGCAATCATGGGCAATACCAAGATACATTTTTCAAGTAAGAAACTTCCATTAACTTATAAATATTTCTTCATCCATAGTTTTAAGATAAAAATTGTTTTTGTGCATTTAGTATGGATTATCATGGGAAAAGGAGGTTATCAATGATTTAATCGAGAGGGCAATTTTAGAAGCTGACGAGAAAGGAGTCAAAGTTTTGAACTTAGGTCTCCTTAATCAGGTAAGACACGATACATTTTACATTTACATGTATTTTACAACAGCATTGGGTCCCCCCCCCCCCCCCCCCCTTTTTTAAAAAAAATAAAATAAAAATAAATTTGACTTAAATCATTAACTGGCTAAACTGCAACACGGTACTTTAATTATCGCCGTAAGAAACTTCCCCCTGTTGCTTGTATAACCTGCAAATTTGCTTCAAACCACTGTGACACAACGGCACCAGCACAAAACATGCTTAACTTAGTGAGCATTTATTTACAGGACAAAGACCTGAATAAAAATGGTGAGATATACCTGCAGAAATACCCAAAATTGAAGTTAAGAATTGTAGATGGAAGCAGCTTAGCAGCTGCTGTAGTACTCAACAGTATTCCCCAAGAAACAACCCAAGTTCTCATGACAGGAAGGCTTTCTAAAGTGGCTATTGCTACAGCCAATGTATTGTGCAGGAGAGGAGTTCAGGTATATAGTTAAAAACTAACAACATGATGTACAAGTTTCTTTAACAACCTTGTATGCTAATTTTATTGAATCAGGTATTGCTGAAAAATGAGAATGAGTTGCAATTACTTCAGCTCCGCATCTCAAGCAGCAATGTAAGGTTATTGTCACTCTCAAACAGCTCAACTCCTAAGGTTAGTTTATTGGAAATTTTGAATGGCTGATAGTTTAACGAAATCTAAATAAATAAAATTAGATGCAAGTCTAGAATTATAATGACTTGATGAGATTGATCTATGCAGGTATGGTTAATAGGAGATGGACTGGATGATTCAGAGCAAAAGAAGGCAACAAAAGGGACACATTTTATTCCATTTTCGCAGTTCCCGCCTAAAAAAGTGCGGAAAGACTGTACTTATTACAAGACTCCCTCAATGAAAATACCAGAGGCATTTGAAAATATCCATGCTTGTGAGGTAAATATCATCATTGCACACATTATATTTCATTCTAATTTAAAAAGACTAAGTGATAATTTTTCACTGCAGAATTGGCTCCCAAGAAGGGTGATGAGTGCGTGGAGAATTGCTGGAATAGTACATGCATTAGAAGGATGGACTGAACATGAGTGTGGAGAAAAAAATTTAAACATTGAAAAATTTTGGTCCGCTGCGGTTAATCATGGATTTATTCCACTCTGAACAAATTAATCTTGCGGAGATAAATAATAGTAAGCAGGAGTATCACTACTTCAGACCTAGGTAAACTCAAATAAATACATAAAATGCAATTTAAATGTAAAATCTGCCAGTGACCTGCTGGCCATATTTGAAGTGTGCTATTTTTAGGTTTCAAAAATAAATAGGGCAGGGATCATCAATATGTTAAATTGTAGGTATTGAAGCATTATATATAAAAAATTATGTATTGTCAAGTTATTTTATAGGCTTGTATTAAGCATATGGTTATGTGTGAAATTTATGTCGAAACAAGAAAAGAAGCAGATTAACCAAGTTCTTAGTATTTCAATTCTCAAATGAAAATAAGTACAGAAGTTGTGTCATTTTTTGGCCTTCACTCAAAATAATTTAAAATCTTGGTTATTCAGCCAATTCATGCCAAATCAAAGAACCTATGAAATTGCTACTTCTCCTACCTTCTTCTGTAAAACCATGTGTGGAATGTAGGAAGAAACTTGCCGACGAAGGCTAGCTTTTTATAAAATTATAATCATAATCACTATGAATTTCATACAGGCAAGCTTCATTTGCTAATTGATTATTCCCAAATGTTAATCGCTTTGATAATAACCGGTAAGGATAAAAATTGCAACATGATGACTAAATTCAATTCACATCCATTTTATTCCAAACAATCATTTGAAATGGCAATTTTCCAATCTGAATTAAGCAACCCAACAACTTCCAACTATCTAATGAAGAAATTGGTATTAAAAACCCGGGAAACTGATTGTTTTTATGGAATTCTATGTTGCAATTAGCACATGTGGACATGATATCTTTTTGTCCTACTAGCAAATCCAATACTTAATTCTAAGTAGAAAAATTCTTCTCTGAAATGACTAAGCATCCCAAATACATTGGACACGTTTCGCCAATCCATTGATTCGCTATGTACATCTCTGAACAAGAAGAAATCATTTCGTTGAATGAATTGGTTATTAAAGAGTGAACGGACGGACCACTACCCATTTCACCTACTAACTAACAGAGGACTCATTTGCTCATTCAGATTGGGTATTTTGAGTTGTATGAGACGTGCGCTTCTTGGCAAGATTCCAAAATAACAACGAAGAAAGACGAATATAATGGTAATGGTAGCTGTTCTATAATTCATACAAAATTAAAACATGAACTTCATGTCCGAACGATGTACGGATAATGGGCAACAAATAAAAAAATCGTGCATAAATCGTAAGCAATGAAACAATGTGGACTTAACCGCGAAATTGAGCAACAAAACTACCACAGAAGTATTGAACCGTTTACCAGATCGAAGATGATGTTTCCGAGGAAACGTAAGCGATTATCAAATCATCCGTAACCCATCCTCCCGCTTCTTTCTTTCATACGACACGCCATGACCTCTTTTCCACCACGAAAAGATTTTTTTTTAAAAAAAAAAAAACCTTATCACGCTTGAATGTTTGGCCAGAACTACTGTCACAACAGTATTAAATGATAGTGGAATACAACGATGATCGACGGTTGTTCACCATACAAAACAAAACGATTTTGCAGGTGTTGATCACCGTGTAAACTGTGTTTGTGTGTAAATCGCCATGTAAACAATGTTTGGTAGTGTGAAGTACATAAAATTTACTGTGATTATCATTTTTATACGTGGTATTAGAAAGTGTAAATTAGATGTCATTAGCGATATGCTTTTTTTTTTTTTTTTTTTTTTTTTGAAAAATCTAGGACAACATTTCAAATGCTAGTCCACTGACAACATTTGAAATATCACCCCTTTTACATGCTTTAATACGGGTTCTCTTCTTCCTCTTTAATTTTCATATCTTTGAACTTCTAAGGAAACTCAAAACCTCCCATATTTCGTCGTTTATACATTTTTATCATTTGCTTTAAATTCGATATGAATTAATGTCGTAGTAGATCTGCTTTAATAAGGATAATACCTCCTTCCTTCAAATTAATCATTGTAAGAAACTTTTAACCTTAGATCTAGATAAATTTGCAAATCAATATTGATCAATGTGGAATTTTCGTATAATGACTCCTAGTTTTATACCAACTACTCCATATGTTACTTTGATGATGAATTGGTTATCAATGAAGACTTGTGTGCAAAATATTTGAAGTGTGCTATTTGGTTTCAAAAATAAATTGGGCAGGGATCATCAATATGTTAAATTGTAGGTATTGAAGCATTATATATAAAAAATTATGTATTGTCAAATTATTTTATAGGCTTGTATTAAGCATATGGTTATGTGTGAAATTCATGTCGAAACAAGAAAAGAAGCAGATTAGCCAAGTTCTTAGTATTTCAATTCTCAAACGAAAATAAGTACAGAAGTTGTGTCATTTTTTGGCCTTCACTCAAAATAATTTAAAATCTTGGTTATTCAGGCAATTCATGCCAAATCAAAGAACCTATGAAGTTGCTACTCCTCTTACCTTCTTCTGTAAAACCATGTGTGGAATGTAGGAAGAAACTTGCCGACGAAGGCTAGCTTTTTATAAAATTATAATCATAATCACTATGAATTTCATACAGGCAAGCTTCATTTGCTAATTGATTATTCCCAAATGTTAATCGCTTTGATAATAACCGGTAAGGATAAAAATTGCAACATGATGACTAAATTCAATTCACATCCATTTTATTCCAAACAATCATTTGAAATGGCAATTTTCCAATCTGAATTAAGCAACCCAACAACTGGCAACTATCTAATGAAGAAATTGGTATTAAAAAACCGGGAAACTGATTGTTTTTTATGGAATTCTATGTTGCAATTAGCACATGTGGACATGATATCTTTTGGTCCTACTAGCAAATCCAATACTTAATTCTAAGTAGAAAAAATCTTCTCTGTCTAAGCATGCCAAATACATTGGACACGTTTCCCCAATCCATTGATTCGCTATGTACATCTCTGAACAAGAAGAAATCATTTCGTTGAATGAATTGGTTATTAAAGAGTGAATGGACGGATCACTACCCATGAATTCACCTACTAACTAACGGAGGACTCATTTGCTCATTCAGATTGGGTATTTTGAGTTGTATGAGACGTGCGCTTCTTGGCAAGATTCCAAAATAACAACGAAGAAAGACAAATATAATGGTAATGGTAGCTGTTCTATAATTCATACAAAATTAAAACATGAACTTCATGTCCGAACGATGCACGGATAATGGGCAACAAATAAAAAAATCGTGCATAAATCGTATGCAATGAAACAATGTGGACTTAACCGCGAAATTGAGCAACAAAACTACCACAGAAGTATTAAACCGTTACCAGATCGAAGATGATGTTTCGGAGGAAATGTAACCGATTATCAAATCATCCGTAACCCATCCTTTCCCGTCCCGCTCCTTTCTTTCACACGACATGCCATATTTTGCTTTCTCTTTTCCACCACGAAAAGTTCCGGCTTTTTTTTTTTTTTTTTTTTTTTTTCTTTTTTTTTTTTTTCAATTTTAGAAACTTTATCACGCTTGAATGTTGGCCAGAACTACTTTCACACCAAGGAACAACAATATTTCGGTGATTGATAACCCTGGAATACAATATTGATCGACGGTTGCTCACTAAAGAGAACGATTTTAGGTGGATGATCACCATATAAATTGGGTTTGCTATTGGAAACTACATAAAATTTATAGTGTTTATACGTGGTATTAGAAAGTGTAAACTCGGATCCTCTTAGCAATACACTCTTTTTTTTTTTGAAAAATCTAGGACTGCATTTCAAATGCTAGTCCACTAACAACATTTGAAATGTCACCCCTTTACATGTGTTAATATAGGTTCTCTTCTTCTTCTTTCATTTTCATATCTTTGAACTTCTAAGAAAACTCAAAACCTCCCTCATTTTCGTCGTTTATACATTTTTCACATGTGCTTTAAATTCAATATGAATTAATGTCGTAGTAGATCTACTTTAAGAAGGATATACCTCCTTCCTTCAAATTAATCATTGTAAGAAATTTTTAACCTTAGATCTAGATAAATTTTGCAAATTAATATTGATCAATGTGGAATTTTCGTAGAATGACTCCTAATTTTATACCAACTAAATGCTACTTTGATGATGAATTGGTTATCAATGAAGACTTGTGCGCAAAATATATTGGTATTTCGTATAAGCGAGTTAAAGTTCGTAAAGGATTGAAGTCACAATAATTAAAATCTTCGATTTATAAAGCAATTAGATAAAACTGAATGAGTTCGATGTTGATTTAGTTTGCAACTGGCCAACCGATTATGAATCTAAAACTATTACAATTTTCGATGATGACGATATTGGACTAATATTTTCTACTGCCTCTAATCAATAGAGTTGTTCGGAAAAAATAGAGGGTTTGTTGTAGAACAAAAGGCAGCGACCTCAATAGTGACACTTATTGTGGCACTTATAGTTAATTATATCTCATAAGCATTTCCATCTTCTAATTATAATAATCCACCTATGAATGTAACGCATTACAGACAACAAAAAATGTTCTTTGGTTGTCCTCAATTAATTATCATAAAAATGTCCAGATCCATATTTGGCGTAAGATAGTTTTGTATGCATAAGTCAAAGGTAAGACATATTTGCATAACTTTGAAATAGTATGGTATATACTGTGGTTGACGTAGTATCGTATATCTATCATGTGCAACTATATTCCACAGCAACAACCGACACAGAATAGTGCTGGTCCATCGAAAAATCGTAGATCTCATCCAATATAGCCTAACCCATCTGAATTATACCACATAATTCAAAAGTAAGATGGGTTTCACAATGTTACTGAATTAATGTTCTGAATTTTTCGCTTAAATTTGTGGCTTCCTGGCATGTGAGATCGATATACAGTTCGACATCCAGCCTACAAATGAATTTGGTGGTATTAGTGTTTGCAAAGAAGACATGCAAATAGAGGATGATGAAGATACATATGTACATGATGTACCCGCTTTTGATAACATGGTTGTTATTACCACGACGGAGAATGATACAGATCAGATCAATATAATGGAATTAAATAATGAATCTTGAACTATAGTTTTGGAGGCGAAGACGATGTTTCTGATGAACATGAAATGAATATATCTTTAGATAATCACTTGTGTACTGCACGGTTGATGGATGGATCTATCATCGTCAATCTACAATTCAATGATGAAATCTTCTCATCGTCTACTGTTTAAGCAAGTTTTCGAGTTGGTGTTGTATTTGAGAGCAATGCTAAATTTCGACAACAATTTAGTGAGTGGTCAATTTTACATGTTGTTTCTTTTAATCTCACTCGTTCAAATAAAGCTAAATACATAGCCATTTGCAAGCAACGATTCTAATTTTCAGTGAAGAATACATGCCATAGATTCCAAAGATCACACTTACATTAATCCAACAATCAACTCCAACCATAAATAAGCAAACTATACCTTTATAAATTTGAAGATCATGCCATTCGTGAAAGCAGATTTGAGCATTACTGTGAGAATAGTGCAAATTTTAATGGAAGAGCAATTGTTTATTAAATTATGTTATATGAAAGCATGGAGAGCTCCGAGAAAGACAACTTAACGCGAATTTGTGGCAATTGGGCGGAGTCGTATTCCAATTTACGATGGAACTTTGCTAAAATTGTTAAAAAGGATTCACTTTGTGTTGGTCATGTAGCAACCGTCTAGGTTGGAGCTTGTTTTTAGACCTTTTGTCCTTGTATTGAATGTTTTGTACATTGTCGGTTATTGCTTTGCATAGATGGGACATATTTGTACGATAAATTCAAAGGTACTTTACTTGTAGCAATCGCAATGGATACTATTGATCAACTATATCCTTTGGCTCATGGTATCGTTGAGTCATAATCTTGTAATAGCCAAGGTTAGTTTTTTTTTTCTTGCATTCGGAAGTTCATTTAGAGTATAAGTAGTCACAGTATTATTTTCTTCTCCAATCGAATGAAAGGAACACCGATGGCATTGGTGAGACATTATAGATTCCCTCATAAGAATAAATATTTATTTAGATATTTGAAAACAAATTTTCAAGCCGTTGATTTAAGGACAAATGGTTGGCAGGTCTGTTTTACACCACATCATGTGCGCACGCCAGAGGTGGTGAAGTACCAAAGAATCTAGGAAGATTAAAGACCACAAATATACGAGTTCACAACTGCAAAAAGAAGTCTAGTAGGGAAAGACAAAAATTGGCATTTTGCGAGGATGATGGTGAAAGATTTCATGTTATGACAATCAATGCATCAGAATGTTTTAAAGCTGTAGGTAAAGGTGTGTGTGATCATTGCTAGTTAAAGCACTAGTTGCATGTACATTCTTTCAATAAGTGGATTATTTTTGTCAGCAAAGAGAGTTTACAGGACCTGGACGACTCGTTTAACGCCAAAATAGGAAGCAAATATAGTTGAAAAAGCAAGTGAAGCAAAAAAGTTCAAGGATTGTCTGCTTAAGTCGAGTTGAGTGAAAAATAATTCACTACTTTGGCGATGAATATAAAATAGCATTAAACTTAACAATTGCTCTTATACATGCAATACCCCGTTATTCAATATCTGCCCTGTGCACTTGTGATGGTTGCTTGCTTCGCAGTTGCTAATGGGGAAAATAGGGTTCATCATGAGTTTGCCTTTAATTATTACTCGTTTCAAACCTACCTGGTAACTTACATACCGAAATTCCTGCCTGAAAGCCTGATTGTTCTGCCTTCAACCGTATAAAGAGCTATCAGAAGACCAAGGTTGACAAGGATCAAAGGTATTATAAAAGAGATGCAAACCCCAAAGGCAAACAAGTGTAGCAAATGTGGGTTGCATGTGCATAAGAAGAGTCAATGTAATTCAGTAACTTAGCTTTATTTGTACCCTAGTAGCAGTATACAATTTATTTATTTATTTGAGAATTTTTTGTATCGCCAACTCATGTATGTAGACTACATTCATATTTGAGAACTTGTGGTACTTTAACATACGATATTAAATGTTGACACACTTTTTGGTAAAGTTGTCACACGTCAGGATTTTGGTTAGCGACACACTCGAGTGTCGGAAACGTCGTCAGAAAACACAAAGCTATTTGATCGAAGTCACGAATGTTCGGAAAAGGATTGGAAATAGCGTTGATTTATAAAATCGTCGTCGATGGACTCGGAAAAACTGGTGTAGTAAAAATACGTGATCGAGTCAGTCCGATCAGCTCAAAATACTTGAGCGCGTCGGTCCGATCACATGGAAAAACACGTTGTGGAAAAATATATGGATTTCGGCAAAATCGTGTTTCATGCACCCCAAAAACAACTGATCAGCATGGCATGATCACGAAAATGGCTTGTGCGACTCACGGCGCAATCAAACTGGGTAAAATCGACATTTGGCAAAAAATTATTATCGCACACTCAAAAACAGCTAATCAACATGGCATGATCACGAAAACGGCTTGCGTTACTCATGACATCAAAATCTGGAATATAGCAAAAAAACAGCGTCGCATACTCAAAAACAGCTAATCGGCATGGCACGATCACGAAAATGGCTTGTGCGACTCACGACATCAAAATTTGAAACTTGGCAAAACTCTGGTTTGGCACATCCAAAAACAGGTGACTGGCACGTGAAAATCATCAAAAACCACGTGTTCTTGCTTGGCTAATCACATCTGCCAAAGCAGTCGATCATCAAATTTGGCATGAAAAAAATATAGTGATCGACATGGGAAAACAACTGAAAACCACGTCTTTAACACGGGCCGATCACTTGACAAACTTGGCAAATTTGGCAAGGCAAGAGGGATTCGAAATTTAGGATATGAGATCTGGCATGAAAAAAAAGGCTAATTGACTCAAACGGATTCAAAATTGGCATAGCCCCATACCAAGGATTTTTGATGCGAAAAGTGGCAGATCTAGCAAGGGATTCGAAATCCCTAGATTTTGCCAGATCTTCTGGCATGATGGAAAACATGCACGGATCACCTATTTTTGCTTGCCAGACACGGGTTCACAACCGATTTTTGGGATTCAAAATATTCAAAGAGGCAAACACGGTAGATTTTTTGGCAAACTCGTTTTTACCATGTTGATCATGTTTTATGGCTTGATCGACATGCGTTTTCACTAGATTTTCCAGATTTCATGATTCATCGGAAAAAACATGGTTTCTCGACTCCGATTTTAGGAGGAAAATTTTGCACCATTCAAGGATACGAAATTTAGGCTCACACATCAAAAACTCACCTATAAATACCCCCAAGCTTGGCATTCAAAGGGGTTGATTCATTTGCACTCTTCCTACACTTTGGCATGTGGAATTGAAGCTTTCAAGCACCATTAATGTCATCCTTCATCTTCCCCATGGATTTTGCACATCTTTTGGACTTTTAAACGTTGCACAAACATTTCCCTATAACATTTGGACATTTTCTTGGACATTTATACTGTTTTTGAATTGTTTTGGATATCTTTGGAATTTCTTGGAAATTGAAGCTACTTTTTGGACATTGCTCCATATTTTTTCTCAACAAAGAAGATGAAGGACATTTTTGTTAAAATTTAGAATTAACAAATATTTTGTTCTTCTATTGTACAACTTTGCGCGCAAATATTGTTTGAACTTTCATAATTTTTGTAATCAACTATTATACGATGAATGATTACTATGAAGTTGATGTAGATGTTAGTGTCGAACCACCATAAAAATATGTGTTCTCCCTGCATATCATTATTTGGTTTTTGATTACCATTTTTCTGCAAAATGTACACTTGGGCGTTGGTGCACGCGAATAGCGACAATTCACCACGTCAACACTTTGGTGCGCCAGAAAGGGGGCGCACAACTTTGACTTCTGCTTCGAATTGGATTCTCGCATTTGTCTTCGGATTTTGTCTTCAGATTTGGTTTTGGTTTTCCACTTTGGTTTCAGTTTTCGACTTCGACTCTGTTACTCGTTTTTCATCATGGTTAAGCGCAAGAAGCTCGACGCTTTTGCTGAAGCTCAAGGTGCAGGAGCCGAAGGAAGTCAAGAATGTTCTTCGACGGGAATTCCCTCAAATTACATCACTTGTGAAGATGTCAATGGTGTAACACCCCGAATTTTTAACGACATTAAAGAAGACAAATTAAATAATAAATAATTTAATATTCAGAATTAAGGGAAACTGATTACGTCATTATGTCCGTCTCGAAATTCTGGTCAGGATAGACACATAGTTTGCATAAAACGGATAACATATGAAGAAGTTACGGACGATAAAAAGTTGAAAATCAGAACCGGGTATAACTGGGCCAAGTGCGCCAAGGAAATTTTGCACTGACGCACCTGTAAAGTGTGCCCAGAATAGTTTCTGGGTATTTGGGCATATTTTGAGTGAGTGACGACCCGTGACTTGGCCCAATTTCATTAGGGCTGAGGTGGCATCCGAATTCTATAACCCTGCAGCTATAAATATATCTCATATCCTTTGTTTTCTTCAAAAAGAAACAATGGTGGCCAGACTCTGCTGGATTCTAAATTAAATTAGGATCTCTCATCTTCTTCTAAAGCATATCAAATTCTGAGATCCAAACATAGACTCAGCACCTTTTCTAGCATCTTAGCAATCCAATCACAGTGAGTTCTAGATGCTTTTAGGTTTAGATAAATAATAGTAAATTATGAAAGACTGTGATTTGAATACGTTGTAGACTTTAAATCTATTTTATTGTTAGATCTTATGATACGTCATGATAGACCTATTTCTTTGGATCCAATTCAAATTGTTCTACTATGTTATCATTATGGATCTTGGGTTGTAACTTTTATGATATGCTATGATGCGGATGTATGTAGATCTATGCTATGTGATCTAAAATTATCATGTTAGATCTGTTCTATGTGATCTAAAATTGTCACCTTATGATTCATGTTAGATCTATCCTATGTGATCTAAAATTGTCACCTTATGATCCATGTTAGATCTATCCTATGTGATCTAAAATTTGTCACCTTATGATTCATGTTAGATCTATCCTATGTGATCTAAAATTGTCACCTTATGATTCATGCTAGATCTATCCTATGTGGTCTAAAATTGTCACCTTATGATTCATGTTAGATCTATCCTATGTGATCTAAATTTGTCACCTTATGATTCATGTTAGATCTATTTTATGTGATCTAAATTGTCACCTTATGTTAACATGTTAGATTTATTTTATGTGATCCAAATTGTCACCCTATGTTATCATGTTAGATTTAAATTGATTAGATATCTAAAACGGTTAATTTAGATATTGTGACATCATAGTTCATCAGTTTTATGTCCACCTTGTTATGATGACAATTTCACGTCCATGCTAGTATGTATGTTCACCTTATTATCATACAAGTTTATGTTTATGCCAAGATGATCATTTTATTATATTCCCATTATTTTCCTTATTATCGTTTATGACTAGGCTATTGTCTAGCCTAGGCATGTTGCCAATTTTGTGAGGGCGCTAGTTAAGGAACGGGGGAAAAAGGGATAAAAATTGGCATAATTTGAATATGAACATTTATGGACATTGTTAACCGGCCTTTTGGTTCGGTCACCAAAAGTACTCAAGACACGCTCGACTCAACATATCGCGTGATATTATAGCCCGGAGGTGTCGCCAATATCTTCCAGGGGACAGTATCAGAAGACTCGAGTCTGGCCACTAGCAGGATGTCGCATCCCTCGAACGCAACCTCCATCAGTATCCGTCTGCATCCGAGCCAAAGGCGAGCCGTCAAGTGGGTCCGGGCGCAGTGCCGGTGGAGGTCCGGGGCCCCACAGTCCCGGCGGCGATCGACCTAACCGGTTAGGTCGAAACTGTGGGCACCGCCCGATTCATCCGATTTTCTCCATGCCAGAAGCTCAGATTCCTTCACTTCGGACCAGCTAAATGATGGATTCCTTCACTTCGTGCTGAGGAGCTTTGACGCCCCAAAAGAACCAACATGCCGCGCCAATGAACCTCGGCCACGTCCCCTCCAAACAAACTTCGCACCCTTCCAAGGTGCGAAATTTCGTACCTCATCGGATGAATCGGGCAGTGCCCACAGTTTCGACCTAACCGATTAGGTCGATCGCCGCAGGGACTGTGGGGCCCCGGACCCGCTTGACGGCTCGCCTTCGGCTCGGAGCACGGCTCGCCTTCGGCTCGGATGCGGACGGATACTAATGGAGGTTGCGTCCGAGGGATGCGACATCCTGCTAGTGGCCAGACTCGAGTCTTCTGATACTAGCCCCCGGATGAAATTGGCGACACCTCCGGGCTGTAATATCACGCGATATGTTGAGTCGAGCGTGTCTTGAGTACTTTTGGTGACCGGACCAAAAGGCCGGTTAACATTTGCCCCCCAAAGTACGTCTTGTCTTGACATGATGTGCTTTGGAATGAAAGTTGAAATGATAGTTGGGTTGCGGATTTATCCTGCAAGTTATAGGAAAGACATGTTAGTTAGCGGGCATGCTCGTTGGGGAATTGTGAGCGAGCCGCTGTTGGTTTGGTGTCGCACTCGCATTGCTTAGTAGTCGCATAGTGCCGTCGTCGCGTGTTTTAGGCGACTTGACACTTGCGGGGATGTGCGTACGCGGGCGCTTTGATGATTGAGCATTTGGTGAGTATGCAAGTGGTCGTTGAGTCGTGATTGTCTTGGTAGCCAGTGCTTCAAAAGATAAGTGGATGTAGCCGTATTTAGGTGTACGATCTCGAATTCCGACCTTGGAACGTTCGTTTGGGGCATCCCGATCCCCTGACTGTAGTTACTTCCTTTCTCCTCTTCTCTGGATAGAAAATCACTGTAGGGCATGAAGGATGCCAAAATACTTCTTTTGTACTTTGGTTGTTCGAGGTATTGTTAGGTTTTTGGGAGAAGGGAAGAGAGATGTGGAAAGTAAGAGGGCTTTCGGATCTGGTACCCAAGAACGTGGAGCGGCAGATCTTAGGAAACGGGTTTAGGAATTTGGATAAAGGTTGCCAAGCATGTGTGAATAAGGGATTGGGCTTTGTGTCCCAAACGCTTATTAAATCTTTCACGCTCTTTAGGAGTTCGAATCTTAGTTGAGGAGATGACAACTAAGCCGACGCACGGGAGCATGAGACATAACTTCGCACTCCCACGACTTTGTCGAACCCTGTCTTCGATCTTGAGTTTGTAAATTTGAACCTTTGCATGGCGCCATATGAGCGGACAGTGACTAGTGATTTTTGGTCTCACGACGTGGTCCTCAAGGAATGGACCTGCTTGGATTGTCAGCTTGAATGCTTGTGTAAGATATCGACACATGGTTAAGCGGTTAGTCTTGGGATCCGATCAATAACCTAACCATGATGCGGTCGCATCTTAACTTAGGCGTTGCACTGGCAGTTGATGATGGCCGTGGCATCAGTTGTTGAGGCTAAAGGCTGGCACGATGTTCCGGAGCATCAGCTTTTTGTGGAGTCCGGGTAATGGTGGAAGCCGAGAAGCCTCCAGGGCCTGAACTCTGGCTCCGGATTTCCTTCATTGCAAGGTGAAGGTGCTCTAAAGATGGTGGTTCCGTAGGATGATGTGAAGATGATGCCAGTGCAGAGACTTTAGGGGATTTGATCGGGTCATGAGATTGCCAGGCCGGTGTGACAATCCGTAGAGGGTTGCCCCTGGCCCGGGTACCTGCTAGATTCTTCTCGGCGTCATATACGAGCTAGCAGGCTCGGATTGTTGCTCAATGTTTCATGCCTGATCAGTAATTGAAGTTAAACTTAACACAATTGGTTGGCAAATGATTCTGGAAATGAACTTATTCGAACTGATTGCTCGGATACGTGCGCAAGATGCGGTCATATGGTCGAGTCGTTAGTCTCCAACCCAATTATGTAGGGGTCGTTATCTGATTCGGAAAATGGTGCCGACGTTTACTGGTAACTACTGCCATAGTTATCCAAACTAGGTGTCGTCGCCGCGTTTCGATGCGCTTGTAGGTATGCATCGAGGGGTGTAAGTTAGCTTCATGTTGCGTTTAAGTATGTGTTTGCTGGCAGGGCGCTGAGACCTTGCGAACCCAATGAACCGGCCATGGAAACCCTAGAACTTGCACTAAAATATGGATTTTTTAATTTGCGTATTGAGAATATATCTAAGTTCTCCAGTTCCTCGGGGAACTGCGATCGTATTGCTTCCTCTGCCCTTCGGTTCGGGCCTCTATGCCTGGTCTGCCCAGTACTAACGGGAGGTTAGAAGCTTCCGAGACCCATGGTTTTGGGTTCGGGTCCTTCTCGTGGCGAGGTGTACGTTCCTCCTTAGAATAGTTGCCCCCACGGCTGTGGCGATGGAAATGCCAGCGCGGAAGCTGGTGGAGATCCTCCTCACGTCCTGTGATGAGTAAACTGGTGCGGAGATGGATAAGAGACTGCCCCCACGCTCGTGTACTTGCCCTTTGAATACCCCACTACCTCACACTTCCTATAAATACCCCACTACCTCACACTTCAAAGGGGAGAGATTCTTGGGCTTTGAGACCTCAATAAAGCTTCATTAGTGGCATCTCCTCTTTAAGGAAGAAGAAGAGCAAACTTGTCCATTTTACTATTTCTTGCAAATATGACTATTGTAGCTTCATATATCATAGTCAATGAATATAATGAGAGGATCTCAACCTTGTAATCTTTCAAGTGATCAATAAAATTCCTACAACTCTTCAAAGTGGACGTAGGCCCTCCCTAAGGTCGAACCACTATAAATCTCTTGTGTTATTTACTGTTTATGTTCTATAATATGTTCTTGTCTATGCGACCATATTTATAATTCCTAGTAATTAGGAATCTTTGATGTTTACGACATTTTTTTGGGTCAACAGACATGTAATTCAAATTATTGGGCAAAATAAGTATTGACACCTATAAAAGGAAAGGATTGATTAATTGGTAAATTAATTAAAAATGGCATAATTTGAATATGAACATTTATGGACATGTAATTCAAATTATAGGGCAAAATAAGGATTGACACCTATAAAAGGAAAGGTTTAATTAATTGATTAATTAATTAAAAATGGAATGTCTAGTAATTACAATTAGGAATTGTAATTATACTTATGACACGAGGTTAGGTTGCATTGGTGGTGGAAGTCTGCCCGGACCCGATCGACATATCCAGCAACCACTAATGGTGAACCTAATGTGGGAGGTCTAAGTATGTAAATACGAATCGGGCTATGACACGAGGTTAAGCCCAACTGTGGAATAAGTCTGCCCGGACCTGACCGGCATATCCAGCATCCACATGTTGTAGGCCTAATGTGGGAGGTCTGGCCCATTATGAAACCATAAATGGACATGTAAAGAATTGATCTACTTGACCTAAGTTAATCCATAGGGATTGTATGAACTTAAATTTAAGTTGGGGTTAAGTAAACATGGTTGAGGGGTGGGTTAAGTAAATATGAAGAGGGGATGGGTAATAGGCCCACAAACTTAACCCGTTAAGATTATGTAATTAAAGACACCTAGTGGTATACATAATCGGTGGAAATAATAAAGTTATGTAATTAAAGACATCTCTTAGGGTAAACATAACTTGTAGAAGTAATAGGGTTATGCAATTAAAGACACCTATAGGTAAGCATAACCGGTTGGAAGATTAGGGGTTTATGTATTAAAAACACCTATATGTAAGCATAACCGGTAGAAATAAATAAGGCTATGTTATTAAAGACACCTAATGGTATACATAGCCAGTGAAAACCTAGTGGGGGATACAAGACAAAGGGGAGAGCTTATATCATATTGTGTGGGACCCATTTCAGTCAGTAGCCCGGAGTAGGTATCAAACAAAGTATTCTGTATTAGGCGGAGAAGGGGCACGCTTACTGACTGATTGTAAGAGATCCAAACATGGAGGACAGTGTGGGCGGCACAAACCGACCGGGCCATGTCCGTGCATGAGCCGGACAGAGGGGGATAAGATGACCGTGACACCTATAGATATGGTTGTGCACATTGTTACGACAAGGGGTTGCCACTTTAGGAAGTGATACCTCCTACTGTGGGGCCAGCACAAGGTATCTACCAGGTTTAACGAGCCGACCGATCAGGGTAGTAGTTAGGATACATTTGGACGTATACCTAAGTCTACCACCTTATAGTTGGAGGGATCATCTCTTTCGGGATATACTAGTAACAGTGCAGAGTAATCATTAGTGAGGCATGTACGCCTTATCTTGCTTACCTTGTCACACCTGCCATTTATGTAGTGATCTCCCTTATCCACTTTATATGCCTATCATGTTACTTTTATTTATCTACTGGTAAAAGTAACTAGACTCGCCAGACTTTATATCTGACCCTTTTTGTTTCTCCTTTTTTCTTCCGTCCCTCCCCCCTCCAGGTTCTTAGGGAGGAAACACCCAGGCTTAGTCAGGATTCATATATCACCTTGCTAGAAGCTATTTCTGAAGTATGGCTCAAGTTCTTGTCTCTACTATGGCTTAACTCTTTCATTGGGGAATTATGCTTTTTATTTACTTATGTACTCTGATGATGCAAGACAAAAGTTATTTTATTGTAAAGGTTTTTTTGACTTATGAAGTTGCGGACCACAGTATTCTTATTGAAATAAAAATTTAAAATTTGCACTGCTATCTTATTTATATCTGTCTTGTAATTATTCTGTGTCTGATTACCTATAACGCTTCACGGAACTTAACGCATTCCCTTAGTGAGTGACATTAATGGACGTGGGGTGTCACACTTGGTATCAGAGCTGAAGGTTACCAGATTAGATAAATTATTTTGAAAAAGATTTTAAAAGAAAGCATTTTCAAAAAGAAAAGTTTGTTTTGAAAAACATTCCCCAAAAGCCATATGTAGTATCCTTCGATCCCTTATCTAAATTTCTTCCTTTTTCCTTTTTCAGCATCTCTGGGGAACAAAATATCCCTAATATCCCAGAGGGAGTAACTATACCCGGATGGTTCCGTAGGTATTTGGAGGCCACGGCGCCGGCCGAAGGCTAAAGAGACGTTCCTCCCCCGGCTGCACTAGTCATTCCTCCTCCACCTCCCCCTCCAAATGCGGATAACTTCACCATGATCTATAAGGACTTCCCTGCTATGGGAGGGAAGCCATTCCATGGGAATGACACATTCATGGAAGCTCGGAATTGGCTTAAGGAGACTGAGGACTTATTCATAATCTTTGAAGTGGAGGACCGAAGAAAGATTCAGTTAGCTGCTTGGCTATTGAAGGACGAAGCCTCATTTTGGTGGGAAGTCACCCAAGCTGGACGTCCGGTGGAAACTTGGGAAGATTTTAGACAGAGGTTCGAAATGAAATTTCATTCCCAAGCTGAAAACAACATGAAGATGGAGAGATTCTTAGCACTCAAACAAGGAAACTTGACGGTGAAAGAATATGTGAACAAATTCAACTAGCTAGCAAGGTTCGGGTTAGAGTTGGTGGATACGCCGCACAAAAAGGCTTTGCGGTTTGCTAAACGGATGAAGGAGCCTCTGCATGGTTTAGCTATGTCCATATTCCAATGAGGGCCACCTTTGAAAAACTTATCGATATGGCCCTGATGCATGAGGAGGACAAGGGAGAAAAGAAGGAAACAAAAGCTGAGGGGACATCGCAGAATAAGAAGGTGTGGCCAAAGAAGTGGCAGCAGTAGCAACAGCAACAACAACAGAAGAAAGGAGGGAAAATGATAAAGGTAAGGATAAGAGAAAATGTCACCATTGTGGGGGGAAAGTCATCTGGTTAAAGACTGTAAGTGAAGGAAGAATTCTTGCGTCCACTGTGGAGATGCCGGACACTTTGCTAAAGAGTGCCCGAAGAAACAGGGAACACAAGGACAAGGTCAAAGGGCAGGAAATTCTGGAGGGCAGGCGCATGCTCTCACGACCAGTGCTCCTGATATATGTAGAAAAATTTATGTGGAAGGTTTAATTTCTCTTTCAAACCATCCTGTTATAACACTTTTTGATTATGGTGCCTCACATTCATTTATATCAAGTTCTGTAGTTGAATCTCTGCACTTAATTACTAGTATGGTAGTAGATCCCATAGTTGTTTCAAACCCCATTAGTGATTCGGCTCATTTATTGATGATTTGTCGGGGTTTTAAAATATCTGTGTTAGGCGTCGAGTTTGAATGCGACGCGCATGTACTCAGGTTTATGGGGTTATGGGTTGATTCTAGGAATGGATTGGCTTACCACTTATGGTGCCATTCTGGATTGTGAGAAGAGGGTTGTTAGGCTTCTGACTTTTAATGGGAGAACCCTTGAGAGTGACCCACAAGGGTCGGTTATGCTTAGTTCCCTAGAGTCTCTTGATGCATCTATCGACGATCTGCAATCTGTTCCAGTAGTCCGAGATTTTTCCGATGTTTTTAATGAGGTTCGGGGTTTACCTCCAAGGCGCGAGATCGACTTTCGCATATATTTGGTGGACAATGCAAAGCCAGTTGCATTAGCAGTGCGCCACATGGCTCCAAGGGAAAGGAGGGAGCTGAGTAAGCAAGTAGGGGAGCTACTTGAGAAAGGGTTATCAGACGAAGCATATCTGAATGGGGTGCTCCAGTAGTATACACAACTAAAGCAGATGGTTAACTTCGTTTCTGTGTTCATTATAGGGAGCTGAATAAGCTCACTAAGAAGAATATGCACCCGCTTCCGAAGATTGAAGATTTATTTGATCAGCTTGTTGGTGCCTTGGTATTTTCCCAGTTAGACTTGGCCATGGGGTACCATCAGTTGAGGGTGGCTGAGGACAGCATAGATAAGACTGCCTTTAGGACCCCGGACGGTTTCTTTGAATGGCTAGTTATGCCTTTTGGGCTGACAAATGCACCCGCCTATTTTTTTGATCTGATGAGTAGGTTGTTTCGGGAGTTCCTAAATAAGTTTGTGGTAGTCTTTGTTGATGATATTTTGGTCTTCTCCAAAAGCGAAGAAGAGCATGCCCAGCATTTGAGAGAAGTTTTGAAAACTCTCTGTGACCATCGGCTTAAAGCAAAGTTCTCAAAATGCCATTTTTGGAGAAAAGAGGTGAGATTCTTAGGGCATGTGGTCTCCAAAGAATGGATAGCTGTAGATCCCATGAAGGTGGTTGCAGTGCAAGATTGGCAGGTTCCTAAAAATGCAACTGAGGTGAGATGCTTTCTTGGGTTGGCAGGTTACTATAGGAAGTTCATTAAGGACTTCGCAAAGATATCATCCCCACTCACCAGGCCGACGAAGAAGAACTTGGCATTCTCATGGGATATAGACGGTGACATTGCTTTCCAACGACTGAAGAGGGCTCTGACAACAACCCCAGTCTTGACCTTACCTGACGAAAATAAAGTGTTTACTGTTTACACTGATGCATGCGGTACAGGGCTTGGTGCGGCCCTAATGCAAGAAGGGAAAGTTGTGTGTTATGGGGGTAGACATTTGAGAGCTCATGGAAAGAACTATCCCACCCATGATCTTGAGCTAGCTGCCATAGTGTTTGCATTAAAGACATGGCATCATTATTTACTTGGAGAGAAGTTCGAGTTATACACCGATCATAAATCTCTCAAGTATCTGTTCTCGCAGAAGGATCTCAATTTAAGGCAACAGCGGTGGATGGAGTTTCTAGCTTCTTATGATCTTGAGATTTCTTATACCCCTGGCAAGGGTAATGTGGTGGCAGACGCACTAAGTTGGCAGAGGGTGGCCCTAAGTCCTCTGTTTGTGGAAAGAAAGGACTTGGAGTTCATATCAGCTTTCAATTTTAGACCCTCCATCGAGATTTTTCCTGATTTGTTTGCATCCTTGAAGATACGACCGACTCTTATGGACCCGATAGGAGCTTCGCAACAAGGTGACCCATAGATTTTAGACATCATGGATAAGCTTAGAAGAGGGGAGACTTCTAGTCACCTCAGCAGATATGTCATAGATGGAAAGGAGTGGTTGCGACGAGATGGAAGGCTTTGTGTTCCTCAAACTGGAAGCTTGATAAAGGCAGTCCTAGAAGAAGCCCACCATTCTAAGATGACCATTCATCCAGGTAGTGATAAGATGTACAGGGACATGAAGAGGGTTTTCTTTTGGGCTGGGATGAAGAAGGAAGTGGACGAATTTGTTTCTCAACATTTAGTTTGCCAGCAATTCAAAGCTGAGCAAAAGAAGTTTGGTGGTTTACTTCATCCGTTGGAGGTTCCTCAGTGGCAGTAGGAGAGCGTCTCTATGGATTTCATAGATGGTTTGCCTAGATCGAAGAAAGGCAACACTAGTATCTGGGTTGTGGTAGATAGACTCACTAAGAGTGCTCACTTTATTGCAGTTAAGAGTAAGAGGACGGCATCATGGTTAACAGCAATTTATGTCCGAGAGATAGTTCGTCTTCATGGAGTTCCTTCCAGCATCGTGATCGATCGTGACCTTATCTTTACCAGTGAATTTTGGAGGAGCTTGCTTGAAGCATTAGGTACACAGTTGTGTTTGAGCACCGCTTATCATCCTCAGACTGATGGGCAAACGGAGAGGGTGAACAAAATCTCAGAAGATCTTTTAAGGCTGTGTATCCTAGACTTCGGAGGGGCTTGGGAAGAGCATCTTCCTTTAGTAGAGTTTTCCTATAACAATAGCTATCAGGCCAACATCGGCATGGCACCCTTCGAAGCATTGTATGGACGACCCTGTAGATCACCAACTTGTTGGTGGGAATCTACAGAAAGATTATTACTTGGACCAGATATGGTTAGAGAAATGTCAGAAAAGATTGACCTTATTCGATGGCGGATGAAGACAGCTCAAGATAGGAAGAAATCCTATGTAGACAAGAGATGGACTGACCTTGAATTTGAAGTAGGAGACTTGGTTTTTATCAAAGTGTCACCTCTGAGGAATGTGGTTCGCTTCGGATCGGTAGGGAAGTTGGCACCTAGGTTTGTGGGACCATTTCCCATAACCGAGAGGATTGGCCAAATGGCCTATAGAGTAAAGCTTCCTGAAAATCTATATCTATCTGGTGTTCATGATGTTTTCCATGTTTCTCATCTGCCAAATTGCTTGCATGACACTGCAGAAGTTGTTGAGCCGAGTATATTGGAAGAGATAGAAGTGGAGCAGAAGGTGATAGTCAGGCGAGTTCCTTCCTGTATTCTGGGATCAGAAGTTAAGAAGCTACGCAATAAAGAGATCAAGTTGTTAAAGGTTCAACGGGGTGATAACCCAGAGGATGCGACTTGGGAGACCGAAGACAAGATTCGTGCTTCGTACCCTTTTCTCTTCAAGGGTATGTTCTTAACTCCTTTTTCCAAAAGATTTATCAGTACTTGTTTCTATCATTTGAGTACACCTTATCCATAGTATTTTCGACCTTTAGATAGGAATCCTATGGATGTAAACATGTGTTTGAAACATGTTATGTTTGATGGATGCAAGTGTTTGCTAGTGGTTGCCTGCGGATGCATATACACACACAGTAGGCACTATGATCGGCTCAATCACTCTCATACTGCCTATGGATGTGTGGGAATTTTATTTTCTTTTATAGATGTAAATGGATGAACTAGCATATGGATGTTGCATTTGGATGAATGAGTACGCACACATGTAGAGCTTATATGTTATAATAGGCTTATTTGCATCCATATTGGATTCATGGCACTAATATACATTGCATTAAGGAGGTCAGCTGAATCAGTAGACCACCTTATTTTCGCATTAGTGTTGGGACATATATACACACTTCTGCATATATTCATGAAAGCATTAGAAATCCTTAAGGATAATGGATGCCAGTGATTGATGGATGAGTATATGGATGATGGATGATAGGATATGCATTCTTCCCAACTAGGAGATTTTAGGGACGAAATCCTTTGAGTAGGGGAGAATGTAACATCCCGATTTTTTAACGACATTAAAGATGACAAATTAAAAAATAAATAATTTAATATTAAGAATTAAGGGAAACTGATTACGTCATTATGTCCGTCTCGAAATTCTGGTCGGGATAGCACCTAGTTTACGTAAAACGGATAACATATGAAGAAGTTACGGACGATAAAAAGTTGAAAATCAGAACCGGGTATTTGGCGCACTTGCCAAGTGCGCCAATGCAATTTTGCACCGACGCACCTATAAAGTGCGCCCAGAATAGTTTCTGGGTATTCGGGCCTTTTTTGAGTGAGTGACGACCCGTGACCTGACCCAATTTCATTAGGGTTGAGGTAGCATCCGAATTCTGTAACCCAGCAGCTATAAATATATCTCATATCCTTTGTTTTCTTCAAAAAATAATAATAATGGTGGCCGGACTCTGCTGAATTCTGAATTGAATTAGGATCTAACATCTTCTTCTAAAACATATCAAATTCTGAGATTCAAACATAGACTCAGCACCTTTTCTATCATCTTAGCAATCCAATCACTGTGAGCTCTAGTTGCTTTTAGGTTTAGATAAATAATAGTGAATTATGAAAGACTGTGATTTGGATACATTGTAACTTTAAATCTATGTTATTGTTAGATCTTATGCTATATCACGATAGATCTATTTCTTTGGATCCAATTCAAATTGTTCTACTATGTCATCATTATGGATCTTGGGTTGTAACTTTTATGATATGCTATGATGCGGATGTATGTAGATTTATTCTATGTGATCTAAAATTATCAAGCTAGATCTGTTCTATGTGATCTAAAATTGTCAGCTTATGATTCATGTTAGATCTATCCTATGTGATCTAAAATTGCCACCTTGTGATTCATGTTAGATCTATCCTATGTGATCTAAAATTTGTCACCATATGATTCATGTTAGATCTATACTATGTGATCTAAAATTGTCACCTTATGATCTATCCTGTGTGATCTAAAATTGTCACCTTATGATTCATGTTAGATCTATCCTATGTGATCTAAATTTGTCACCTTATGTTAACATGTTAGATTTATTTTATGTGATCCAAATTGTCACCCTATGTTATCATGTTAGATTTAAATCGATTGGATATCTAAAATGGTTAATTTAGATATTGTGACATCATAGTTCATCAGTTTTATGTCCACCTTGTTATGATGACAATTTCGTGTCCATGCTAGTATGTATGTTCAACTTATTATCATACTAGTTTATTTATATGCCAAGATGATCATTTTAGTATATTCCCATTATTTTCCCTATTATCGTTTATGACTAGGATATTGTCTAGCCTAGGCATGTTGCCAATTTTGTGAGGGCGCTAGTTAAGGAACGGGGGAAAAAGGGATAAAAATGGCATAATTTGAATATGAACATTTATGGACATGTAATTCAAATTATTGGGCAAAATAGGTATTGACACCTATAAAAGGAAAGGATTAATTAATTGGTAAATTAATTAAAAATGGCATAATTTGAATATGAACATTTATGGACATGTAATTCAAATTATTGGGCAAAATAGGTATTGACACCTATAAAAGGAAAGGGTTAATTAATTGGTTAATTAATTAAAAATGGAATGTCTAGTAATTACAATTAGGAATTGTAATTGTACTTATGACACGAGATTAGGTTGCATTAGTGGTGGAAGTCTGCCCGGACCCAACCAGCATATCCAGCAGCCACTAATGGTGAGCCTAATGTGGGAGGTCTAAATACATACATACGAATCGGGCTATGACACGAGTTTAAGCCCAATTGTGGAATAAGTCTGCCCGGACCCTACCGGCATATCCAACATCCACATGTTGTTGGCCTAATGTAGGAGGTCTGGCCCATTATGAAACCATAAAAGGACATGGTAAAGAATTGGACTACTTAACCTAAGTTAATCCATAGGGATTGTATGAACTTAAATTTAAGTTGGGGGTTAAGTAAACATGGTTGAGGGGTGGGTTAAGTAAATATGAAGAGGGGATGGGTAATAGGCCCACAAACTTAACCCGTTAAGATTATGTAATTAAAGACACCTAGTGGTATACATAATCGGTGGAAATAATAAAGTTATGTAATTAAAGACACCTCTTAGGGTAAACATAACTTGTAGAAGTAATAGGGTTATGTAATTAAAGACACCTATAGGCAAGCATAACCGGTTGGAAGATTAGGGGTTATGTATTAAAGACACCTATAAGTAAGCATAACCGGTAGAAATAAATAAGGCTATGTAATTAAAAGACACCTAGTGATATACATAGTATACATAGTCAGTGAAAACCTAGTGGGGGATACAAGACAAAGGGGAGAGCTTGTATCATATTGTGTGGGACCCAAATCAGTCAGTAACCCGGAGTAGGTATCAAACAAAGCATCCGTACTAGGTGGAGAAGGGGCACGCTTACTGACTGATTGTAAGAGATCCAAACGTGGAGGACGGTGTGGGCGGCGCAAACCGACAGGGCCATGTGCGTGCATGAGCCGGGCAGAGGGGGATAAGACGACCGTGACACCTGTAGATAGGGTTATGCACATTGTAACGACGAGGGGTTGCCCCTTTAGGAAGTGATACCTCCTACCGTGGGGCCAGCACAAGGTATCTACGAGGATTAGGGAGCCGATCGATCAGGGTAGTAGTTAGGATACATTTGGACGTATACCTAAGTCTACCACCTTATAGTTGGAGGGATCATCTCTTTCGTGATATACTAGTAACAGTGCAGAGTAATCATTAGTGAGGCATGTACACCTTATCTTGCTTACCTTGTCACACCTGCCATTTATGTAATGATCTCCCTTATCCACTTTATTTGCCTATCATGTTACTTTTATTTATCTACTGGCTAAAAGTAACTAGACTCGCAGACTTTATGTCTGATCCATTTTGTTTCTCCTTCTTTCTTCTGTCCCCCTCCCCCCAAGTTTCTCAGGGAGGAAACACCCAGGCTTAGTCTGGATTCAGATATCTCCTTGCTAGAAGCTATTTTTGATGTATGGCTCAAGTTCTTGTCTCTACTATGGCTTAACTGTTTCATTTGGGGAATTATGCTTTTTATTTACTTATGTACTGTGATGATGCAAGACAAAAGTTATTTTATTGTAATGGTTTTTGTGACTTATGAAGTTGTGGACCATGGTATTTTTATTGAAATAAAATTTTAAAATTTGTGCTGCTATCTTATTTATATCTGTCTTGTAATTGTTCTGTGTCTGATTATCTATAATGCTTCACGGAACTTAATGCATTCCCTTAGTGAGTGACATTAACGGACGTGGGGTATCACAAATGGGGTGATTAAGAATTTGGCTATGGATTTAGATGCTCGACTCGAGCGACAGGAAGATGCTTTTACTAACTTTCTCGCTCAGATTGAGGCTAGGCTTGGAAATTCTCCAAGGCCAGCTGTTCAGGCAGACATTATTGGAACTAGTACCAGTGTTCCTCAAGGAGTGACTCAGGACTTAAGGGCAACCCCACATACCAATCACCAGGCCGACACTGATCCTCGGACTGGTGTCGATCCCTCTACACTCGGGGGCACCCCTAATCCCGGCATCGCTCCAGCCTGTGACGCTTTGGTTGATCAAGTTGCGGGCTCCATTGTTGATAATGTTGTTCAAACGTTGATGCATGCAGCTTTGGATGGTGGTGCTCCCATGGTTCTAGGAGTTAAGATTGTGCCTGATGCGGCTCCTTAGTTTGGAATTCAACTGGGTATTCTTATCGTTAATAACCTGATTCCTAATATGGACTTAAACTCTGAGGTACCAATGTCACTTTGGATAATCTGAATCAGTTGTTGGCTTTTGGTAATGGATCTCAAATCGCGTATGTTATTCATCTTCACTTGAGGCGGTGCCTACTCTTCGGACTTGGATTGTGTAACTCGCAATCCGTTCTCTTTTGAAATAAAGAATTCTTTTAATCCACTGAACTTCAAACTACCGGTGTTGGAAACATATGATGGTCGGATGGTCTGACTACTTACTCGAGGGTGGTCGGGGTCTTTGGAACCCAAAGGATATCTGCAAGGATTATTCCTGTAAGCTTTAGGTTTGATTCCATTCAAACGACTCTCTGTGGGCATCTCTTCTCATGCTAAGTACCAGCGTCTTTCATCGTGGATTTCAATGGAACCTCGTCTAAGGCTAGTGAGACGAAAAATGTAAGTAATCCGTGAAGGCCTTCTCCGACTCTCACGGTGGTGGTGTAGGTTGGATTGGTGGTTCTTTCCCTTTAAAGGTTGCGTGGAATTTTGCTAGGTCTCATCTTCCTAGAATCCTCGGTTTCTCTTCCATTTGGGACAGTCATATTCCTCCTAAGGTTTTCATTCTTAAATGGAAAATTCTACATAATGGCTTACCACTAGATGATATTCTTACGATATCCCTTTCATGTCTAGGTGTAGTTGTTGCGGGGTAGGAAATAGGGAATCGTCTGCCCATTTATGTTTCTCGGGTGAGTGTGCTCGCTTCATCTTGTCTTTCTTTGGTGCCTAGGTTTGTATACTGAACACAGCTTCTTCCTTTTAGGACTTGCTTCACTTATGGTAGGAAATAAGTTCCAAAAAGTCTTTTCATTCTATCTTATTCCATCTTATTCCTTATATGATTTGCTTACATCTTTGATGCTCTCGTAATAAGGCTGTTTTTTATAACATGCCAATGGTGACTTCGTCCATCATCCGTCGAGTGAAGGATGATGTTTTTATGGTGTTTTGCTGTAATCCTTTCTTGGGTGGTTTGAGGTCTCGTCCTTTGTTTTTATCTAGGATTTTCAATGTTTCCTCTGGTTCTTCTCCCCGTGTTGGTGTTGGGTGAGTTTGGTTTGGTATTTTGTTTGGTAGTGCACGTGCATGTGTGGTTTGTTACTGCTTCTTCCTTTAAACCTCTCCCTTGCTAACCTTTTTTTCTAGGTAGGGAACTTAATTGAGAAGAGTCGTCCACATTCTAAGTGTCTATTTGGCTTGTCATCGTCCACTTTTATTCTTCCCTTGGAAAGCTTCGGTTGTGACACCCCACGTCCGTTAATGTCACTCGTTTAGAGAATACATTAAGTTTCGTGAAGCATTGTAGGTAAACAAAAACAGAAATATTACAAGATAGATATAAAATTACAGCGGAATTTAAAACTTTATTAAGCAGAAAACATAGTGGCTCAAACCCAGTTACATCATAAGTTTGAAGTACTGAAACCCCATTACATCAATATAAAGCTTCTGTCTTGTACTTAAAATCATCAGAGTACATAAATATATAAAAAGCATAATCCCCAATATATTGCCATATCAGAGAAGATAAGAAATCAAGTTGTACATCAAAGCAGCTCCAAGCATAATGGAAGAGAGAATCCAAATCAAGCCCGAGTATTCCAACCCTAAGAACCTGAGGGAAAACGAAAGATAGAGAAGAGGAAACAAAATGGGTCAGACATAAAATCTGGCGAGTCAAGTTACTTTTAGCATATAAATAAGTAAAAGCATCATGGCAGGCATATAAACTGGATGAGAGAGATAATAGTATCACAAGACAAGTATAACATGATAAACAGGATAACAGAACTGGATATGTTGCGCTTCTTAATTACTTTTCTCTGCACCAATACTAGTATAACAGATATGTAATAGGATTAAATACTCCCTAATTACTTAACAGAAACAGGATGATCCCAACAGAAACATAATGGTAGTTTTAGGTGTACTCAAGTAGCGGGTTTTACCCCAAACAGAATTAATTGGTGCCTAAACAGAAATAATGGGTGTTAACCCAAACAGAAATACAGGTACCCCACAGAAACAGACAGGACTATATGTACCTTAATTACTACCCCCAATCGATTGGCTCCCTATCCCGCCTATGTCGGGCCCACAGTAGGGTGTATTACTTCCTAAAGTAGAAACCTACAGAAGGACACAAACCTATTTACTGGTGCTACAACGACTTGTTCTCCCAGATCATGCCGTACTCATGCACGCACATGAGTCCGTTGCAATGCGCCAGTACATACCTCCTCCCAGATGAACCTCTTACAATCAGCTCAGTAAGCATGCCTTGACCTCTACCTAGTGCGGGATCCCCTTATAATACCAGAATGGGTTACTAACTAATATTGGTCCCACACAGCAGATGACGCAAGCCAACCCTTACAGATCTTGTGTCTCTAATTAACTAGGATTTTGATAGGTTATGCCTAAAAGATTTAACAGACTCGCACAACCCCCTATAGATTTATGGGTTAAACCTTACAAGTTAACAGGTCCATATAACCCCTACGATTTAGCAGGTTAAGTTTTCTAGATTAACAGGTTCGTATAACCCCACAGATTTAACAGGTTTACTTAACCCGCGATTTAACTAGCTTACTTAACCCCGCATACTTAACAGGCTTACTTAACCCCACAGATTTAACAGGCTTACTTAACCCTACAGATTTAACAAGCTTACTTAACCCTATAGATTTAAAAGGCTCACTTAACCCCACAGATTTAACAGGCTCATACAATCCTTATGGATTTAAACAGGTTACGTATTACAAATTCATTACCATATATTCATTTATGGTTATAATGCGCTAGACCTCCCACATTAAGTCTACCACTTATGGATGCTGGATATACTAGTTGGGTCTAGGCAGTTCTTCTACAAGTCGGACTTAACCTCGTGTCTTAGTACCGTCACGTGTTTATACACTTAGACCCCTCACATTATATTCACCACTTGTGGTCGCTGGATATGCCGGGCGGGCCCGGGCAGACTTCTACCACAAGTGTAATCTAACCTCATGTCTAAGCGCAGTTACAGTTTCTAATTACTGTAATTCTAGGCATTTCATTCTTTAACAATTATTCCTATTTCATTATATGTTTTCATGCCCCTTTTCCAAGTCATATTCATCATGTACCATATGCCCTAAATTAAGATCTAAACCACAATTTGATTTATGCCCCCAAATCCATATTCATTTTTTCAATTCAAGTTATGCCCCAAATTTCCCAATACAAGTTATGCCCCAATCTTAACAGATTAAACAACCTTCACAGATTCTTTATAGTTCCATTAACATGTTTCGCTTAATCTTAAATTAAGCCTACAGATTTATATGTCACAAACGACAAGTCATTATTTACCGTATAAATCATGCCCCAATTTTTAGACTAATTTCATAGTATAGTTTATGCCCCAGATCCCAATCATGATTCGAAGTATAGGTTATGCCCCCAAATTTCCATTTCCAATCATTCCCAATTTAATCCAATTTCGTTCGTACGGATATTTCAGCGATATCGTCCTAGGCTCGAAGGTAGCCTGGCTATAAAAATAAAAGGAATGAGAGAGAGAAGAACATAATAGGCATAAAACCAAAAATAACAGAAATGGGCGTATGATAGCAGAAATAGGCATATATGAATAGATTAGATGAATATGTGATAATAGAACTGATTAGGCATAGTGACATGATCATAAATATGCATGATGAGATCTAATCAGTGAATCAGATATACAAATAATAGCAGATCTGATATAATTCCAATAGTCGTAGGCTTAGATCTAATTCATAGGCATGTCAAGATTACATTTTAATTATTTCTATCTAAAAATAATGTAGACTCACAGAGAATAGATCTAAGGGGCAGAAGAATAGTTGCAGATGTTAAATCATAGATCCCTAAACTTGAATGACTTGATTGTTGAAGAAGAAAAGACTTGATTTAATCTAGGCGGAGGCAGCATCTAGTTCTCCATTGTTTTTGGTGTGGAAAAACAAGAAAAATGGGGTCTTATTTATAACCATCAACCAACGAATCTTGCACAGAAATTAGTCTACGTTCAGAACACAAGAATCTTCCCTGATCTCCGGTAGGGGGGTCGACCCCTGTGAAGACCCGCAACCTCCCCGTAAAGGAAAGCGTCGGATAGTTCGAGAACAAACCACAACAGAACGCATATAAAAGAACATTTCATTGTATATAACAACAATGCATCAGATTACAAGAATATACAGAGTATAAATGAATATTACACAGAAATATCAGAGATTTAAATTACATTTAAATACATAGCAGCGGAAAATAATACAATACACAACTAGAATGAGATATACGGATACAAAGCTTTCCGGATATCGTTCCAGCTGTAAACCAGGATCCTGTGAATATAAATCTGCAAAACCAAAACTACTAGCTGCCCGTGTCGAAAATAAGGGCACCCAGAGTTTAGGTTAAAACAATAAACTCCAGGTCAGTCATGTGACTGGTGTGAGAACTAAAACAGTTAATCTTTATTTTAAATCATTAGGTAAATCAAGGGACCACGCCGTATAACACGGAACGGGTTTCCTCCCAAGAATACCAGTGCTTAAAACAAACAGCGCAATGCTAAATAAAGAAAGATGAAGCTGTTATAAGACCCAGGTCCTATCACACAATGCAACGCAAGCCGAGGGATAGGGTTTTTACCTTATAACAGCCAAAGAATGCTTGATACGTTTAAAACAAATCATTTGATACTATAATAAGTGCATAGTGTATAAAACAACTTCAAATCATAAGTATCAATCATAGGCGACATGAGCGTCCCATGCCACTATGTCGCCATATATAGGTTTACAAATAAAACCGCAAATGTCACGTATTTGGAAATTGGATTTCCGTCTATGAACCGAGGCAAAAGATAGTCCTCAACCGATTCGAGACGCTCTAGCCCGCCCCTCAGGAACAGCCGCAACTGCCCCTTGGATCCTCAGGGCCGGTCCACACGGAGTGGATTATTATACCTGAACACTACGTCTCCCCACCCTATGGGGTGTAAGTCTGGTCCGTCAGCCGACCAGAATGCATTCGGCCGAAACCGATATAACCGAGGCGCCTCGCAACAGCAACAACCACATAAGTCAAACTCGTCAGGGCGTGTAAAACCACTGACGCCACTTCTAGCTAGAAAGAAACGCATGCCCTCCCTGACGTCCGTCTCCCGTTTTTGATTCATACCGGGTGTGAAACACGCGAGGTAAACGTTACACAAAGCTACGCCACAAAGGCCGTGCTTTGATCATCACCACAAGACTTTGCTTTTCAACAGAAGCCTTGATCATTTGCATCTTAGCATGCCACACAGGCAAACCATCCTATGCAACCGATATCAGTCACACAGAACGAAATCCGATGTCAGACACACAGTCCATTTACAAGTCCGTTCTGGGTCTGAACGAAACCGGAGGCACCTAGTACCCCGCATATCCATCGATCTCCAAGTACGTCTGGACGATCACCAACTGTTTCCATCTTCTTGGGTGTACAGCCCAATCAAGATCATCAGTTATCACCCAAACGACGTGAAGACCTCCGGTCTTCGACCATCGTCTTCATCTTCGACTTATCGTCGTATCAGTTATTCAGAATGGGATAAACCCGGTCTTTCCGAATAACTCGCGTATATATTATAAAAGTGTTACACAAACACAACATACGCCTCATTCCAATTCATTAGTCACTAACCGTAAATTAATCAAGAGAATAATTCCCCAAATATTAACCCCGAAGGCCGAAACCAACATCAGATCAATATCCAGAAAACCATTCTGCTTAGCTAACCGACAGTTAGTTTCTAAATTTCACGTTCAAATCTAATTAAAGATTTAACTATCGCCTGGAGCAAAACTGGTGATACTCCATTCTCGATCTTTTCAATCTAATTAAAGATTCATTAAAACTCCACTTAGTTTTAATCTGTGACTGGGTTAAAGAATCAGTGTCATTTAAAACACGGTTCACGATAAACCCAAAGTCACATCCCATTAATTATCGGGTTAAAGAACAAGTGTTATTTAAAACACTGTTCACGATAAACCCAAAAATCAATATCCATTCAATTCCAATTAAATATTATTTAATTGGTACACTTCATTAAATCTAAATAAAAAGATTTAATCTTTTCTCAACTGGGTTCAAGAACAGTGTTAGTGAAGACACCATTCACGACAAACCCAAATCACATTCGATATTCAATACAAGGCTCTGAATAGAAAATATATCGGCTTATATTCAATATCGAATTCTACGACTAACAAATGTCGTATTGGAAATAACGATATACATATATATCTTTCAAATTTCCATAACAACACCTGTATAATCACGAATTCCAACATCGAAATATTCCGAAGACAATTTCGATTCAAATCCACTCCAATGCAATCATTGGAATTTTGGTTACTTTTAAAACCCTTTTCGAATTCAATTTATTTATTTAAAAATAAATAGAATTATAATTCTAGTTCAAAACTAGTTCATTTCGATAAAAATCCATTTTTATCTTTTCAAATATGGAGTTTTTCATCCCAATTCTTCACAAATCATTTCTTATGATTTTACACAAATTATTACTATTTTTAATAATTTTATCAAGGCCCGTACAGTCGATTTCCATCAATGGCCATCGAACTGCACTTACAGCGACCTTTTTCGAATTTGATTTGGACATAATTCCAAATCCAACCGTTAGATTTCAAATTTCTAATCTTCGTTAGAAAGCTCTTTTCGATACGAACCCAACGGTTCCGGTTTTAGGAGAATCCGACGGTCGGATCTCCCGTAATGTCCGTTTGAAATAAATGGTCGAAATTCGCGAACTGCCGCGGCGCGGCGCGTTCTATTCAGGCCATTATATTATATATAATATATTTCGTCGATTTCTATTTAAAACGAATTATATAAATAGTTTTAAAATTCGTTTCAAAATCTATTTCAACTTCCATTTCAATTCAAGGCAAAATTGAATTCTTCTTTATAAATTCGTTTTAAAATTCATTTCTATTCAATTCAAATTTCAATTCAATTTGAATTCATATTCAATTCAATTCATTTCGAAATCGTTTTCAATTCAATTTATTTCGAAATCGTTTTCAATTCAATTCATTTCGAAATCGTTTTCAATTCAATTCATTTCGAAATCGTTTTCAATTCATTTCATTTCGAAATCGTTTTCAATTCAATTCATTTCGAAATCGTTTTCAATTCATTTCATTTCGAAATCGTTTTCAATTCAATTCTAAATGAATAAAATCGATATAAATATCGTTCACATCAAAATGGCGTCAAACTAATCAACACGGCTTCATAAATTTCTATTTTCAAATATTCTATTTCAAATATTTCTTATTATCAAAATATTCTTTATTTTCACGATTGGAATGAGGCCCAATCAATTACCATATAAAGTTAATTATATGGATTTTCATACAACACATGTATATAATAGCATTGAAAATAATCAACCATCAACCAAAGTGCACTACACTGTAAAAGCATCAAATATAGATATTCAACGCTTATAACAGCCTGTCAATCAACCGATCGACATATTTAATAAATCAGGATGAGTGAACTTCAAATTTCATCCCAACACCCGTGTGGGGTTTCAAACAATCAAACACATATTTTATTTGTGCTGTTGGGCGATGTGTAAAATTTATCGTCCCAATCAATGTCATTCAAATAGGTGTACATAAACAAACCGTCTGGTTTGTAAATGAATATTCTATTTTATTCACTTCACGTTAAAAATTATATTTTTAACGACAAAACATTTTATTTCAACATATGAATTTCTATTCAATTCATTTATTTAATAAAATGGTATTTTTATTTTTCTAACATATTTTAGAAAATTTCGGCGGCATAACGGCACGATACTAGTAACGGGACAAGGCCTAGCCTTATCCCCGGTCTAGTGAAGGCCCACGCCATTCACACATCAATCAATCAATTTCATCTCACCAAACAATTCAATTCAAACAAATAATCTATGCAACCAAACAAACAAGTCCATGGTCTGTGGACGATTGTGTCGGGTGCTACTAAGCACCGTCTGCATCCTAGTATATATATATAACTAGAAAAATTAAATTGAAAGGTGAGAAATTCTCACATATAGCTATCCTAGCTCCACGGCTCTTCTTTTGCAGAAGTCTTCGTCGTTTCGCCTTTTTGTCACCTTCGTTGCTCGCTTTCACTACATATGTAAAAATCGAGTTTTTACTTCGCTATTCCATATATAAAAATCGAATTTTTAGTTCGCTATTCAATATATAAAAATCGAATTTTTAGTTCGCTATTCAATATATAAAAATCGAATTTTTAGTTCGCTATTCAATATATAAAAATCGAATTTTTAGTTCGCTATTCAATATATAAAAATCGAATTTTTAGTTCGCTATTCAATATATAAAAATCGAATTTTTAGTTCGCTATTCAATATATAAAAATCGGATTTTTAGTTCGCTATTCAATATATAAAAATCGAATTTTTAGTTCGCTATTCAATATATAAAAATCGAATTTTTAGTTCGCTATTCAATATATAAAAATCGAATTTTTAGTTCGCTATTCAATATATAAAAATCGAATTTTTAGTTCGCTATTCAATATATAAAAATCGAATTTTTAGTTCGCTATTCAATATATAAAAATCGAATTTTTAGTTCGCTATTCAATATATAAAAATCGAATTTTTAGTTCGCTATTCAATATATAAAAATCGAATTTTTAGTTCGCTATTCAATATATAAAAATCGAATTTTTAGTTCGCTATTCAATATATAAAAATCGAATTTTTACTATGTTATTCAATATATAAAAATCACATTTTATTTCGAAGTTCAATATACAAAAATTCCATTTTTCTATCGAAGTTCAATATATAAAAATTCTATTTTCTTTCGAAGTTCAAAACATAAAAACTATATTTTTTTCTTTCGAACTTCAAAACATAAAAACTATATTTTTCTTTCGAAGTTCAAAACATAAAAACTATATTTTTCTTTCGAAGTTCAAAACATAAAAACTATATTTTTCTTTCGAACTTTCGATATATAGAAATCTGATTTTTTTCCTTTTAAATTTCTAATCTCTTCCTAGTTTAGAAATCATTTTAAATTCAGTTTAAAAATCATTTTCCCTTTCAAAATAAAATCAGTTTTACTTTCTATAAAAATCAGTTTTTATTTTCTTTATAGATCAGTTTTTAAATTCTTTAAAAAAAATCAGTTTTTTTTCTTCTTTTTTAAAAATGCAGTTTTTGTTTTATTTAAAAATTCAGTTTTTAAAATCCTTTTAAAACAGTTTTAAAATTCCTAAAACAAAAATCAGTTTCTTTTCTTTTAAAAAAAAAACAGTTTTATATACTTAAAAAAAATCAGTTTTTAAAACCTATAAAAAGACAGTTCTAACTTTATAAAATTTTCAGTTTTCTTTTTATTAAAATTTCAGTTTTCTTTTTATTAAAATTCTGCTTTAAATAAAATAAAATAAAATAAATAAAATAAAAATAAAAAAAACTTACAGGGGATCGTTCGGAGGAGGGTTTGGAGTTGGCGACGCCGAGGCTGGCGAAGGGGGAAGCTCGCGGTGGTGCTCCGGTGGCCTCGCCGTTGGTTGCGGGTTCTTCGAAATTGGGGGTGTCGCGGTCTAGCAGAGGGGGGGGGAGGAGGAACGGGAGGCGAGGGGGGGTTTTCGGATGAGGCGGCGATGGCTAGGGGAGGGCGATAGGCTCGTCGGCGGCCTCGAGGTCGGGGGGGGGGGGGGGGGGCGGCGCGATTAGGTTTTTATTTTTTTTTTCTTTTTCTGATTTATGAAGTTCGAACGGGGGGCAGCGTATAATTATGGGAGAGAGAACATATTTCTTTTATTTTATTTTTATTATTTTATTTTATTTTAATCTCCTTAGTTGACTTTTCTTTCGAAGTCGAAACGAGACCCACCGACTGACGTCCCTAGCGTATTACCCCCATTCCGAACACAATGGGATATGTACCGTAAGCTGATTTGATTGTTACAATCAGTTTCCGTTAAATTTACATTTAAATCATTATATTGAATTTTAAACGTACATTTCAAATTACCGGGGCCACATACTAACTAGAAAAATTCCAGAAAAATATTTTCTAGCTTCGTATTGACGATACGGTCCTAACAAAACTAGTTTCGTCGAATTCTGAGATCGTTAGAAAAATGGCCAATTTCCAGTCGATTAAAATCAACTGAAACTGGTCAAACGCGTTTTCCTTTGCCACGCTCACATATGGATTCGAAAAATTATGAAATTTAAAACCTAGCAATAACTTGACACTGCGGACCCAACAAAACTGGTTTCGTCGAAATCCGAGGTCATTTGCAAAATGTCCATTTTTAAGGGCCTTATATATATAAAAATATATATAAATTCCACAGCGACTATTTCTAAATTTCAACTGGACATATCTCATCATTTATAAAGTGAAATCTCAGTTTCTCAACTTCGTTGGAAAGATATCATCAATTAGATCCTAATGTTTTTGGTTTCACAAAAATCCGGATTGTTTTGCACCCGGTACATTCAATTGAAGTTTGAAATCGAATTATCGAACTACCGCGCCATTTTTAATTCTATTTATAATTATATATAAATATTTATATTCTAACGACGACGCGTATAATATATACGTTCGAATTATATTCAAAATAAATTTCTCGTCGATATTATTTAAAATAATCTATTTTAAATATTCAAAATTCGCTAAAATTGCCAAAATAAAAATTTTAAACTGGCCCAGATTTTCGGGTTGTTACAATCTCCCCTACTTAAAACTTTTCGTCCCCGAAAAGGAACAAAGTCGAAAGTGGTTTGATTATTCAGCTCTACGCTCGATCTGGCTTCCATTCTCCAACTCTTTAGTTTCTGAGAATTTTCAAAACATCAAAAATTTGGCTAACACCCTAAATTTTTGAAAAATTTCGCCATAACCTCCCCTGCACCGGGAGCATCGGGGAATTTCAAATAGCTTCCCCGGTCCTTCAGATCTCAAAAAGAAAAAGAAAAAGCCAAGCGGCTAGCCAATAGGCTCACAAAATCATCATCACCCAAACAAAACAGGAAATTATGTAGTAAACATGTACCTATTTGTCGGGCAAACAAATTTTATTCTCTGCTCTAGCCTCCTTGCTATGACCTGTTCAATATAAGTATATGTATATGCAAGCAAATGCAACCAATTTTCGATATGATTCAAAATTTGATTCAATTAGGCATAATGGTTAGAAATTATCAAACAACTAAACAAACAACACAAACATCAATCAATTAGTGAATTAGATTATCAAATTCATAATTTTGATACATATACAAAAATCAGATTTTTGATGCCAAATCACAACAATAGGCCCTATCTAATTTTGGTTCTCACACCAGTCTAATGGAAATATATAGAAATCTCACCTTCGAAACACGAAAATAAATTCTAATGATGACGCGTCAATCATTAGAATCATGTCCGAGCGACTAGAGTGTGATTCTATATCTATCCAGTATATTAAAATTTCGAATACACGCGGATCAGACGTATACGCAAAATCTATATATACTGGATTGTCCACATCAATATAAATAGATAATCAAATACGAAAAATTGATTTAAATTTTCAAAACAAAACTTGTTTTCATTTGAAAAATATACTCTTCACACTCGTTCTAGGATACTACTGATCCTATCTCTAACGAGTCATTCCCATTGGATATTGCTCATCCAATATCTGATGAATTCTTTCGTATGTTTCTAATGTGTCTTGTTCTCTGCTTTGTAAACCAAAGCTCTGATACCACGTGTGAAGACCCGCAACCTCCCCGTAAAGGAAAGCGTCGGATAGTTCGAGAACAAACCACAACAGAACGCATATAAAAGAACATTTCATTGTATATAACAACAATGCATCAGATTACAAGAATATACAGAGTATAAATGAATATTACACAGAAATATCAGAGATTTAAATTACATTTAAATACATAGCAGCGGAAAATAATACAATACACAACTAGAATGAGATATACGGATACAAAGCTTTCCGGATATCGTTCCAGCTGTAAACCAGGATCCTGTGAATATAAATCTGCAAAACCAAAACTACTAGCTGCCCGTGTCGAAAATAAGGGCACCCAGAGTTTAGGTTAAAACAATAAACTCCAGGTCAGTCATGTGACTGGTGTGAGAACTAAAACAGTTAATCTTTATTTTAAATCATTAGGTAAATCAAGGGACCACGCCGTATAACACGGAACGGGTTTCCTCCCAAGAATACCAGTGCTTAAAACAAACAGCGCAATGCTAAATAAAGAAAGATGAAGCTGTTATAAGACCCAGGTCCTATCACACAATGCAACGCAAGCCGAGGGATAGGGTTTTTACCTTATAACAGCCAAAGAATGCTTGATACGTTTAAAACAAATCATTTGATACTATAATAAGTGCATAGTGTATAAAACAACTTCAAATCATAAGTATCAATCATAGGCGACATGAGCGTCCCATGCCACTATGTCGCCATATATAGGTTTACAAATAAAACCGCAAATGTCACGTATTTGGAAATTGGATTTCCGTCTATGAACCGAGGCAAAAGATAGTCCTCAACCGATTCGAGACGCTCTAGCCCGCCCCTCAGGAACAGCCGCAACTGCCCCTTGGATCCTCAGGGCCGGTCCACACGGAGTGGATTATTATACCTGAACACTACGTCTCCCCACCCTATGGGGTGTAAGTCTGGTCCGTCAGCCGACCAGAATGCATTCGGCCGAAACCGATATAACCGAGGCGCCTCGCAACAGCAACAACCACATAAGTCAAACTCGTCAGGGCGTGTAAAACCACTGACGCCACTTCTAGCTAGAAAGAAACGCATGCCCTCCCTGACGTCCGTCTCCCGTTTTTGATTCATACCGGGTGTGAAACACGCGAGGTAAACGTTACACAAAGCTACGCCACAAAGGCCGTGCTTTGATCATCACCACAAGACTTTGCTTTTCAACAGAAGCCTTGATCATTTGCATCTTAGCATGCCACACAGGCAAACCATCCTATGCAACCGATATCAGTCACACAGAACGAAATCCGATGTCAGACACACAGTCCATTTACAAGTCCGTTCTGGGTCTGAACGAAACCGGAGGCACCTAGTACCCCGCATATCCATCGATCTCCAAGTACGTCTGGACGATCACCAACTGTTTCCATCTTCTTGGGTGTACAGCCCAATCAAGATCATCAGTTATCACCCAAACGACGTGAAGACCTCCGGTCTTCGACCATCGTCTTCATCTTCGACTTATCGTCGTATCAGTTATTCAGAATGGGATAAACCCGGTCTTTCCGAATAACTCGCGTATATATTATAAAAGTGTTACACAAACACAACATACGCCTCATTCCAATTCATTAGTCACTAACCGTAAATTAATCAAGAGAATAATTCCCCAAATATTAACCCCGAAGGCCGAAACCAACATCAGATCAATATCCAGAAAACCATTCTGCTTAGCTAACCGACAGTTAGTTTCTAAATTTCACGTTCAAATCTAATTAAAGATTTAACTATCGCCTGGAGCAAAACTGGTGATACTCCATTCTCGATCTTTTCAATCTAATTAAAGATTCATTAAAACTCCACTTAGTTTTAATCTGTGACTGGGTTAAAGAATCAGTGTCATTTAAAACACGGTTCACGATAAACCCAAAGTCACATCCCATTAATTATCGGGTTAAAGAACAAGTGTTATTTAAAACACTGTTCACGATAAACCCAAAAATCAATATCCATTCAATTCCAATTAAATATTATTTAATTGGTACACTTCATTAAATCTAAATAAAAAGATTTAATCTTTTCTCAACTGGGTTCAAGAACAGTGTTAGTGAAGACACCATTCACGACAAACCCAAATCACATTCGATATTCAATACAAGGCTCTGAATAGAAAATATATCGGCTTATATTCAATATCGAATTCTACGACTAACAAATGTCGTATTGGAAATAACGATATACATATATATCTTTCAAATTTCCATAACAACACCTGTATAATCACGAATTCCAACATCGAAATATTCCGAAGACAATTTCGATTCAAATCCACTCCAATGCAATCATTGGAATTTTGGTTACTTTTAAAACCCTTTTCGAATTCAATTTATTTATTTAAAAATAAATAGAATTATAATTCTAGTTCAAAACTAGTTCATTTCGATAAAAATCCATTTTTATCTTTTCAAATATGGAGTTTTTCATCCCAATTCTTCACAAATCATTTCTTATGATTTTACACAAATTATTACTATTTTTAATAATTTTATCAAGGCCCGTACAGTCGATTTCCATCAATGGCCATCGAACTGCACTTACAGCGACCTTTTTCGAATTTGATTTGGACATAATTCCAAATCCAACCGTTAGATTTCAAATTTCTAATCTTCGTTAGAAAGCTCTTTTCGATACGAACCCAACGGTTCCGGTTTTAGGAGAATCCGACGGTCGGATCTCCCGTAATGTCCGTTTGAAATAAATGGTCGAAATTCGCGAACTGCCGCGGCGCGGCGCGTTCTATTCAGGCCATTATATTATATATAATATATTTCGTCGATTTCTATTTAAAACGAATTATATAAATAGTTTTAAAATTCGTTTCAAAATCTATTTCAACTTCCATTTCAATTCAAGGCAAAATTGAATTCTTCTTTATAAATTCGTTTTAAAATTCATTTCTATTCAATTCAAATTTCAATTCAATTTGAATTCATATTCAATTCAATTCATTTCGAAATCGTTTTCAATTCAATTTATTTCGAAATCGTTTTCAATTCAATTCATTTCGAAATCGTTTTCAATTCAATTCATTTCGAAATCGTTTTCAATTCATTTCATTTCGAAATCGTTTTCAATTCAATTCATTTCGAAATCGTTTTCAATTCATTTCATTTCGAAATCGTTTTCAATTCAATTCTAAATGAATAAAATCGATATAAATATCGTTCACATCAAAATGGCGTCAAACTAATCAACACGGCTTCATAAATTTCTATTTTCAAATATTCTATTTCAAATATTTCTTATTATCAAAATATTCTTTATTTTCACGATTGGAATGAGGCCCAATCAATTACCATATAAAGTTAATTATATGGATTTTCATACAACACATGTATATAATAGCATTGAAAATAATCAACCATCAACCAAAGTGCACTACACTGTAAAAGCATCAAATATAGATATTCAACGCTTATAACAGCCTGTCAATCAACCGATCGACATATTTAATAAATCAGGATGAGTGAACTTCAAATTTCATCCCAACACCCGTGTGGGGTTTCAAACAATCAAACACATATTTTATTTGTGCTGTTGGGCGATGTGTAAAATTTATCGTCCCAATCAATGTCATTCAAATAGGTGTACATAAACAAACCGTCTGGTTTGTAAATGAATATTCTATTTTATTCACTTCACGTTAAAAATTATATTTTTAACGACAAAACATTTTATTTCAACATATGAATTTCTATTCAATTCATTTATTTAATAAAATGGTATTTTTATTTTTCTAACATATTTTAGAAAATTTCGGCGGCATAACGGCACGATACTAGTAACGGGACAAGGCCTAGCCTTATCCCCGGTCTAGTGAAGGCCCACGCCATTCACACATCAATCAATCAATTTCATCTCACCAAACAATTCAATTCAAACAAATAATCTATGCAACCAAACAAACAAGTCCATGGTCTGTGGACGATTGTGTCGGGTGCTACTAAGCACCGTCTGCATCCTAGTATATATATATAACTAGAAAAATTAAATTGAAAGGTGAGAAATTCTCACATATAGCTATCCTAGCTCCACGGCTCTTCTTTTGCAGAAGTCTTCGTCGTTTCGCCTTTTTGTCACCTTCGTTGCTCGCTTTCACTACATATGTAAAAATCGAGTTTTTACTTCGCTATTCCATATATAAAAATCGAATTTTTAGTTCGCTATTCAATATATAAAAATCGAATTTTTAGTTCGCTATTCAATATATAAAAATCGAATTTTTAGTTCGCTATTCAATATATAAAAATCGAATTTTTAGTTCGCTATTCAATATATAAAAATCGAATTTTTAGTTCGCTATTCAATATATAAAAATCGAATTTTTAGTTCGCTATTCAATATATAAAAATCGGATTTTTAGTTCGCTATTCAATATATAAAAATCGAATTTTTAGTTCGCTATTCAATATATAAAAATCGAATTTTTAGTTCGCTATTCAATATATAAAAATCGAATTTTTAGTTCGCTATTCAATATATAAAAATCGAATTTTTAGTTCGCTATTCAATATATAAAAATCGAATTTTTAGTTCGCTATTCAATATATAAAAATCGAATTTTTAGTTCGCTATTCAATATATAAAAATCGAATTTTTAGTTCGCTATTCAATATATAAAAATCGAATTTTTAGTTCGCTATTCAATATATAAAAATCGAATTTTTAGTTCGCTATTCAATATATAAAAATCGAATTTTTACTATGTTATTCAATATATAAAAATCACATTTTATTTCGAAGTTCAATATACAAAAATTCCATTTTTCTATCGAAGTTCAATATATAAAAATTCTATTTTCTTTCGAAGTTCAAAACATAAAAACTATATTTTTTTCTTTCGAACTTCAAAACATAAAAACTATATTTTTCTTTCGAAGTTCAAAACATAAAAACTATATTTTTCTTTCGAAGTTCAAAACATAAAAACTATATTTTTCTTTCGAACTTTCGATATATAGAAATCTGATTTTTTTCCTTTTAAATTTCTAATCTCTTCCTAGTTTAGAAATCATTTTAAATTCAGTTTAAAAATCATTTTCCCTTTCAAAATAAAATCAGTTTTACTTTCTATAAAAATCAGTTTTTATTTTCTTTATAGATCAGTTTTTAAATTCTTTAAAAAAAATCAGTTTTTTTTCTTCTTTTTTAAAAATGCAGTTTTTGTTTTATTTAAAAATTCAGTTTTTAAAATCCTTTTAAAACAGTTTTAAAATTCCTAAAACAAAAATCAGTTTCTTTTCTTTTAAAAAAAAAACAGTTTTATATACTTAAAAAAAATCAGTTTTTAAAACCTATAAAAAGACAGTTCTAACTTTATAAAATTTTCAGTTTTCTTTTTATTAAAATTTCAGTTTTCTTTTTATTAAAATTCTGCTTTAAATAAAATAAAATAAAATAAATAAAATAAAAATAAAAAAAACTTACAGGGGATCGTTCGGAGGAGGGTTTGGAGTTGGCGACGCCGAGGCTGGCGAAGGGGGAAGCTCGCGGTGGTGCTCCGGTGGCCTCGCCGTTGGTTGCGGGTTCTTCGAAATTGGGGGTGTCGCGGTCTAGCAGAGGGGGGGGGAGGAGGAACGGGAGGCGAGGGGGGGTTTTCGGATGAGGCGGCGATGGCTAGGGGAGGGCGATAGGCTCGTCGGCGGCCTCGAGGTCGGGGGGGGGGGGGGGCGGCGCGATTAGGTTTTTATTTTTTTTTTCTTTTTCTGATTTATGAAGTTCGAACGGGGGGCAGCGTATAATTATGGGAGAGAGAACATATTTCTTTTATTTTATTTTTATTATTTTATTTTATTTTAATCTCCTTAGTTGACTTTTCTTTCGAAGTCGAAACGAGACCCACCGACTGACGTCCCTAGCGTATTACCCCCATTCCGAACACAATGGGATATGTACCGTAAGCTGATTTGATTGTTACAATCAGTTTCCGTTAAATTTACATTTAAATCATTATATTGAATTTTAAACGTACATTTCAAATTACCGGGGCCACATACTAACTAGAAAAATTCCAGAAAAATATTTTCTAGCTTCGTATTGACGATACGGTCCTAACAAAACTAGTTTCGTCGAATTCTGAGATCGTTAGAAAAATGGCCAATTTCCAGTCGATTAAAATCAACTGAAACTGGTCAAACGCGTTTTCCTTTGCCACGCTCACATATGGATTCGAAAAATTATGAAATTTAAAACCTAGCAATAACTTGACACTGCGGACCCAACAAAACTGGTTTCGTCGAAATCCGAGGTCATTTGCAAAATGTCCATTTTTAAGGGCCTTATATATATAAAAATATATATAAATTCCACAGCGACTATTTCTAAATTTCAACTGGACATATCTCATCATTTATAAAGTGAAATCTCAGTTTCTCAACTTCGTTGGAAAGATATCATCAATTAGATCCTAATGTTTTTGGTTTCACAAAAATCCGGATTGTTTTGCACCCGGTACATTCAATTGAAGTTTGAAATCGAATTATCGAACTACCGCGCCATTTTTAATTCTATTTATAATTATATATAAATATTTATATTCTAACGACGACGCGTATAATATATACGTTCGAATTATATTCAAAATAAATTTCTCGTCGATATTATTTAAAATAATCTATTTTAAATATTCAAAATTCGCTAAAATTGCCAAAATAAAAATTTTAAACTGGCCCAGATTTTCGGGTTGTTACACAATCAGCCAATATTTAACGTTTCTAAAAATACAACATGAAATTATAAACTGTTCAGAGTTAGTGAGATTTACTCACATTAGCAGTTCATCGTTGAAGAACGATAAACTGTTATTTGATTTGAATCAAACAATTTATTTCGCCATAAATTCATACAAGCCCCAATCCACTTCGAGTCAGCTTCATTGTGAAGCTCTCGTCCATACGATCCCAACGGATCCTGTTTTGTTCGATTTCGTTTACGTATGAATTAGATATGATCTAAACAAGTTTGTACAAATATAAATTAAAATAACTTCATTTCAATTAAATAATTTGGGCCTCACCCAACAAATATAATGGCCCATCTCCCTTAAATTACCAGGCCCAAACGTTTTGCTTTCTTCCCCGATGGTTTTAGCCGTGAGCTCCTGTATTCAACTCCCCCCATTTTGCATGCTTCAATCCCTCCTTACTCCCTTGTTTCTTCACTAAAAATCCAATAGAAATCATCAAAAATCCCTACTCGATCTCGTCTTCTACCTCGGCACCACAACCACCAACTCGCGCTCCTCCAATTGTTTCCGTCGAACCGCAAATACCTAGCAGTTATTGACATCTAAATTACCCAAATCACTTCAAACTTTCACAACAACTTCGGTTTTCAACCGTAATCCCAAATATACACCCCAATTCGAACAACGACACTCCAATTCGAAGGAATACCCAACCCTAGAAATCCTGTTCATTTTCGCAGCTCAGAAAGTCGACGCCGAACTCGACAATAACCACACAGGATCGAAGAACAAGCTAATGTGAACTCAAATATATATATTAGAGGATTTATAGTAATTGATTTTGATTGTTATGATTTTTTTGAACTTGAATGTATTCACGTTTTCTTCCTTGAGAAGTGGCGGCGTGATCTCATTGACCTGTGGAATGATATTAGGTCTGAAGAGAATTGGTTTAAAGGGTGTATTTATAAGGAGATCAAAATATCTAGATATTTTGTTTTGGATATTTTATTTTAATATTAATATAAATTTTCATATTCGTCTTTAAAAATTCTTGTGATCACTCATGATACCCAAAAATCACTAAACTGGACATACTGCTAGAGTTCGACATTACGGTCCCAACGAAACTGGTTTTATCGAATTTCGACTTCGTATGCTCACACAACGTATTTTTAACCATCGAAATACTGACTGTTTTTCACTCTAAAAATCCGTACGGCCACATAGTGACTCTAAAAATCACGAAACTGGAAATCTAACAATAATTTGATGTTGCGGATCCAACAAAACTGGTTTCGTCGAATTCTGAGGTCGTATGAAAAACTGGCTATTTTTAAAGCTTTAGATGACCCATTTAAATATATAATTATATTTAAATATAATTAAATTTAATATTTATAAATAAACATTATCGTATATATTCATAGTGGAATACCATACAGCTCCAATATATTTCTAACTGAATTTACAGCCTGATATTTTAAATCCCGATTAAATCGATATTCGATTTAAAACGAAATTCCATTTTAAAATATAAATAATTACTTTATAAATTATAAAGGAATTCCACAGCGACTTTTCTGAAATTTGATTTGGACGTAAATCAAAATCTACACGACTAAATCCAGATTTTTCTCTTCCACTAGAAAGATATATGTCACCAGCTCCACACGTTTCTTGTTTCACAGAAATCCGATTTAAAACGAACCCTGTATACTCAGTTGAAGTTCAGATCACCAAATAGCGAACTGCCGCGCCATTTCCAGCTCTATTTTAATTGTAATATAATTCCACGTTCGAACTGTCGTCGTTTAAATATATTCGTTATTCAAATTCAATTCCAAGCTGAATTAAATATCACAGATGATCCAGTTCACACCATACTACCATTTCAGCCAACTCTGATTATTTCAGAATTAAATATATTATTTAATTTATTATTTTAATTAAATATTCACCATTATTTAATTAACCGACCATTAAATTCTCTAATTCACCTTTTAAATAATTAAGTAAATTAATTATAATACCTCTGCCAATGCGGGTCATTACAATTTCAAAATAGCCCTTCTTTTTATTCCTATCCCTAATTCTCTAAATAGCCCTTAGTTCCAACAATTACCTTTATTTTTTAACAACTCTAAAGGGTTGTTTTTCGCAGCACCTAATTCAAATGATTCATCACCTTTCATATTTGCCAATATACTCCTACTATGCTTAAACTACCCCTACTTCTCTTAATACTTCAAAACAACCCTTCTTTTTAATCCAACCCTAATTCTATAAATATCCCTTCCTTCCTACAATTATGTAATAACCCGCAAAATCTGGGCCAGTTTAAAATTTTTATTTTGGCCATTTTAGCGAATTTTGAATATTTAAAATAGATTATTTTAAATAATGGCGACGGAAAATTTATTTTCAATATAGAATCGACGTATATATTATATACGTCGTCGTTAGAATATAAATAATTATATATAATTATAAATAGAAAAGAAAATGGCGCGGTAGTTCGAAAATTCGATTTCTAATTTCAAATGAATATACAGAATTCAATATAAGTCAGAATTGAACGAAACAAGAAATATTTGAATCTGTATAACTATATCTTTGTAACGAAGTTAACAAACTGAGATTTCATTTTAGAAATGATGAGATATGTCCAGTTGAAAATTAGAAATAGTCGCTGTGGAATTTATATATATTTTAATATAATATATAGCCCTTAAAAATAGCCATTTTGCAAATGACCTCGGATTTCGACGAAACCACTTTTGTTGGATCCGTGATGTCAAATTATTGCTAGATTCCAAATTTCATAATTTTTCGAATCAATATGTGAGCGTGGCAAAGGAAAACGCGTTTGACCAGTTTCAGTTGATTTTAATCGACTGGAAATTGGCCATTTTTCTAACGGTCTCAGAATTCGACGAAACTAGTTTTGTTAGGACCGTATCGTCAATACGAAGCTAGAAAATATTTTTCTGGAATTTTTCGAGTTAGTTTGTGCCCCCGGTAATTTGAAATATACGTTTAAAATTCAATATAGTGATTTAAAAGTAAATTCAAGGGAAACTGACTGTAACAATCGAATCAGCTTGCGATACATGTTTCATTGTGTTCGGAATGGGGGTGAAACGCTATGGACGACAGGCGGTGGGTCTCGTTTTGAGGTCGAAAATAAAAGTTGCTTTTTGAAAGTAATTAAATAATTAAATATATATATATTTTTCATATAAACCCCCCCCCTCTCGTTTTCATTCTAAAAACAGAAATCAAATAAATAAAAAAAAAAAAAAAAAAAAAAGAAAAACCCCCAATCGCGATCGCCCCCCCCAGGATCCGTCGCCAGAGCCACCCAACGCCGCCTCTTCGCCAGCTCCGACCACCGCCCCTCCCCAGATGCATCGCCGCCCTTTCCCCTTCTTCTTCGATGATCCCCGAACCCCAAACCCGTCGCCCCATCGTACGCCATCGCCAATAGCGATCCACGCCACCGCAGTCCCCCCCCCTGTCGATGACCGCTTCCCCTCCCCTGTCGATGGTCGCGCCCCACTCGCGAAGTCCAGTACCCTCCTGCCGCCGACGAAGATGAAGCGAGGCCCCCCCCCGACAAAGCCGACAGCGCCCCAGGTAGTTTTTTTATTTTATTTTATTTATTTTTACTTTTATATTGATTTTAAAAAAAAAAAAACTGTTTTAAAAAGAATTTTTAAACTGTTTTTTTTAGAAATCAAAACTGAGATTTTTAAAAGTATTTTAAAAACTGATTTTTAATTTATTTTTAAAACTGAATTTTTAAATATAGAAAACTGTTTTTATTTTTAAGATTCAAAACTGAGATTTTTAAAAGTTTGAAAAACTGATTTTATTTTAAGATTTAAAATAGAAAAGGTTTAAACTTTAAAAAGAAAATGGTTTGAACTTTAAAAAGATTTGATCTTTAAAATAGGAAATTCAAAAAGGCGTAATCTTTAAATTCAAAAAGGCGTAATCTTTAAATTCAAAAAGGCGTAATCTTTAAATTCAAAAAGGCGTAATCTTTAAATTCAAAAAGGCGTAATCTTTAAAGTAGAAAAGGCGAAATATTTGAAAAGACGAGATCTTTATATAGTAAACTTCGAAGTAAAATAAAAATTCGATTTTTATATATAGAACTTTGAAATAAAAATTCGATTTTTATATATTGAACTCTGAACTAAAAATTTGATTTTTATATATGGACCTTCGAAATAAAAATATGATTTTTAAATATTGAATAGCAAGGTAAAAATTCGATTTTTATATATGTAGTGGCTACGGACGACGAAGCTGACGAAAATGCCATAGCGATGAAGATTTCTATCAAAGAAGAGCCGTGGAGCTAGGATAGCTATATGTGAGAATTTCTCACCCTTTCAATTTTATTTCTAGTTATATTTATATATATATATACTAGGATGCAGACGGTGTTTAGTAGCACCCGACACAACCGTCCACATACCATGGACTTGTTTGTTTGGATGTTTGGTGATTGATTGAGATATTGATTTGAATGTGGTTTGTGGTGTGAAAAATCGAATCGATAAATTGGTTAGGATTAGACGTGCGCCGTTATAAGGCGAAGGAGTAAGGCTAGGTTAGACCCTTACTCCAAATTTTGTGGCTTGCATAACGAAAGTGAATTTGATTGATGTGTGAATGGCGTGGGCCTTCACTAGACCGGGGATAAGGCTAGGCCTTGTCCCGTTTCTAGTATCGTGCCGTTATGCCGCCGAAATTTTCTAAAACATGTTAGAAAAATAAAAATAACATTTTATTTAAAGAATGAACTGAATAGATATTCATATGTCGAAATAAAATATTTTATCGTTAAAAATATAATTTTTAACGTGAATATGAATATAGTGAAAGTGAATAAAATAAATATTCATTTACAAACCGGACGGTTTGTTTATGTACACCTATTTGATTGATATTGATTGGGTCGATAAATTTTACACATCGCCCAACTGCACAAATAAAATCTGTGCTTGATTGTTTGAAACCCTACACGGGTGTTGGGATGAAATATGAAGTCCACTCATCCTGATTGATTAAATATGTCGATCGATTGATTGACAGGCTGTTATAAGCGTTAGATATCTATATTTGATGCTTATACAGTGTAGTGCACTTTGGTTGATGGTTGATTATTTTTCAATACTATTATATACATGTGATGTATGAAAATCCATATAATTAATTTTATATGGTGATTGATTGGGCCTCATTCCAATTTGAAAAATAAAGAATATATAAAATAAAGGTTCATGTGTTGACTATACTCATCCGTTGGGAATAGTCATGTGTTGAACGAATTATTTTTATAATAAAATTTACATCTTTATCAATATAATATAAAGGTTCATGTGTTGACTATACTCATCCGTTGGGAATAGCCATGTGTTGAACGAATTATTTTTATAATAAAATTTACATCTTTATCAATATAAAATAAAGGTTCATGTGTTGACGGTACTCATTCGTTGAGATTAGTCATGTGTTGAACGAAATAATTTAACCAAAAATAGTCACACATGGACGGTACTCATTCGTTGAGATTAGTCGTGTGTTGACAAAAAGAAATATTTGAAATAGAATATATAAAGCCGTGTTGAATAGTGATGCGCCATTTTGACGCGAACGATATATATAACGATTTCGAAATGAATTGAATATATAACGATTTCGAAATGAATTGAATATATAACGATTTCGAAATGAATTGAATATATAACGATTTCGAAATGAATTGAATATATAACGATTTCGAAATGAATTGAATATATAACGATTTCGAAATGAATTGAATATATAACGATTTCGATTTGAATTGAATATAAAACGATTTCGATTTGAATGGAATAGAAAACCAATTTGATTTCAAATTGAATATATAATGAACTTGATTCAAATAGAAAACGAAACGAATTAATTTGAATAGAAAATGAATTTGAATCGAATAGAAAATCAATTTGAATTGAATTGATTTGAATTGAATTGAAAAACGAATTCGAATTGAATTTAAAATGAAGTGAAATGAATTCAAATTAAATTGAAATTTGAATTGAATAGAAATGAATTTTAAAACGAATTTATAAAGAAGAATTCAATTTTGATTTGAATTGAAATAGAAGTTGACTTCGTTTTTGAAACGAATTCAAAACTAAATATATAATTCGTTTTAAATAGAAATCGACGAAATATATATTATATATATTATATATATAATATAATGGCCTGAATAGAACGCGCCGCGCCGCGGCAGTTCGTAAATTTCGACCATTTATTTCAAACGGACATTACGGGAGATCCGACCGTCGGATTCTCCTAAAACCGGAACCGTTGGGTTCGTATCGAAAAGAGCTTTCTAACGAATATTAGAAATTCAAAATCTAACGGTTGGATTTGGAGATACGTCCAAATCAAATTCGAAAAAGGTCGCTGTAAGTGCAGTTCGATGGCCATCGTTGGAAATCGACTGTACGGGCCTTGATAAAATTATTAAAAATATCAATAATTTGTGTAAAATCATAAGAAATGATTTGGGAAAAATTGGGGTGAAAAACTCCATATTTGAAAAGATAAAAATAGATTTTTATCAAAATGAACTAGTTTTGAACTAAATTTAAAACCCAATCATTTTTAAAATAAATGAATTAGATTTAAAAAGGGGTTTTAAATAATCGAATTTCTAATATGTTTGATTAAGTTTGAGATGGGTTTATCGTGAACAGTGTTTTAAATAACACTAGTTCTTTAACCCGATAACAAATAGAATGTGATTTGGGTTTGTTGTGAACTGTGTTTTAAATAACACCTAGTTCTTTAACCCAGTAAAAGGAGTTTTATTGAATCTGCAATTAGATTGAAATTCGAACTGATAATCTAAATTATCAAATTTAGAAATGAGCGAGAATGGAGTATCACCAGTTTTGCTCCAAAGCGATAGTTAAATCTTTAATTAGATTTGAACGTGAAATGGTAATTAATTTTACCGATAACACCACGGTGTTAGATATGGAGTATTACCAGTTTTGCTTCATGGGATGAATAGGTTGGGATTGGGAAATAAAATAAATAATTACTTCGTTGTGGTTCGCTAATCTCGACTAGTTGGAAAACCATAATTTGGTTTTAAATGACATCCAAAGGAAGATTTCAGGATAAATTTTAAAGAATTTATCTTGGATAAAATTAATGGGAACTTTTCCCTAAGAATGTGGAATTTAGAAACTAGCTGTAGGTTGGCTATGAAGAATGGTTTCCTGGGTATTGATCTGATGTTGGTTTCGGCCTTCGGGGTTAATGTTCGGGAAATTGTTCTCTTGCTAATTTGCGGTTAGTGACTAATGAATTAGAATGAGGCGTATGTTGTGTTTGTGTAACATTTGTTTTCAATATACGCGGGTTGTTCGGAAAGTCCGGGTTTATACCCATTCTGAATAACCGATTCGACGATATGTCGAAGATGAAGACGGTGGTTGAAGACCGGAAGTCTTCACATCGTAGGGATAATTACTGACGATCCTGATTGGGCTGTACACCCAAGAGGATGGAAATAGTTAGTGGTCGTCCAGACGTACTTGGAGATGGATGGATATGCGAGGAAAGTGCCTCCGGTTTCGTTCAGACCCAGAACGGACTTGTAAATGGATTGTGTGCCTGACATTGGATTTTATTCTGTGTTGATTGATTTCTATTAAATATATATCTGCTTGGCGGCGGAGAATTTATTCTCTTGCTTAACGCCCTTCTCTGAGACGTACGAGCTTAGAGGTTATATATCGATAGATATCAATCGCATGGCATGAATTGCCTGTGTGGCATGCTGAGTTGCATGGATCAAGGCTTTTGTTGAAAAGCAAAGTCTTGTGGTTGATGATCAAAGCACGCCTACGTGGCAGCTTTGTGTATAGCGTGTATTCGCAAGCCTCACACCTCGGTATGAGTTAAAAACGGGATACGGACCGCTGGGAGAGCGCACGTTTCTTTCTAGCTTTGGTGGTGTCAGTGACTTACCAGCCCTGACATATATATACTTTTCACCTTTGTGGTTGTTGGAATGAGGCGCCTCGATTATAGGTCTGTAAGGACCGGGAAACGTGTGTTCAGGCATAATTAATCCTCTAACGTAAGTGAGGACCGGCCCAGCCGCATCCAGGGGTTACCCAGTGTGCGTAATCCCGGGGACATTTGCTAGAGTGTCTCGAACGCGGAGAGGAGCTTGCCCCTTGCCTCGACTCATGACGGAAATCCAATTTCCAATACGTGTATCGCGGTTTTAATTGTAGAACTAGTATGGCGACATGATATATGGTACCCATGCCGTCTATGATTTATACTTATGATTGAAATGTTTTGACACTATACACTTATTATAGTATCAAATGATTTGTTTTAAAACGTATCAAGCATGTTTGGCTATTATAAGGGAAAACCCTATCCCCCGGCTTGCGTTGCATTGTATGATAGGACCTGGGTCTTATAATAGCTTCATTTTTCGAAAAAGCATTGCGTTGTTTATTCTATGCACTGGTATTCTTGGGAGGAAACCCGTTCCGTGTTATACGGCGTGGTCCCTTGAATTACTCTCTTTTAAAGTAAAGTTTTAAATAACTGTTTTAGTTCTCACACCAGTCACATGACTGACCTGGAGTTTATTGTTTTAACCTAAACTCTGGGTGCCCCTATTTTCCGCACGGGCAGCTAGTAGTTTTGGTTTTGCAGATTTATATTCACAGGATCCTGGTTTACAGCTGGAATGATATCCGGAAAGCTCTGTATCCGTATATCACCTTCAGTTGTGCTTTATATTATTTTTCCGCTGCTATGTATTTAAATGTAATTTAAATCTCTGATATTTCTGTGTAATATTTATTCATTTATACTCTGTATATTCTTGTATCTGATGGAATTGTTGTAATATACAATGAAATGTTCTTCTGTTTGTGTTCTGGTTTGTCATGTTCTCAACGTTCAGGGGTTTCGAACGGTTTAGATCGGTTTAACGACTGATTCAGATCGAGCGAAATTCCTTGCCGTCACATTTGGTATCAGAGCTTTGGTTTACAGAGCTCGAGAACAAGACACATTAGAACCATACGAAAGAATTCATCAGATATTGGATTAGTAATATCCAATTAGAATGACTCGTTAGAGATAGGATCAGTAGTATCCTAGAACGAGTGTGAAGAGTATATTTTTCAAATGAAAACAATTTTGTTTTGAAAATTTAAATCATGCTATACGTATTTGAATATTTATTTATTTTGAATGTGGACAATCTAGTATATAAAGGTTTTGCATATACGCGTCATGAACGTATATCCGAAGTTTTAATATATTAGATAGATATAGAGTCACACTCTAGGCACCCGGACATGGTCCTGATGATGAAGTATACCATCACCAGTATTTATTTTCGAGTGACGAAGGCGTGATTTTCTATATATTTCCATTAGGCTGGTGTGAGAACCCAAAACTTATATAGTTAGAACACATTGTTGTGAATTGGCATCAAAAACATGATTTTCTTTATATATATCAAAATTTATGAATTTGAAACTCTAATCCACTAATTGATTGATGTTTGTGTTGTTTGTTTAATTGTTTGCTGATTTTTAACCATTTATGCCTAATATAATCAAATATTGAATTGTATTGAAAATTGGTCGCGTTTGCTTGCATATATATATATATATATATATATATCATTGAACAGGTCATAGCAAGGAGGCTAGAGCCGAGAATAGAATTTGTTTGCCCGACAAATAGGTACATGTTTATTACATAATTTACTGTTTTGTTTGGGTGATGATGATTTTGTGAGCCTATTGGCTAGCCGCTTGGCTTTTTCTTTTTCTTTTTGAGATCTGAAGGACCGGGAACGCTATTTGCAATTTCCCGATGCTCCCGGTGCAGGGGAGGTTATGGCGAAATTTTTCGAAAATTTAGGGTGTTAGCCAAATTTTTGAAGTTTTGGAAATTCTCAGAAACTAAAGAGTTGGAGAATGGAAGCCAGAACGAACATAGAGTTGAATAATCAAACCACTTTCGACTTTGTTCCTTTTCGGGGACGAAAAGTTTTAAGTGGGGGAGATTGTAATAACCCGCAAAATCTGGGCCAGTTTAAAATTTTTATTTTGGCCATTTTAGCGAATTTTGAATATTTAAAATAGATTATTTTAAATAATGGCGACGGAAAATTTATTTTCAATATAGAATCGACGTATATATTATATACGTCGTCGTTAGAATATAAATAATTATATATAATTATAAATAGAAAAGAAAATGGCGCGGTAGTTCGAAAATTCGATTTCTAATTTCAAATGAATATACAGAATTCAATATAAGTCAGAATTGAACGAAACAAGAAATATTTGAATCTGTATAACTATATCTTTGTAACGAAGTTAACAAACTGAGATTTCATTTTAGAAATGATGAGATATGTCCAGTTGAAAATTAGAAATAGTCGCTGTGGAATTTATATATATTTTAATATAATATATAGCCCTTAAAAATAGCCATTTTGCAAATGACCTCGGATTTCGACGAAACCACTTTTGTTGGATCCGTGATGTCAAATTATTGCTAGATTCCAAATTTCATAATTTTTCGAATCAATATGTGAGCGTGGCAAAGGAAAACGCGTTTGACCAGTTTCAGTTGATTTTAATCGACTGGAAATTGGCCATTTTTCTAACGGTCTCAGAATTCGACGAAACTAGTTTTGTTAGGACCGTATCGTCAATACGAAGCTAGAAAATATTTTTCTGGAATTTTTCGAGTTAGTTTGTGCCCCCGGTAATTTGAAATATACGTTTAAAATTCAATATAGTGATTTAAAAGTAAATTCAAGGGAAACTGACTGTAACAATCGAATCAGCTTGCGATACATGTTTCATTGTGTTCGGAATGGGGGTGAAACGCTATGGACGACAGGCGGTGGGTCTCGTTTTGAGGTCGAAAATAAAAGTTGCTTTTTGAAAGTAATTAAATAATTAAATATATATATATTTTTCATATAAACCCCCCCCCTCTCGTTTTCATTCTAAAAACAGAAATCAAATAAATAAAAAAAAAAAAAAAAAAAAAAGAAAAACCCCCAATCGCGATCGCCCCCCCCAGGATCCGTCGCCAGAGCCACCCAACGCCGCCTCTTCGCCAGCTCCGACCACCGCCCCTCCCCAGATGCATCGCCGCCCTTTCCCCTTCTTCTTCGATGATCCCCGAACCCCAAACCCGTCGCCCCATCGTACGCCATCGCCAATAGCGATCCACGCCACCGCAGTCCCCCCCCCTGTCGATGACCGCTTCCCCTCCCCTGTCGATGGTCGCGCCCCACTCGCGAAGTCCAGTACCCTCCTGCCGCCGACGAAGATGAAGCGAAGCCCCCCCCCCGACAAAGCCGACAGCGCCCCAGGTAGTTTTTTTATTTTATTTTATTTATTTTTACTTTTATATTGATTTTATAAAAAAAAAAACTGTTTTAAAAAGAATTTTTAAACTGTTTTTTTTAGAAATCAAAACTGAGATTTTTAAAAGTATTTTAAAAACTGATTTTTAATTTATTTTTAAAACTGAATTTTTAAATATAGAAAACTGTTTTTATTTTTAAGATTCAAAACTGAGATTTTTAAAAGTTTGAAAAACTGATTTTATTTTAAGATTTAAAATAGAAAAGGTTTAAACTTTAAAAAGAAAATGGTTTGAACTTTAAAAAGATTTGATCTTTAAAATAGGAAATTCAAAAAGGCGTAATCTTTAAATTCAAAAAGGCGTAATCTTTAAATTCAAAAAGGCGTAATCTTTAAATTCAAAAAGGCGTAATCTTTAAATTCAAAAAGGCGTAATCTTTAAAGTAGAAAAGGCGAAATATTTGAAAAGACGAGATCTTTATATAGTAAACTTCGAAGTAAAATAAAAATTCGATTTTTATATATAGAACTTTGAAATAAAAATTCGATTTTTATATATTGAACTCTGAACTAAAAATTTGATTTTTATATATGGACCTTCGAAATAAAAATATGATTTTTAAATATTGAATAGCAAGGTAAAAATTCGATTTTTATATATGTAGTGGCTACGGACGACGAAGCTGACGAAAATGCCATAGCGATGAAGATTTCTATCAAAGAAGAGCCGTGGAGCTAGGATAGCTATATGTGAGAATTTCTCACCCTTTCAATTTTATTTCTAGTTATATTTATATATATATATACTAGGATGCAGACGGTGTTTAGTAGCACCCGACACAACCGTCCACATACCATGGACTTGTTTGTTTGGATGTTTGGTGATTGATTGAGATATTGATTTGAATGTGGTTTGTGGTGTGAAAAATCGAATCGATAAATTGGTTAGGATTAGACGTGCGCCGTTATAAGGCGAAGGAGTAAGGCTAGGTTAGACCCTTACTCCAAATTTTGTGGCTTGCATAACGAAAGTGAATTTGATTGATGTGTGAATGGCGTGGGCCTTCACTAGACCGGGGATAAGGCTAGGCCTTGTCCCGTTTCTAGTATCGTGCCGTTATGCCGCCGAAATTTTCTAAAACATGTTAGAAAAATAAAAATAACATTTTATTTAAAGAATGAACTGAATAGATATTCATATGTCGAAATAAAATATTTTATCGTTAAAAATATAATTTTTAACGTGAATATGAATATAGTGAAAGTGAATAAAATAAATATTCATTTACAAACCGGACGGTTTGTTTATGTACACCTATTTGATTGATATTGATTGGGTCGATAAATTTTACACATCGCCCAACTGCACAAATAAAATCTGTGCTTGATTGTTTGAAACCCTACACGGGTGTTGGGATGAAATATGAAGTCCACTCATCCTGATTGATTAAATATGTCGATCGATTGATTGACAGGCTGTTATAAGCGTTAGATATCTATATTTGATGCTTATACAGTGTAGTGCACTTTGGTTGATGGTTGATTATTTTTCAATACTATTATATACATGTGATGTATGAAAATCCATATAATTAATTTTATATGGTGATTGATTGGGCCTCATTCCAATTTGAAAAATAAAGAATATATAAAATAAAGGTTCATGTGTTGACTATACTCATCCGTTGGGAATAGTCATGTGTTGAACGAATTATTTTTATAATAAAATTTACATCTTTATCAATATAATATAAAGGTTCATGTGTTGACTATACTCATCCGTTGGGAATAGCCATGTGTTGAACGAATTATTTTTATAATAAAATTTACATCTTTATCAATATAAAATAAAGGTTCATGTGTTGACGGTACTCATTCGTTGAGATTAGTCATGTGTTGAACGAAATAATTTAACCAAAAATAGTCACACATGGACGGTACTCATTCGTTGAGATTAGTCGTGTGTTGACAAAAAGAAATATTTGAAATAGAATATATAAAGCCGTGTTGAATAGTGATGCGCCATTTTGACGCGAACGATATATATAACGATTTCGAAATGAATTGAATATATAACGATTTCGAAATGAATTGAATATATAACGATTTCGAAATGAATTGAATATATAACGATTTCGAAATGAATTGAATATATAACGATTTCGAAATGAATTGAATATATAACGATTTCGAAATGAATTGAATATATAACGATTTCGATTTGAATTGAATATAAAACGATTTCGATTTGAATGGAATAGAAAACCAATTTGATTTCAAATTGAATATATAATGAACTTGATTCAAATAGAAAACGAAACGAATTAATTTGAATAGAAAATGAATTTGAATCGAATAGAAAATCAATTTGAATTGAATTGATTTGAATTGAATTGAAAAACGAATTCGAATTGAATTTAAAATGAAGTGAAATGAATTCAAATTAAATTGAAATTTGAATTGAATAGAAATGAATTTTAAAACGAATTTATAAAGAAGAATTCAATTTTGATTTGAATTGAAATAGAAGTTGACTTCGTTTTTGAAACGAATTCAAAACTAAATATATAATTCGTTTTAAATAGAAATCGACGAAATATATATTATATATATTATATATATAATATAATGGCCTGAATAGAACGCGCCGCGCCGCGGCAGTTCGTAAATTTCGACCATTTATTTCAAACGGACATTACGGGAGATCCGACCGTCGGATTCTCCTAAAACCGGAACCGTTGGGTTCGTATCGAAAAGAGCTTTCTAACGAATATTAGAAATTCAAAATCTAACGGTTGGATTTGGAGATACGTCCAAATCAAATTCGAAAAAGGTCGCTGTAAGTGCAGTTCGATGGCCATCGTTGGAAATCGACTGTACGGGCCTTGATAAAATTATTAAAAATATCAATAATTTGTGTAAAATCATAAGAAATGATTTGGGAAAAATTGGGGTGAAAAACTCCATATTTGAAAAGATAAAAATAGATTTTTATCAAAATGAACTAGTTTTGAACTAAATTTAAAACCCAATCATTTTTAAAATAAATGAATTAGATTTAAAAAGGGGTTTTAAATAATCGAATTTCTAATATGTTTGATTAAGTTTGAGATGGGTTTATCGTGAACAGTGTTTTAAATAACACTAGTTCTTTAACCCGATAACAAATAGAATGTGATTTGGGTTTGTTGTGAACTGTGTTTTAAATAACACCTAGTTCTTTAACCCAGTAAAAGGAGTTTTATTGAATCTGCAATTAGATTGAAATTCGAACTGATAATCTAAATTATCAAATTTAGAAATGAGCGAGAATGGAGTATCACCAGTTTTGCTCCAAAGCGATAGTTAAATCTTTAATTAGATTTGAACGTGAAATGGTAATTAATTTTACCGATAACACCACGGTGTTAGATATGGAGTATTACCAGTTTTGCTTCATGGGATGAATAGGTTGGGATTGGGAAATAAAATAAATAATTACTTCGTTGTGGTTCGCTAATCTCGACTAGTTGGAAAACCATAATTTGGTTTTAAATGACATCCAAAGGAAGATTTCAGGATAAATTTTAAAGAATTTATCTTGGATAAAATTAATGGGAACTTTTCCCTAAGAATGTGGAATTTAGAAACTAGCTGTAGGTTGGCTATGAAGAATGGTTTCCTGGGTATTGATCTGATGTTGGTTTCGGCCTTCGGGGTTAATGTTCGGGAAATTGTTCTCTTGCTAATTTGCGGTTAGTGACTAATGAATTAGAATGAGGCGTATGTTGTGTTTGTGTAACATTTGTTTTCAATATACGCGGGTTGTTCGGAAAGTCCGGGTTTATACCCATTCTGAATAACCGATTCGACGATATGTCGAAGATGAAGACGGTGGTTGAAGACCGGAAGTCTTCACATCGTAGGGATAATTACTGACGATCCTGATTGGGCTGTACACCCAAGAGGATGGAAATAGTTAGTGGTCGTCCAGACGTACTTGGAGATGGATGGATATGCGAGGAAAGTGCCTCCGGTTTCGTTCAGACCCAGAACGGACTTGTAAATGGATTGTGTGCCTGACATTGGATTTTATTCTGTGTTGATTGATTTCTATTAAATATATATCTGCTTGGCGGCGGAGAATTTATTCTCTTGCTTAACGCCCTTCTCTGAGACGTACGAGCTTAGAGGTTATATATCGATAGATATCAATCGCATGGCATGAATTGCCTGTGTGGCATGCTGAGTTGCATGGATCAAGGCTTTTGTTGAAAAGCAAAGTCTTGTGGTTGATGATCAAAGCACGCCTACGTGGCAGCTTTGTGTATAGCGTGTATTCGCAAGCCTCACACCTCGGTATGAGTTAAAAACGGGATACGGACCGCTGGGAGAGCGCACGTTTCTTTCTAGCTTTGGTGGTGTCAGTGACTTACCAGCCCTGACATATATATACTTTTCACCTTTGTGGTTGTTGGAATGAGGCGCCTCGATTATAGGTCTGTAAGGACCGGGAAACGTGTGTTCAGGCATAATTAATCCTCTAACGTAAGTGAGGACCGGCCCAGCCGCATCCAGGGGTTACCCAGTGTGCGTAATCCCGGGGACATTTGCTAGAGTGTCTCGAACGCGGAGAGGAGCTTGCCCCTTGCCTCGACTCATGACGGAAATCCAATTTCCAATACGTGTATCGCGGTTTTAATTGTAGAACTAGTATGGCGACATGATATATGGTACCCATGCCGTCTATGATTTATACTTATGATTGAAATGTTTTGACACTATACACTTATTATAGTATCAAATGATTTGTTTTAAAACGTATCAAGCATGTTTGGCTATTATAAGGGAAAACCCTATCCCCCGGCTTGCGTTGCATTGTATGATAGGACCTGGGTCTTATAATAGCTTCATTTTTCGAAAAAGCATTGCGTTGTTTATTCTATGCACTGGTATTCTTGGGAGGAAACCCGTTCCGTGTTATACGGCGTGGTCCCTTGAATTACTCTCTTTTAAAGTAAAGTTTTAAATAACTGTTTTAGTTCTCACACCAGTCACATGACTGACCTGGAGTTTATTGTTTTAACCTAAACTCTGGGTGCCCCTATTTTCCGCACGGGCAGCTAGTAGTTTTGGTTTTGCAGATTTATATTCACAGGATCCTGGTTTACAGCTGGAATGATATCCGGAAAGCTCTGTATCCGTATATCACCTTCAGTTGTGCTTTATATTATTTTTCCGCTGCTATGTATTTAAATGTAATTTAAATCTCTGATATTTCTGTGTAATATTTATTCATTTATACTCTGTATATTCTTGTATCTGATGGAATTGTTGTAATATACAATGAAATGTTCTTCTGTTTGTGTTCTGGTTTGTCATGTTCTCAACGTTCAGGGGTTTCGAACGGTTTAGATCGGTTTAACGACTGATTCAGATCGAGCGAAATTCCTTGCCGTCACAAATTACCTCTATTTTTTTACTATTGTGACGGATTGGTTTTTGCAGTATCCAATCCAAACAATTCATCATCTTTCATATTCGTCGAACTACCCTTACTATGCTTAGACCGCCACTACTTCTCTTTATACTTCAAGACAACCCATCTTTTGGATCCTATCACTAATTCTGTAAATAGCCCTTACGTCCAACAATTACCCCTATTTTTTAATTTCCGTAAAGGGTTGGTTTTTGCAGCATCCAGTCCAAATGATTCATCATCTTTCATATTTGTCGATCTACCCCTACTACGCTTAAACTACCCCTACTTCTCTCAATACTTCAAAACAACCAATTTTTAATCCTATCCCTAATTCTGTAAATAGCCCTTACTTCCAACAATTACCCCTGTTTTTTAAATTTTGCGAAGCGTTGGATTTTGTACCACCCAATCTAATTGGTTCATCATGTTTCATATTTGTCGATCTACCCCGACTATGTTTAAACTACCCACAATTATCTTAATATTTCAAAACAATCCTTCTTTTAAACCCTACCCCTAATTCTCAAAATAGGCCTTACTTCCAATAATTTCCCCTATTTATTAATTTATGTGAATGGTTGGTTTTTGTAGCACCAATCCGAAAGATTCATCATCTTTCATATTTGTCGATCTACCCCTAATATGCTTAATGTTCCCCTACTATGCTTAAACTACCCCTACTTCTCTGAATACTTCAAAACAGTCCTTCTTTTTAATCCTACCTCTACTTCTATAAGTAGCATTAACTTCCAACAATTACCCCTATTTTTTAACTTCCGTGAAGGGTTGGTTTTTGCATCACACAATATAAACGATTAATCATCTTTCATATTTATCGATCTACCCCTACAATGCATAAACTACCCCTACTTCTCTTAATACTTCAAAATAGCCTTCTTTTGTTCCTATCCCTAATTCTCTAAATAGCCCTTAGTTCCAACGATTGCCCTTATTTTTTAACAACTGTGTTGGGTTGGTTTTTGCAGCACCCAATCCAAATGAATCATCATCATTCATATTTGTAGATCTACCCCTACTATGCCTAAACTACCTCTACTTCTCCTAATACTTCAAAACAACCCTTCTTTTAAATCCAACCCTCATTCTCTAAATAGCCCTTCCTTCCTACAATTACCTTTAGTTTTTTTACTGTGGTGATGGATTGGTATTTGCTGCACCCAATCCAAACAATTCATCATCTTTCATATTCGTCGATCTACACACCTACTATGCTTAAACTACACCTAGTTCTCTTTATACTTCGAAACAACCCTTCTTTTTAATCCACCTCTGATTCTATAAGTAGCACTTACTTCCAAAAATTAACTCTATTTTTTAACTTCTGTGAAGGGTTGGTTTTTGCATCACACAATATAAATGATTCATCATCTTTCATATTTGTCAACTTCCCTCTACTATGCTTAAACTACCCCTACTTCTCTTAATACTTCAAAATAGCCCCTCTTTTTATTCCTATCCCTAATTCTCTAAATAGCCCTTAGTTCCAACTATTACCCTTATTTTTTAACAACTGTGAAGGGTTGTTTTTTGCAGCACCTAAACTAAATGATTCATCACCTTTCATATTTGCCGATCTACTCCTACTATGCTTAAACTACCCCTACTTCTCTTAATACTTCAAAATAGCCCTTCTTTTATTCATATCCCTAAATCTCGAAATAGCCCTTAGTTCCAACAATTACCCTTATTTTTTAACAACTGTGAAGGGTTGGTTTTTGCAGTACCCAATCCGAATGAATCATCATCTTTCATATTTGTAGATCTACCCCTACTATGCGTAAACTACCCCCTACTTCTCCTAATACATCAAAACCGCCCTTATTTTTAACCCTACCCCTAATTCTCTAAATAGCCCTTCTTTCCAACAATTACCCCAACTTTTTAACTGTTGTGAAGGATTGGTTTTTGCAACATCCAATCCAAACGACTCATCATCTTTCATATTTGTCGATGTACCCTTACTATGCGTAAACTACAAATACTTCTCTTCATACTTCAAAACAATGCTTCTTTTTAATCCTATCACTAATTATGTAAGTAGTCCTTACTTCCAACAATTACCCCTATTTTTTAACTTCTATGAAGGGATGGTTTTTGTAGCACCCAATCTAAGTGATTCATTGTCTTTCATATTTGTCGATCTACCCCTACTATGCTTAACCTACCCATACTTTTCTTAATACTTCAAAACAATCCTTCTTTTAAACCCTACCCCTAATTCTCTAAATAGGCCTTACTTCTAGCAAGTACCCCTATTTTTGAACTTCTGTGAAGGGTTGGTTTTTGGAGCACCCAATCCAAATGATTCATCATTTTTCATATTTATCTATCTACCCCTACTATGCTTAAACTACGCCTACTATGCTTAAACTACCCCTCCTTCTGTTAATACTTCAAAACAATTAGCCTTATTTTATAACTTCTATGAAGGGTTTGTTTTTGCATCACACAATATAAACGATTAATAATCTTTCATATTTGTCGATCTACCCCTACTATGCATAAACTACCCCTACTTCTCTTAATACTTCAAAATAGCCCTTCTTTTATTCATATCCCTAATTCTCTAAATAGCCCTTAGTTACAACAATTACCCTTATTTTTTAACAACTGTGAAGGGTTGGTTTTTGCAGCACCTAATCCGAATGAATCATCATCTTTCATATTTGTAAATCTACCCCTACTACGCTTAAACTACCCCTACTTCTCCTAATACTTCAAAACTTCCCTTATTTTTAATCCTACCCCTAATTCTCTGAATAGCCCTTCTTTCCAATAATAACCCCAACATTTTAACTGTTGTGAAGGATTGGTTTTTGCAACATCCAATCCAAAAGATTCATCATCTTTCATGTTTGTCGATGTACCCCTACTATGCGTAAACTACACCTACTTCACTTAATACTTCAAAACAATCCTTCTTTTTAATCCTATCCCTAATTCCCTAAATAGCCTTTACTTCCAACAATTACCCCTATTTTTTAACTTCTGTGAAGGGTAGGTTTTTGTAGCACCCAATCTAAATGATTCATCATCTCTCATATATTCGGTCTACCCCTACTATGCTTAAACTACCCATACCTATCTTAATACTTAAAAATAGTCCTTCTTTTAAATCCTACCCCTAATTCTCTAAATATGCCTTATTTCCAATAATTACCCTTATTTTTTAACTTCAGTGAATAGTTGGATTTTGCCGTACCCAATCCAAATGATTCATCATCTTTCATATTTGTCAATCTACCCCTACTATGCTTAAACTACACTTACTTCTCTTAATAATTCAAAACAGTCCTTGTTTTTAATCCTACCTCTAATTCTCTAAATATCCCTTACTTCCAAAAATTACCCCTATTTTTTAACTTCTGTGAAGGGTTGGTCTTTGCATCACCCAATCTAAACGATTCATCATCTTTCATATTTGTCGATCTAACCCTACTATGCTTAAACTGCCCCTACTACTCTTAATACTTAAAAATAACCCTTCGTTTTATTCCTATCCCTAATTCTATAAATAGCCCTTCCTTCCTACAATTACCTCTATTTTTGTACTATTGTGGAGGATTGGTTTTTCTAGTACCCAATCCAAACAATTCATCTTCTTTCATATTCGTCGAACTACCCCTACTATGCTTAAACCACCCCTACTTCTCTTTGTACTTCAAGACAACACTTTTTTTGATCCTACCACTAATTCTCTAAATAGCCCTTACGTCCAACAATTGCCCCTATTATTTAATTTCTGTAAAGGGTTGTTTTTTGCAGCATCCAATCCAAATGATTCATCATCTTTCATATTTGTCGATCAACCCTTACTACTCTTACACTAGCCCTGCTTCTCTTAATACTTCAAAATAATCAATTTTTAATCCTATCCCTAATTCTATAAATAGCCCTTACATCAAACAATTACCCCTATTTTTTAACTTCTGTGAAGGGTTGGATTTTGTGCCACCCAATCTAAGTGGTTCATTATGTTTCATATTTGTCAATCTACCCCTACTACGCTTAAATTACCCATACTTATCTTAATACTTCAAAACAGTCCTTCTTTTCAACCCTACCCTTAATTCTCTAAATTGGCCTTACTTCCAATAATCACCCTATTTTTTAACTTCTGTGAATGGTTGGTTTTTGTAGCACCAATCAGAAAGATTCATCATCTTTCATATCTATCGATCTACCCCTAATAGGCTTAAACTACCCCTACTATGCTTAAATGACGCCTACTTCCCAGAATACTTCAAAATAGTCCTTCTTTTTAATCCTACCTCTAATTCTATAAGTAGCACTTACTTCCAACAATTACCCCTATTTTTTAACTTCTGCGAAGGGTTGGTTTTTGCATCACACAATATAAATGATTAATCATCTTTCTTATTTGTCGATCTACCCTACTATGCATAAACTACCCCTACTTCTCTTAATACTTCAAAATAGCCTTCTTTTATTCCTATCCCTAATTCTCTAAATAGCCCTTAGTTCCAACGATTACCCTTATTTTTTAACAACTATGACGGGTTGGTTTTTGCAGCACCCAATCCAAATGAATCATCATCTTTCATATTTGTAGATCAACCACTACTATGCTTAAACTACCTCGACTTCTCCTAATACTTCAAAACAACCCTTCTATTAAATCCAACCCTAATTATCTAAATAGCCCTTCCTTCCTACAATTAACTTTATTTTTTTACTCAGGTGAAGGATTGGATTTTGCTGCACCCAATCGAAACAATTCATCATCTTTCATATTCGTCGATCTACACCTACTATGCTTAAACTACCCCTACTTCTCTTTATACTACAAAACAACCCTTCTTTTTGATCATACCTCTAATTTTATAAGTAGCACTTACTTCCAACAATTACCTCTATTTTTAAACTTACGTGAAGGGTTGGTTTTTGCATCACACAATATAAACGATTCATCATCTTTCATATTTGTCGATTTCCCTCTACTATGCTTAAACTACCCCTACTTCTCTTAATACTTCAAAATAGCCCCTCTTTTTATTCCTATCGCTAATTCTCTAAATTGCCCTTAGTTCCAACAATTACCCTTATTTTTTAACAACTGTGACGGGTTGTTTTTTGCAGCACCCAATCTAAATGTTTCATCACCTTTCATATTAGCCGATCTACTCCTACTATGCTTAAACTACCCCTACTTCTCTTAATACTTCATAACAACCCTTCTTTTTAATCCTACCCCTAATTCTCTAAATAGTCCTTCCTTCCACCAATTACCTCTATTTTTTTTACTATTGTGAAGGATTAGTTTTTGCAGCACCCAACCCAAAAAATTCATCATCTTTCATATTCGTCGATCTACCCCTGCTATGCTTAAACTACCCCTACTTTTCTTTATATTTCAAAACAACCCTTCTTTTTTATCCTATGACTAATTCTCTAAATAGCCCTTACTTCCAACAATTACCCTTATATTTTAATTTCTGTAAAGGGTGGGTTTTTGCAACACCCGATCCAAACGATTCATCATCTTTCATATTTTTTGATCTACCCCAACTACGCTTGAACAACCCCTACTTATCTTAATACCTCAAAACAACCCTTCTTTTTAATCTTATACATAATTCTGTAAATAGCCCTTACTTCCAACAATTACCCCTATTTTTTAACTTATGTGAGGGGTTGGCTTTTGTAGCACCCAATTTAAGCGATTCATCATCTTTCATATTTGTCGATCTACCTCTACTTTGCTTAACCTACCCATACTTTTCTTAATACTTCAAAAAAGTCCTTCTTTTAAACCCTACCCCTAATTCTCTAAATAGACCTTACTTCCAACAAGTACCCCTATTTTTTAACTTCGGTGAAGGGTTGGTTCTTGGAGCACCCAATCCAAATGATTCATCATCTTTCATATTTGTCGATCTGACCCTACTATGCTTAAACTACACCTACTATGCTAAAACTACCCCTACATCTCTTAATACTTCAAAACAGTCCTTTTTTTTAATCCTACCTCTAATTCTATAGGTAGCACTTACTTCCAAAAATTACCCCTATTTTTTAACTTCTGTGAAGGGTTAGTTTTTGCATCACACAGTATAAACGATTCATCATCTTTCATATTTGACAATCTACCCCTACTGTGCATAAACTACCCCTACTTCTCTTAATACTTCAAAATAGCCTTTCTTTTATTCATATCCCAAATTCTCTAAATAGCCCTTAGTTCCAACAATTACCCTTATTTTTTAACAACTGTGAAGGGTTGGATTTTGTAGCACCCAATCCAAATGAATCATCATCTTTCATACTTGTAGATCTACCCCTACTATGCTTAAACTAACCCTACTTCTCCTAATACTTCCAAACCGCCCTTATTTTTAATCCTACACCTAATTCTCAAAATAGCCCTTCTTTCAACAATTACCCCAACATTTTAACTATTGTAAAGGATTTGTTTTTGCAACATCCAGTCCAAACGATTCATCATCTTTCATATTTGTTGATGTACCCCTACTATGCGTAAACTACACCTACTTCTCTTAATACTTCAAAACAATGCTTCTTTTTTAATCCTATCCCTAATTCTCTAAATAGCCCTTACTTCCAACATTTACCCCTATTTTTTAACCTCCGTGAAGGGTTGGTTTTTGTAGCACCCAATCTAAATGATTCATCATCCTTCATATTTGTCGATCTACCCCTACTATGCTTAAACTACCCATACCTATCTTAATACTTCAAAACAGTCCTTCTTTTAAATCCTACGCCTAATTCTCTAAATATGCCTTACTTCCAACAATTACCCATATTTTTTAACTTAACTGAATAGTTGGTTTTTGCCGCACCCAATCCAAATGATTCATCATCTTTCATATTTGCCGATCTACCCTTACTATGATTAAACTACCCCTACTTCTCTTAATACTTCAAAATAGTCCTTGTTTTTAATCCTACCTCTAATTCTCTAAATATCCCTTACTTCCAATAATTACCCCTATTTTTTAACTTCTTTGAAGGGTTGGTATTTGCATCACCCAGTCTAAACGATTCATCATCTTTCATATTTGTCGATCAACCCATACTATGCTCAAACTATCCCCACTTCTCTTAATAATTCAAAATAGCCCTTCTTTTTATTCCTCTTTCTAATTCTCTAAATAACCCTTAGTTCAAACAATTAGCCTTACTTTTTAACAACTGTGAAGGGTTGGTTTTTGCCGCACCCAATCCAAATTATTCATCATCTTTCATATTTGTTATTCTACCCCAACTATGCTTAAACTACCCAAATTATCTTAATACTTCAAAACAGTCCTTTTAAATCCAACCCCTAATTCTCTATATACGCCTTACTTCCAATAATTACCCCAATTTTTCAACTTCTGTGAATGTTTGGTTTTTGCAGCACCCAATCCAAATGATTCATCATCTTTCATATTTGTCGATGTACCCCTACTATGCTTAAACTACCCCTACTTCTCCTAATACTTCAAAAAAGTTCTTCTTTTTAATCCTACCTCTAAGTCTCTAAATAGACCTTACTATCAACAATTACCCCTATTTTTTAACTTCTGTGAAGGATTGGTTTTTGCATCACCCAATTTAAACGATTCGTCATCTTTCATATTTGCCGATATAACCCTACTATGCTTAAACTACCCCTACTTCTCTTAATACTTCAAAATAGCCATTCTTTTTATTACCTTCCCTAATTCTCTAAATAGCCCTTAGCTCCAACAATTACCCTTATCTTTTAACAACTGTGAAGGGTTGTTTTTTGCAGTACCCAATCCAAATGATTTGACACCTTTAATATTTGTCGATATAATCTTACTATGCTTAAACTACCCCTACTTCTCTTAATACTTCAAAACAGTCCTTATTTTTAATCCTACCTCTAATTCTCTAAATATCCCTTACTTCCAAAAATTACCCCTATTTTTTAACTTCTGTGAAGGGTTGGTCGTTGCATCACCCAATCTAAACGATTCATCATCTTTCATATTTGTCGATCTAACCCTACTATGCTTAAACTGCCCCTACTTCTCTTAATACTTAAAAATAACCCTTCGTTTTATTCCTATCCCTAATTCTATAAATAGCCCTTCCTTCCTACAATTACCTCTATTTTTTACTATTGTGGAGGATTGGTTTTTGCAGCACCCAATCAAAACAATTCATCATCTTTCATATTCATCGAACTACCCCTACTATGGTTAAACCACCCCTACTTCAGTTTATACTTCAAAACAACCCTTCTTTTTGATCCTACCACTAATTCTCTAAATAGCCCTTACGTCCAACAATTACCCCTATTTTTTAATTTTTGTAAAGCATTGGTTTTTGCAGTATCAAATCCAAACAATTCATCATCTTTCATATTTGTTGGTCTACCCCTACTACGCTTAAACTACCTCAACTTCTCTTAATACTTCAAAACAACCAATTTTTAATCCTATCTGTAATTCTATAAATAGCCCTTACTTCCAACAATTACGCCTATTTTTTAACTTCTGTGAAGGGTTGGATTTTGTAGCACCCAATCTAAGTGGTTCATCATCTTTTATATTTGTCGATCTAACCTACTATGCATAAACTACCCATACTTATCTTAATACTTCAAAACAGTCCTTCTTTTAAACCCTACCACTAATTCTCTAAATATGCCTTACTTCCAACAATTACTCCTATTTTTTAACTTCTGCTAATGAATGGATTTGCCGCACCAATCCAAAAGATTCATCATCTTTCATATTTGTCGATCTACCCCTAATATGCTTAAACTACCCATACTTTGCTTAAACTACCCCTACTTCTCTGAATACTTCAAAACAGTCCTTCTTTTTAATCCTACCTCTAATTTTGTAAGTAGCACTTACTTCTAACAATTACCCCTATTTTTTAACTTCCGTGAAGGGTTGGTTTTTGCATCACACAATATAAACGATTAATCATCTTTCATATTTGTCGATCTACAGCTACTATGCATAAACTACCCCTACTTTTCTTTATACTTCAAAATAGCCTTCTTTTATTCCTATCCCTAATTCTATAAATAGCCCTTAGTTCCAACGATTATCCTTATTTTTTAACAACCGTGATGGGTTGGTTTTTGCAGCACCCAATCCAAATGAATCATCATCTTTCATATTTGTAGATCTACCCCTACTATGCTTAAACTACCTCTATTTCCCCCAAATACTTCAAAACAACCCTTCTTTTAAAACCAACCCTAATTCTCTAAGTATCCCTTCCTTCCAACAATTACCTTTATTTTTTTACTGTGGTGAAGGATTGGTTTTTGTTGCACCCAAACCAAAAAATATCTTTCATATTCGTCGATCTACACCTACTATGCTTATACTACCCCTACTTCTCTTTATACTTCAAAACAACCCTTCTTTTTTATCCTACCTCTAATTCTATAAGTAGCACTTACTTCCAACAATTACCTCCATTTTCTAACTTCTGTGAAGCGTTGGTTTTTGCATCACACCATATAAACGATTCATCATCTTTCATATTTGTCGATTTCCCTCTACTATGCTTAAGCTACCCCTACTTCTCTTAATACTTCAAAATAGCCCCTCTTTTTATTCCTATCCCTAATTCTCTAAATATCCATTAGTTCCAACAATTACCCTTATTTTTTAACAACTGTGAAGGTTTTTTTTTAGCAGCACCCAATATAAATGATTCATCACCTTTCATATTTGCAGATCTACTCCTACTATGCTTAAACTACCCCTACTTCTCTTAATACTTCAAAACATCCCTTCTTTTTTATCCAACCCTAATTCTCTAAATAGCCCTTCCCTCCTACAATTACCTCTATTTTTTACTGTTGTAAAGGATTGGTTTTTGCAACACCCAATCCAAAAAATTCATCTTCTTTCATATTCATCGATGTACAGCTACTATGCTTAAACTACCACTACTTCTCTTTATATTTCAAAACAACCTTTCTTTTTTATCCTACCACTAATTCTCTAAATAGCCCTTACTTCCAACAATTACCCCTATTTTTTAATTTCTATAAAGGGTTGGTTTTTGCAGCACGCAATCCAAACGATTCATCATCTTTCATATTTGTCGATCTACCCCAACTACGCTTGAACTACCCCTACTTATCTTAATACTTCAAAACAACCCTTCTTTTTTAATCCTATACCTAATTCTGTAAATAGCCCTTACTTCCAATAATTAGCACTATTTTTAACTTCTGTGAAGTGTTGGTTTTTGTAGCACCCAATCTAAGTGATTCTTCATCTTTCATATTTGTCGATCTACCCCTACTATGCTTAACCTACCCATAGTTTTCTTTATACTTCAAAACGATCCTTCTTTTAAACCCTACCCCTAATTCTCTAAATATGCCTTACTTCCAGCAAGTACCCCTATTTTTTAACTTCTGTGAAGGGTTGGTATTTGGAGCACCCAATCCAAATGATTCATCATCTTTCATATTTGTCGATCTACCCCTACTATGCTTAAACTACCACTGCTATGCTTAAACTACCCCTGCTATGCTTAAACTACCTCTACTTCTCTTAATACTTCAAAGTAGTCGTTTTTTTAATCCTACCTCTAATTATATATGTAGCACTTACTTTCAACAATTACACCTACTTTTTAACTTCTGTAAAGAGTTGTCTTTTGCATCACACAATATAAACGATTCATCATCTTTCATATTTGTCGATCTACCCCTACTATGCATAAACTACCCCTACTTCTCTTAATACTTCAAAATAGCCCTTCTTTTATTCATATCGCTAATTCTCTAAATAGCCCTTAGTTCCAACAATTACCCTTAATTTTTAACAACTGTGAAGGCTTGGTTTTGCAGCACCCAATAAAAATGAATCATCATCTTTCATATTTGTAGATCTACCCCTACTATGCTTAAACTACCCCTACTTCTCCTTATACTTCAAAACCGCCCTTATTTTTAATCCTACCCCTAATTCTCTAAATAGATCTTTCTTCCAACAATTAACTCTATTTTTTTACTATTGTGAAGGATTGGTTTTTGCAGCACCCAATCCAAAAAATTCATCATCTTTCATATTCGTCGGTCTACCCCTGCTATGCTTGAACTACCCCTACTTCTCCTTATATTTCAAAACAAACCTTCTTTTTGATCCTACCACTAATTCTCTAAATAGCCTTTACTTCCAATAATTATAATTATTTTTTAATTTCTATAAAGGGTTGCTTTTTGCAGCACCCAATCCAAATGATTCATCATCTTTCATATTTTTCGATCTACCCCTACTACGCTTGAACTACCCCTACTTCGCTTAATACCTCAAAAAAACCCTTCTTTTTAATCCTATACATAATTCTGTAAATAGCCCTTACTTCCAATAATTACCCCTATATTTTAACTTCTGTGAAGGGTTGGTTTTTGTAGCACCCAATTTAAGTGATTCATCTTTCATATTTGTCGATCTACCCCTACTATACTTAACCTACCCATACTTTTCTTTATACTTCAAAACAGTCCTTCTTCTAAACCCTACCCCTAATTCTCTAAATAGGCCTTACTTCCAGCAAGTACCCCTATTTTTTAACTTCTGTGAAGGGTTGGTATTTGGAGCTTCTGATCCAAATGATTCATCATCTTTTATATTTGTCGATCTACCCCTAATATGCTTAAACTACCCCTACTATGCTCAAACTACCCCTACTTCTCTTAATACTTCAAAACAGTCTTTTTTTTTTATCCTACCTCTAATTCTATATGTTGCACTTACTTCCAACAATTACCCCTATTTTTTAACTTCTGTGAAGGGTTAGTTTTTGCATCACACAATATAAACGATTCATCATCTTTCATATTTGACGATCTACCCCTACTATGCATAAACTACCCCTACTTCTCTTAATACTTCAAATTATCCCTTCTTTTATTCATATCCCTAATTCTCTAAATAGCCCTTAGTTCCAACATTTACCCTTAATTTTTAACAACTGTGAAGGGTTGGTTTTTGCAGCACCCAATCCAAATGAATCATCATCTTTCATATTTGTAGATCTACCCCTACTATGCTTAAACTACCCCTACTTCTCCTAATACTTCAAAACCGCCCTTATTTTTAATCCTACCCCTAATTCTCTAAATAGCCCTTCTTTCCAACAATTACCCCAACTTTTTAACTGTTGTGAAGGATTGGTTTTTGCAACATCCAATCCAAATAATTCATCATATTTCATATTTGTTTATGTACCCCTACTGGGCGTAAACTAAACCTACTTCTCTTAATACTTCAAAACAATGCTTCTTTTTTAATCCTATCCCTAATTCTCTAAATAGCCCTTACTTCCAACAATTACCCCTATTTTTTAACTTATGTGAAGGGTTGGTTGGATTTTGTAACACCCAATCTAAATGATTCATCATCTTTCATATTTGTCCATCTACCCCTACTATGCTTAAACTACCCATAGCTATCTTAATACTTAAAAACAGTCTTCTTTTAAGTCCTACACCTAATTCTCTAAATATGCCTTACTTCCAACAATTACCCCTATTTTTGAACTTCAGTGAATTGTTGGTTTTTGCCGCACCCAATCCAAATGTTTCATCATCGTTCATATTTGACGATCTACCCCTACTATAATGAAACTACCCCCTATTTCTCTTAATACTTCAAAACAGTCCTTGTTTTTAATCCTACCTATAATTCTCTAAATAGCCCTTACTTCCAACAATTACCCCTATTATTTAACTTCTATGAAGGGTTGGTTTTTGCATCACCCAATCTAAACGATTCATCATCTTTCAAATTTTTCGATCAACCCCTACTATGCTCAAACTATCCCCACTTCTCTTAATACTTCAAAATAGCCCTTCTTTTTATCCCTATTTCTAATTCTCTAAATAACCCTTAGTTCAAACAATTACCCTTATTTTTAACAACTGTGAAGGGTTGGTTTTTGCAGCACCCAATCCATATTATTCATCATCTTTCATTTTGTCGATCTACCCCAAATATGCTTAAACTACCCATAATTATCTTAATACTTCAAAACAGTCCTTCTTTTAAATCCAACCCCTAATTCTCTAAATAGGCCTTAGTTCCGACAATTACCCCTATTTTTCAACTTCTGTGAATGTTTGGTTTATGCAGCACCCAATCCAAATGATTCTTCATCTTTCATATTTGTCGATCTACCCCTACTATGCTTAAACTACCCCTACTTTTCCTAATACTTCAAAAAATTCCTTCTTTTTCTTCCTACCTCTAAGTCTCTAAATAGCCCTTACTATCAACAATTACCCCTATTTTTTAACTTCTGTGAAGGGTTGGTTTTTGCATCACCCAATCTAAACGATTCATCATCTTTCATATTTGCCGATCTAACCAAACTATACTTAAACTACACCTACTTCTCTTAAAACTACAAAATATCCATTCTTTTTATTCCTATCCCTAATTCTCTAAATAGCCCTTAGTTCCAACAATTACCCTTATTTTTTTAACAACTGTGAAGGGTTGTTTTTTGCAGTACGCAATCCAAATAATTCATCACTTTCATATTTGCTGATATACTCCTACTATGCTTAAACTACCCCTACTTCTCTTATTACTTCAAAACAATCCTTCTTTTTAATCCAACCCTAATTCTTTAAATAGCCCTTCCTTCCTACAATTACCTCTATTTTTTTACTATTGTGAAGGATTGGTTTTTGCGGCACCCAATCCAAACAATTCATCATCTTTCATATTCGTCGAACTACCCCTACTATGCTTAAACCACCCCTACTTCTCTTTATACTTCAAAACAACCCATCTTTTTGATCCTACCACTAATTCTCTAAATAGCCCTTACGTCCAAGAATTACCCCTATTTTTTAATTTCTGTAAAGGGTTGGTTTTTGCAGCATCCAATCCAAACGATTTATCATCTTTCATTTTTGTCGGTCTACCCCTACTACGCTTAAATTAGCCCTACTTTTCTTAATACTTCAAAACAACCAATTTTTAATCCTATCTCTAATTCTGCAAATAGCCCTTACTTCCAACAAATACCCCAATTTTTTAACTTCTATGAAGGGTTGCATTTTGTAGCACCCAATCTAAGTGGTTCATCATCTTTCATATTTGTCGATCTACCCATACTATGCCTAAACTACCCATAGTGATCTTAATACTTCAAAACAGTCCTTCATTTAAACCCTACACCTAATTCTCTAAATAGGCCTTACTTCCAACAATTACCCATATTTTTTAACTTCTGTTAATGATTGGTTTTTGCAGCACCAATCCAAAAGATTCATCATCTTTCATATTTGTCGATCTATCCCTAATATGCTTAAACTACCCTTTCTATGCTTAAACTATCCATACTTTTCTGAATACTTCAAAATAGTGCTTTTTTTTAATCCTACCTCTAATTCTATTAGTAGCACTTACTTCCAACAATTACTCCTATTTTTTAACTTTCGTGAAGGGTTGGTTTTTGCATCACACAATATAAACGATTAATCATCTTTCATATTTGTCGATCTACCCCTACTATGCATAAACTACCCCGACTTCTCATAATACTTCAAAATAGCCATCTTTTATTAGTTTCCCTAATTCTCTAAATATCCCTTAGTTCCAACGATCACCCTTAATTATTAGCAACCGTGATGGGTTGGTTTTTGCAGCACCCAATCCAATTGAATCATCATCCTTCATATTTGTATATCTACCCCTACTATGCTTAAACTACCCATACTTTTCCTATTACTTCAAACCAACCCTTCTTTTTAATCCAACCCTAATTTTCTAAATACCCGTTCCTTCCTACAATTACCTTTATTTTTTTTCTATGGTGAAGGATTGGTTTTTGCTGCACCCATCCGAATCATCTTTCATATTCCTCGATCTACCCCAACTATGCTTAAACTACCCCTACTTCTCATTATACTTAAAAACAACCCTTCTTTTTAATCCTACCTCTAATTCTATAAGTAGCACTTACTTCCAATAGTTACCCCTATTTTTTAACTTCTGTGAAGGGTTGGTTTTTGTATCACACAATGTAAACGATTCATCATCTTTCATATTTGTTGATTTCTCTCTACTATGCTTAAACTACCCCTACTTCTCTTAACACTTCAAAATAGCCCTTCTTTGTATTCCTATCCCTAATTCTCTAAATAGACCTTAGTTCCAAGAATTACCCTTATTTTTTAACAACTGTGAAGGGTTGTTTTTTGCTGCGCCTAATCTAAATGATTCATCACCTTTCATATTTGCTGGTCTACTCCTACTATGCTTAAAATAGCCCTACTTCTCTTAATACTTCAAAACAACCCTTCTTTTTAATCCGACCCTAATTCTCTAAATAGCCCTTCCTTCCTACAATTACCTCTATTTTTTATGATTTTGAAGGATTGGTTTTTGCAGCACCCAATCCAAAAAATTCATCATCTTTCATATTCGTCGATCTACACCGACTATGCTTTAACTACCCATACTTCTCTTTATATTTTAAAGCAACCTTTCTTTTTTATCCTACCACTAATTCTCTAAATAGCCCTTACTTCCAACAATTACCCATATTTTTTAATTTCTACAAAGGGTTGGTTTTTGAAGCACCCAATCCAAATGATTCATCATCTTTTATATTTGTCGATCTACACCAACTACGCTTGAACTACCCCTACTTCTATTAATATTTCAAAACAACCCTTCTTTTTTACCCAATTCTGTAAGTAGCCCTTACTTCCAACAATTACCCCTATTTTTTAACTTCTGTGAAGGGTTGGTTTTTGTAGCACTCAATATAAGTGATTCATTATCTTTCATATTTGTCGATCTACCCCTACTATGCTTAACCTACCCATACTTTTCTTAATACTTCAAAACGGTCCTTCTATTAAACCCTACCCCTCATTTTCTAAATAGTCCTTACTTCCAGCAAGTACCCCTATTTTTTAACTTTTGTGAAGGGTTGGTATTTGGAGCACCCAATCCAAATGATTCATCATCTTTCATATTTGTCGATCTACCCCTACTATGCTTAAACTACCCCTACTATGCTTAAACTACCTCTACTTCTCTTAATACTTCAAAAAAGTCCTTTTTTTTAATCCTATCTCTAATTCTATATGTAGCACTTACTTCCAACAATTACCCCTATTTTTTAACTTCTGTGAAGGGTTGGTTTTTGCATCACACAATATAAACGATTCATCATCTTCATATTTGTCGATCTACCTCTATTATGCATAAACTACCCCTACTTCTATTTATACTTCAAAATAGCCCTTCTTCTATTCATATCGTTAATTCTCTAAATAGCCCTTATTTCCAACAATTTCCCTTATTTTTTATCAACTGTGAAGGGTTTGTTTTTGCAGCACCCAATCAAAATGAATCATCATCTTTCATATTTGTAGATCTAACCCTACTATGCTTAAACTACCCCTACTTCTCCTAATACGTCAAAACCGCCCTTATTTTTAATCCTACCTCTAATTCTCTAAATAGCCATTCTTTCCAACAATTACCCCAACTTTTTAACTGTTGTGAAGGATTGGTTTTTGCAACATCCAATCCAAACGATTCATCATCTTTCATATTTGTCGATGTACCCCTACTATGCGTAAACTACACCTACTTATCTTAATACTTCAAAACAATGCTTCTTTTTTAATCCTATCCCCAATGCTCTAAATAGCCCTTACTTCCAAAAATTACCCCTATTTTTTAACTTCTATGAAGGGTTGGTTTTTGTAGCACCAAACCTAAATGATTCATCATCTTTCATATTTGTCGATTTACCCCTACTATGCTTAAACTACCCATACCTAACTTAATACTTAAAAACGGTTCTTCTTTTAAATCCTACACCTAATTCTCTGAATATTCCTTACTTCCAACAATTACCCTTATTTTTGAACTTCAGTGAATAGTTGGTTTTTGCCGCACCCAATCCAAATGATTCATCATCTTTCATATTTGTCGATCTACCCCTACTTTGATTAAACTACCCCTATTTCTCTTGATACTTCAAAACAGTCCTTATTTTTAATCCTACCTCTAATTCTCTAAATAGCCTTTACTTCCAACAAATACCCCTATTTTTTAAAATGATTCATCATCTTTAATATTTGTCGATCAACCCCTACTATGCTCAAACTATCCCCACTTCTCTTAATACTTCAAAATAGCCCTTCTTTTTATTCCAATTTCTAATTCACTAAATAACCGTTAGTTCAAACAATTACCACTATTTTTTAACTTCTGTGAAGGGTCGGTTTGTGGAGCACCCAATCCAAATGATTAATCATCTTTCATATTTGTTGATCTACCCCAACTTTGCTTAAACTACTTATATTTATCTTAATACTTCAAAACAGTCCATCTTTTAAATCCAACCCCAAATTCTCTAAATAGGCCTTACTTCCAATAATTACCCCTATTTTTCAACTTCTGTGAATGTTTGGGTTTTGCAGCACCCAATCCAAATGATTCATCATCTTTTATATTTGTCGATCTACCCCTACTATGCTTAAACTACCCCTACTTCTCCTAATACTTAAAAAATGTCCTTCTTTTTAATCCTACCTCTAAGTCTCTAAATAGGCCTTACTATCAACAATTACCCCTATTTTTTAATTTCTGCGAAGGGTTAGTTTTTGCATCACCCAACCTAAACGATTCATCATCTTTCATATTTGCCGATCTAATCCTACTATGCTTAAACTACCCCTACTTCTCTTAATACTTCAAAATAGCCATTCTTTTTATTACTGTCCCTAATTCTCTAAATAACCCTTAGTTCCAACAATTACCCTTATTTTTTAACAACTGTGAAGGGTTGTTTTTTGCAGTACCCAATCCAAATGATTCATCACCTTTCATATTTTCCGATATGCTCCTACTATGCTTAAACTACCCCTACTTCTCTTAATACTTCAAAATAGCCCTGCTTTTTAATCCAACCCTAATTCTCTAAATAGCCCTTCCTACCTACAATTACCTCTATGTTTTTTACTATTGTGAAGGATTGGTTTTTGCAGCACCCAATCCAAACAATTCATCATCATTCATATTCGTCGAACTACCCCTACTATGCTTAAACCACCCCAACTATTCTCAAACTACGCCTAATTCTATTAATACTTGAAAACAACGCTTCTTTTTGATCCTATCACTAATTCTATAAATAGCCCTTACTTCCAACAATTACCCCAATTTTTTAACTTCTGTGAAGGGTTGTGTGAAAACCCGTCACTTCCCCATAAAGGAAAGCGTCGGATAGTTCGAGAACAAGCCACAACAGAACGCATATAAAAGAACATTTCATTGTATATTACAACCATGCATCAGATTACAAGAATATACAGAGTATAAATGAATATTACACAGAAATATCAGAGATTTAAATTACATTTAAATACATAGCAGCGGAAAATAATACAATACACAACTAGAAATAGATATGCGGATACAAAGCTTTCCGGATATCGTTCCAGCTGTAAACCAGGATCCTGTGAATATAAATCTGCAAAACCAAAACTACTAGCTGCCCGTGTCGAAAATAAGGGCACCCAGAGTTTAGGTTAAAATAATAAACTCCAGGTCAGTCATGGGACTGGTGTGAGAACTAAAACAGTTAATCTTTATTTTTAAAGCTAGGTAAATCAAGGGACCACGCCGTATAACACAGAACGGGTTTCCTCCCAAGAATACCATTGCATAAAACAAACAGCGCAATGCTAAATAAAGAAAAATGAAGCTGTTATAAGACCCAGGTCCTATCACACAATGCAACGCAAGCCGGGGGATAGGGTTTTCCCTTATAACAGCCAAAGAATGCTTGATACGTTTTAAAGCAAATCATTTGATACTATTATAAGTGCATAGTGTATAAAACAACTTCAAATCATAAGTATCAATCATAGGCGGCATGGGTACCATATATCATGTCGCCATATATAGGTTTACAAATAAAACCGCAAATGTCACGTATTTGGAAATTGGATTTCCGTCTATGAACCGAGGCAAAAGATAGTCCTCAACCGATTCGAGACAATCTAGCCCATGTCTCAGGATCAGAACGCATCAACCCTTTAGATCGTCAGGGCCGGTCCACCGATGTGGATTATTATGCCTGAACACTACGTCTCTCCGCCCTTTGGGGCGTAAATGAGCCAACGAATGGCTCCATCGGACCCGGATCGTCCGATCTAACCAAGGCGCCTCGCAACAGCAACAACCACATAAGTCAAACTCGTCAGGGCGTGTAAAACCACTGACGCCACTTCTAGCTAGAAAGAAACGCAAGTCCTCCCTGATGTCCTCTCCCGTTTTTGGTTCATACCGGGTGTGAAACTCGCGAAGTAAACGTTACACGAAGCTACGCCACAAAGGCCTTGCTTTGATCATCACCACAAGACTTTGCTTTTCAACAGAAGCCTCGATCATTTGCCACTTACGCATGCCACACAGGCAATTCACTCCATGCGTTTGATATCCATCAATATATAACCCCTGAGCTCGTACGTCTCAGAGAAGGGCGTTAAGCAAGAGAATAAATTCTCCGCCGCCAAACAGATATATATTTAATAGAGATCAATCACACGGACTAAAATCCAATGTCAGACACACAGTCCATTTACAAGTCCGCTCTGGGTCTGAACGAAACCGGAGGCACCTAGTACCCTGCATATCCATCGTTCTCCAAGTACGTCTGGACGATCACCAACTGTTTCCATCTTCTTGGGTGTACAGCCCAATCAAGATCATCAGTAATGACCCAAACGACGTGATGACTTACGGTCTTTAACCACCGTCTTCATCTTCGACTTATCGTCGCATCAGTTATTCAGAATGGGATAAACCCGGTCTTTCCGAATAACTCGCGTATATTTTAAATGAGTGTTACACAAACACAACATACGCCTCATTCCAATTCATCAGTCACTAACCGTAAATTAAGCAAGAGAATAATTTCCCAAATATTAACCCCGAAGGCCGAAACCAACATCAGATCAATATCCAGAAAACAATTCTGCTTGGCTAACCGACAGTTAGTTTCTAAATTTCACATTCATAGGGAAAGGTTCCCATTAATTTTATCCAAAATAAATTCCTTGAATTTATTCTTTAATCTCCTTTGAATATCAATTCAAACTAGTCGGGATTAGCGAACCACACCGAAGAAATCATTTATTTTATTTCCCAATCCCATCCTATTCATCCCATGAAGTAAAACTGGTTATACTTCATATCTAACACCACCGTGTTATCGGTAAATTCAATTACCATTTCACGTTCAAATCTAATTAAAGATTTAACTATCGCCTAGAGAAAAACTGGTGATACTCCATTTTCGATCATTTCAATCTAATTAAAGATTCATTAAAACTCCACTTAGTTTTAATCTTCGACTGGGTTAAAGAATCAGTGTCATTTAACACGGTTCACGATAAACCCAAAATCACATTCCATTAATTATCGGGTTAAAGAACAAGTGTTATTTAAAACACTGTTCACGATAAACCCAAAAATCAATACCAATTCAATTCCAATTAAATATCATTTAATTGGTACACTTCATTAAATCTAAATAGAAAGATTTAATCTTTTCTCAACTGGGTTCAAGAACAGTGTTAGTGAAGACACCATTCACGACAAACCCAAATCACATTTGATATTCAATATAAGGCTCTGAATAGAAAATATATCGGCTTATATTAAATATCAAATTCTACGACTAACAAATATCGCATTGGAAATAACGATATATATATATATATATCTTTCAAATTTCCATAACAACATTTGTATAATCACGAAATCCAACATCGAAATATTCCGAAGCCAATTTCGATTCAAATCCATTCCAATGCAATCATTGGAAATTTTGGTTATTTTAAAACCATTTCGAATTCAATTTATTTATTTTAAAAAAATAAATAGAATTATAATTCTAGTTCAAAACTAGTTGATTTCGATAAAAATCTATTTTTATCTTTTCAAATATGGAGTTTTTCATCCCAATTCTTTCTAAATCATTTCTTATGATTTTACACAAATTATTACTATTTTTAATAATTTTATCAAGGCCTGTACAGTCGATTTCCATCAACGGCCATTGAACTGCACTTACAGCGACCTTTTTCAAATTTGATTTGGACATAATCCCAAATCCAACCGTTAGATTTCAAATTTCAAATAACCATTAGAAAGCTCTTTTCGATATGAACCCAACGGTTCTGGTTTTAGGAGAATCTAACGGTCAGATCTCCCGTAATGTCCGTTTGAAATAAATGGTCGAAATTCACGAACTGCCGCGGCGCGGCGCGTTCTATTCAGGCCATTATATTATATATATAATATATATTTCGTCGATTTCTATTTAAAACGAATTATATAAATAGTTTTAAAATTCGTTTCAAAAGCAATTTCAACTTCCATTTCAATTAAAATCAAAATTGAATTCTTCTTTATAAATTCGTTTTAAAATTCATTTCTATTCAATTCAAATTTCAATTCAATTTGAATTCATTTCAATTCGCTTTCAATTCAATTTGAATTCATTTCAATTCATTTCGAAATCGTTTTCAATTCAATTCATTTCGAAATCGTTTTCAATTCAATTCATTTCGAAATCGTTTTATATTCAATTCGTTTCAATATAGTTCGAATTTCAAATCTATTCAATTTCAAATCTATTCAATTTCAATTCCAATTCGAATTCATTTACATTCAATTCTTTTCAAAATATCAGATTTTGAAATCACTTTCGATATTCATTATAAAATGAATAAAATCGATATAAATATCGTTCACGTCAAAATGGCGTCAATCTAATCAACACGGCTTCATATATTTCTATTTTCAAATATTCTATTTCAAATATTTCCTTTTTCAAAATAGTTGTTATTATCAAAATATTTCGTTCAACACATGACTAATCTCAATGGATGAGTACTGTCAACACATGAACCTTTATTTTATAATATTCTTTATTTTTCAAATTGGAATGAGGCCCAATCAATAACCATATAAAGTTAATTATATGGATTTCCTACAACAAATGTATATAATAGCAACGATAGATAATCAACCATCAACCAAAGTGCACTACACTGTATAAGCATCAAATATAGATATCTAACGCTTATAACAGCCTGTCAATCAATCGATCGACATATTTAATCAATCAGGATGAGTGAGATTCATATTTCATCCCAACACCCGTGTGGGGTTTTCAAACAATCAAACACAGATTTTAGTTGTGCAGTTGGGCGATGTGTAAAATTTATCGTCCCAATCAATATCAGTCAAATCAGTGTATATAAACAAATCGGTCGATTTGTTTATAAATATTTATTTATTCACTTTCACGTTAAAAATTATATTTTTAACGATAAAACATTTTATTCAACCTATGAATATTCTATTTGGTTCATTTATTCAATAAAATGATATTTTTATTTTTCTAACATATTTTAGAAAATTTCGGAGGCATAACGGCACGATACTAGAAACGGGAAAAGGCCTGGCCTTATCCCCGGTCTAGTGAAGGCCCACGCCATTCACACATCAATCAAATCCACCAAACAACCAAATTCAAATCAAATCATCTAACTAATTTATGCAACCAAACAAACAAGTCCATGGTCTGTGGACGATTGTGTCGGGTGCTACTAAGCACCGTCTGCATCCTAGTATATATATATATATATAACTAGAAAAAGAAATTGAAAGGTGAGAAATTCTCACCGATAGCTATCCAACCATCTCGACTCTTCTTTTGCAGAAGTCTTCTCGTCCTCGCATTTTTGTCATCTTCGTTGCCCGTATTCTCTACATATGTTAAAATCAAATTTTTACTTCGCTATTCAATATATAAAAATCGAATTTTTACTTTGCTATTCAATATTTAAAAATCAAATTTTTACTTTACTATTCAATTTCATATTTTTTTATCTAAAAAGGCCGAATCTTTTCAAATATAAAGATTAAATCTTTTTATCGCTCTAACATATGTGTAAAAATCAAAATTTTTATAATAGTGAATACATAAAAAAAAACACATTATTAACATCAATGTTATTTATATATCGAAGTCACGTTTTCAAACTAGAACAAGTTCATATAAAGATCATATTTTTCTATTTCTAAAAACAATATTTTTCTATTGCTAAAAACAATACTTTTCTATTTCTAAAAACAATACTTTTCTTTTCTAAAAACAATATTTTCAAAATCTGATTTTTAACTTTGTTATTCACATTAAAGACAATGCTACTTCTTTATATAATGATATACACACAAAAATTCAGCTTTTCCATATAATGATATCTATGCAAAAATTTAGCTTTTTCTATATTATGATATCTATGCAAAAATTTAGCTTTTTCTATATTATGATATCTATGCAAAAGTTTAGCTTTTTCTATATTTTAAAACTAGATTTAAAATACGTTTTATACATATATATATATATATATATATATTTTAGATTTAAACTATGTTATTTATTAGGGAGAAAAGAATGAAAATAAAATAAAATAAATAAATAAATGAACAAACGTTACCATCGGTCTTCTTCTTCCTCGCGTTAACTACTGTGACCTAGAAACCCGTTCATGCTCAAAACCTTTGACCTCAACTGCTGTAATAACCCGAAAATGCGAGCCAGTTTGAAATTTTTATTTTGGCAATTTTAGCGAATTTTGAATATTTAAAATGAATTATTTTAAATAATATCGACGAGAAATTTATTTTCAATATATAATTCGACGTATATTTTATATACGTCGTCGTTAGAATATAAATATTTATATATAATTATAAGTAGAATTGAAAATGGCGCGGTAGTTCGATAATTCGATTTCAAACTTCAATTGAATGTACCGGGTGCAAAACAATCCGGATTTTAGCGAAACCAAAAACATTGTGATCTAATTGATAATATCTTCCCAACGAATCCGACAAATCAAAATTTCGTAGCGAGAATCAAAAGATATGTCCAGTTGAAAATTCTGAATAGTCGCTATGGAATTCAGGCCCTTAAAAATGGACATTTTGCAAATGACCTCGGATTTCGACGAAACCACTTTTGTTGGATCCGCAGTGTCAAATTATTGCTAGGTTTCAAATTTCATAATTTTTCGAATCAATATGTGAGCGTGGCAAAGGAAAACGCGTTTGACCAGTTTCAGTTGATTTTAATCGACTGGAAATTGGCCATTTTTCTAACGGTCTCAGAATTCGACGAAACTAGTTTTGTTAGGACCGTATCATCAATACGAAGCTAGAAAATATTTTTTAGGAATTTTTCTAGTTAGTATGTGACCCCGGTAATTCGAAATGTACGTTTAAAATTCAATATAGTGATTTAAATGTAAATTCAACGGAAACTGATTGAGACGAACAAATCAGCTCGCGATACATATCCCGTTGTGTTCGGAATGGGGGTTAAACGCTATGGACGACAGGTGGTGGGCCTCGTTTTGATGACGTATGTAAAAGTCAACTTTTAAAAATAATAAATAAAAATAAATAAATAAAAAAAAGAAAACCCCCTTTCTCCCCTATACGTTCTGCCCCCCCTGATTTATTTCAGAAATCAAAGTAAAAAAAAAAAAAAAAAATGGAAAGAGGAAGGCGAAGGGGGGGGGGGAGGAGCCGCCGCCGCATCGCTCCCCGACTGCGCCACCGCGCCGCCGCCCAGGCGGGCCCCACCCATTCGCGATCCCCTCCTCCTTCGCGAATCCGCCCTCTCGAACCCCCATCGACCCAAATCCTCCACCGCGAGTTCCCCAAAACCGCCGCACCACCCTGCTCGCCACCGCCGCCCTGAAGACCTGGCGCCGCCACTCCAGAAGGCCGCAGCCCCCTCCTGAACTCGAGCGCACCTCCCCCCCCCCCCCTTATCGATCACTGTAAGTTTTTTTATGTTAATTTTGTTTTTATTTATATACTCTATTTACCTTATTAGTTATTTTTCAGAGTTTAATTTTAAAAACATAAAAATTTAATTTTTAAAACATAAAGGTTTAAATTTTAAAAAACATAAAGGTTTAAATTTTAAAAACATAAAAGTTTAATTTTTAAAACATAAAAGTTTAATTTTTAAAACATAAAGATTTAATTTTTAAAAAACATAAAAGTTTGATTTTTAAAAGTGAAAAGACGGTATTTTTAAGGGGGGGAAAAGACGACATTTTGATATAAGTAGAGAAGTAAAAATATGATTTTTACCTCGATAAAAATATAATTTTTATAAAAGGAAGATAATCAAAATATGATTTTTATATTTTTAAAGTATTAAAAATATAATCTTTACTATATAAAAGTATTAAAAAATATGATTTTTATATTTTTAAAGTATTAAAAATATAATCTTTATAGGATAGAGAACATAAAAATATCATCTTTGTATATGTAGCGAAATAAAAATCTGATTTTTGTTTTATATACGTTGAGATAAAGTGGTAATTTTTATAATGATGAAATCTATATTTTTGAAAGGATGAAGTCTTTATTTTTATAAAGGCGAAAACTTTATCTTTATAAAGGCGAAAACTTTATTTTTATAAAGGCGAAAACTTCATATTAGAAAAGGCGAAATCTATATTGTTGAAATGGGATTTTTATATATTGAATAGCATAGTAAAAATTCGATTTTTAAATATATGAAGTGATTATATAAATATGACTTTTAAATTGAAAGTAAATAAATAAAAATGTGATTTTTATTTTAAAGACATCGAAATATAAAAATGCGTGATTTTTATATATGTAGCGACTACGGGCAAAAGAAGATGATAAAAAGCCGAGGAGGAAGAAGAATTCTATAAATGAAGTGTCGTGAAGTTGGATAGCTATTGGTGAGAACTTCTCACTCTAAATTCTTTTTCTAGTTATATATATATACTAGGATGTAGACGGTGTTTAGTAGCACCCGACACCCGTCATCCACAGACCATGGATGGCTTGTTTGTTAAAATTGTTTGGTTGTGTAGTTGATTAGATGATTTGATGTGAAATTGAATTATTTGGTGAATTGAATGGATTTGATTGATGTGTGAATGGCGTGGGCCTTCACTAGACCGGGGATAAGGCTAGGCCTCGTCCCGTTTCTAGTATCGTGCCGTTATGCCGCCGAAATTTTCTAAAATATGTTAGAAAAATAAAAATATCCTTTTATTGAATAAATGAACTGAATAGAAATTCAGGTGTTAAAATAAAATATTTTATCGTTAAAAATATAATTTTTAACGTGAAAGTGGATAAATGAATATTTATAAACAAACCGGACGGTTTGTTTATGTACACTGATTTGACTGACATTGATTGGGTCGATAAATTTTACACATCGCCCAACTGCACAAATAAAATCTGTGTTTGATTGTTTGAAACCCCACACGGGTGTTGGGATGAAATTTGAAGTTCACTCATCCTGATTGATTAAATATGTCGATCGATTGATTGACAGGCTGTTATAAGCATCAGATATCTATATTTGATGCTTATACAGTGTAGTGCACTTTGGTTGATGATTGATTATTTTTCAATGCTATTATATACATGTGTTGTATGGAATCCATATAATTAACATTATATGGTGATTGATTGGGCCTCATTCCAATCGGGAAAATAAGGAATATTATAAAAGAAAATTCATGTGTTGAATATAAAAATAGTCATGTGTTGACGATGTTCATGTGTTGAGTGAAATATTTTATATAATAAAAATTTACATCTTTATCATATTTAAAATTAGAAATACTTCCCAGTAGAAGTCTAATTAAAATCAAACGATAGATACCATAGTTTTATAAAATATTTTACTTAACAAAAATAGTGATGTGTTGACAGTACTCATGTGTTGAGATTAGTCGTGGGTTGAAAAAAAAAGATATAGATTCATGTGTTGAATGGGATAAATATTCATTTGTTGAATAAAATAAAGAAGTTGTGAAAAATATAAAGCCGTGATGATTAGATTGACGCCATTTTGACGTGAACGATATTTATATTGAATTGAAAACGATTTCGAAATGAAATGAATTGAAAACGATTTCGAAATGAAATGAATTGAAAACGATTTCGAAATGAAATGAATTGAAAACGATTTCGAAATGAAATGAATTGAAAACGATTTCGAAATGAATTGAATTGAAAACGATTTCGAATTGAATTGAAAGTGAATTGAAATGAATTCAAATTGAATTAAAATTTGAATCGAGTAGAAATGAATTTTAAAACGAATTTATAAAGAAGAATTCAATTTTGATTTGAATTGAAAAGAAAGTTGAAATTGCTTTTGAAACGAATTTAAAACGATTTATAAAATTCGTTTTAAAAGGGAAATCGACGAAATATATAATATATATATATATTATATATTTAATGGCCTGAATAGAACGCGCCGCGGCAGTTCGTGAATTTCGACCATTCGTTTCAAACGGACATTGCGGGAGATCCGACCGTCGGATTCTCCTAAAACCGGAACCGTTGGGTTCGTATCGAAAAGAGCTTTCCATTGAATATTAGAAATTTGAAATCTAAAGGTTGGATTTGGAATTATGTCCAAATCAAATTCAGAAAAGGTCGCTGTAAGTGCAGTTCGATGGCCGTTGATGGAAATCGACTGTACGGGCCTTGATAAAATTATTAAAAATATCTATAATTTGTGTAAAATTATAATATGTGAATTGGAAAGAATTGGGCTGGAAAATTCCACATTAGAATGATAAAAATAGATTTTTATCGAAATGAACTAGTTTTGAACTAGAATTAAAATCAATTTATTTTTGAAATAAATAAATTGAATTTGAAAGTGATTTTGAAAATAATCAATATTTCCAATACGTGGATTGGACTGGAGCTGAATCGAAGTTATCTTCGGGATATTTCGATGTTGGATTTCGAGACTATACAGATATTGTTATGGGAATTTGAAAGATATATTTTATATCGTTATTTCCAATACGATATATGTTGGTTTCAGAATTTGATATTGAATATAAGCCGATATATTTTCTATTCAAAGCCTTGTATTTAATATCGAATGTGATTTGGGTTTGTCGTGAATTGTGTTTTAGAAGACATTGGTTCTTTAACCCAGTTAAAGACAGAATATTGATTTTTGTGAAGATTAAAACTAAGTGGAGTTTTAATGAATCTTTAATTAGATTAAAAATGTGGATTGATAATTTAAATTATCAAATCTGAAAGGTGATCGAGAATGGAGTACCACCAGTTTTGCTCCAATGCGATAGTTAAATCTTTAATTAGATTTGAACGTGAAACGATAATTAATTTTGCCGATAACACCGTGGTGTTAGATGTGGAGTATTACCGGTTTTCTCCATGGGATATATAGGTTGGGATTGGGAAATAAAATAAATAATTACTTCGGTGTGGTTCGTTAATCCCGACTAGTTTGAAATGATATCCAAAGGAAGATTATAGGATAAATTTAGAAGAATTTATCTTGGATAAAATTAATGGGAACATTTCCCTAAGAATGTGTTTTTGTGAATAAAAGAATATTCTGAATTGGAATGAGGCGTTCATTGTGTTTGTGTAACATTTGTTAATTATATACGTGGGTTATTCGGAAAGGCCGGGTTATACCCATTCTAAATAACCGATTCGACGAGATGTCGAAGATGAAGACGGTGGTCGAAGACCGGAAGTCTTCACATCGTTTGGGTGATTACTGATGATCTTGATTGGGTTGTACACCCAAGATGAGGGAAACAGTCGGTGATCGTCCAGACGTACTTGGAGATGGATGGATATGCGAGGAAAGTGCCTCCGGTTTCGTTCAGACCCAGAACGAACTTGTAAACGGATTGTGTGTCTGACATTGGATTTTATTCTGTGTTGATTGATCTCTATTAAATATACATCTATTTGGCGGCGGAGAATTTATTCTCTTGCTTAACGCCCTTCTCTGAGACATACGAGCTCAGAGGTTGTATATCGATGGACATCAGTCGCATGGAATGAATTGCCTGTGTGGCATGCGTAAGTGGCAATTGATCAAGGCTTCTGTTGAAAAGCAAAGTCTTGTGGTTGATGATCAAAGCACGGCCTGTGTGGCGTAGCTTTGTGTATAACGTGAATTCGCGAGCCTCCCACCTCGGTATGAGTCAAAAACGGGATAGTGACTGCAGGGAGAGCACGACGTTTCTTTCTAGCTAGGGTGGTGTCAGTGACCTACCAGCCCTGACATTTATATACTTTTCACCTGTGTGGTTGTTGGATATGAGGCGCCTCTGATATAGGTCTGTAAGGACCGGGAAACTTGTGTTCAGGAATAATTAATCCTCAAAAGTAAGAGAGGACCGGCCCTGAAGATCCAAGGATCATAGTGGGGTCCTGGGACATTTGCTATAGTGTCTCGAATCGGAGAGGAGCTTGCCCCTTGCCTCGACTCATGACGGAATCCAATTTCCAATACGTGTATTGCGGTTTTAATTGTAGAACTAGTATGGCGACATGATAGATGGCACCCATGCCGCCTATGATTGATATTTATGATTGAAATTGTTTTGACACTATACACCTATAATAGTATCAAATAATGTGTTTTAAACGCATCAAGCATGCTTTGGCTGTTATAAGGGAAAACCCTATCCTCCGGCATGCGTTGCATTGTGTGATGGGACCTGGGTCTTATAACAGCTTCATTTTTCTTTATTTAGCATTGCGCTGTTTGTTCTATGCACTGGTTTTCTTGGGAGGAAACCCGTTCCGTGTTATACGGCGTGGTCCCTTGATTTACCTAACTTTAAAACCAATATTAATAACTGTTTTAGTTCTCACACCAGTCCCATGACTGACCTGGAGTTTATTGTTTTAACCTAAACTCTGGGTGCCCCTATTTTCTGCACGGGCAGCTAGTAGTTTTGGTTTTGCAGATTTATATTCACAGGAACCTGGTTTACAGCTGGAACGATGCTCGGAAAGCTCTGTATCCGTGCATCACTTCTAGTTGTGCTTTTGTATTATTTTCCGATGCTATGTAATTAAGTGTAATCTATGATATTTATCGAATGTAATTTATTCATTTATACTCTGTATATTCTTGTATCTGATGGAATTGTTGTAATAACAATGAAATGTTCTTCTGTATGCGTTCATTTGTGTGTTGTTCTCAACGCTATCCGCGCTTTCCTTCACGGGGAAGTTCGGGTCGTGTCAACCGCACTACGCTCCGTGACCCTAGCCGACGATCTGAATGTGCCACCTGAACGGCCTTCGAAACCTACACCTCCGCCCTGAAGCGCGCCCAGCTCGGCCCCACGATCCTCCCCAAAAACCAACGCGAACGGCTCACTTTCGAGCTTCAAATACGAGCTCAATCCTCCACGATATTTCTTCTAACGGGTATGAGTGGAGAGAGCTAAGGGAGCACTTCAATGTTGGCCTTGAAATCATTGGAAAAATATCGCCTGTATGTGGAGCGATTTAGGATCGAAGTAGGGAGCTTTTTCCGCCTTTGATTTTGTCTGGCAGCGGCTGCTCGGAAATGTGAGGGTATTTAGGGTTTTGACTTGGTCTAAGGCCATATATAATAATATATTTATTTATTTTATTATTTAATTTCTAAAAATGCTTGCTTGTTGATACGAACTCGAAATCAAACCATACGACTGTCGCCCCTAGCTAACTACCCCCATTCCGAACACACTGAGATATGTTTAGTAACCCAATTCGATTGTTTCGAGTAGTTTCCGCTAGAATTAAAATATAATTCAGTATATATTCAATTTGAACGTACGTTTTAAATTATCGGGGCCACATACGAACAAGAAAAATTCCCAAAAAAATATTTTCTAACTTCGTATTGACGATACGGTCCTAACAAAACCAGTTTCGTCGAATTCTGAGATCTTTTGAAAAATGGCCATTTTCCAGTCGATTAAAATCAACTGAAACTGGTCAAACGCGTTTTCCTTTGCCACGCTCACATATTGATTCGAAAAATTATGAAATTTGAAACCTAGCAATAATTTGACATCACGGATTCAACAAAAGAGGTTTCGTCGAAATCCGAGGTCATTTGCAAAATCTCCATTTTTAAGGGCCTAAATTCCATAGCGACTATTCAGATTTTAAACTGGACATATCTTTTGATTCCCGCTATGAAATTTTGATTTTTCAGATTCGCTGGAAAGATATTATCAATTAGATCCTAATGATTTTGGTTTCACTAAAATCAGGATTGTTTTGCACCCGGTATGTTCAATTGAAGTTTGAAATCTAATTATCGAACTACCGCGCCATTTTCAATTTTATTTATAATTATATATAAATATTTATATTCTAACGACGACGCGTATAAATATATACGTTCGAATTATATTCAAAATAAATTTCTCGTCGATATTATTTAAAATAATTCATTTTAAATAACTAAAATTCGCTAAAATCGCCAAAATAAAAATTTTGAACTGGCCCAGATTTTCGGGTTGTTACAATCTCCCCCACTTAAAAATTTTCGTCCCCAAAAAGGAACAAAGTCGAAAGTGGTTTGATTAATCAACTCTACGCTCGATCTGACTTGCATTCTCCAATCTTTTCAGTTTCTGAGAATTTTCAAATTTTCAAAAATTTGGCTAACACCCTAAATTTTCGAAAAATTTCGCCATAACCTCCCCTGCACCGGGAGCATCGGGGAATTTCAAATAGCTTCCCCGGTCCTTCAGATCTCAAAAAGAAAAAGAAAAAGCCAAGCGGCTAGCCAATAGGCTCATAAAATCAGCATCACCCAAACAAAACAGTAAATTATGTAGTAAACATGTACCTATTTGTCGGGCAAACAAATTTTATTCTCTGCTCTAGCCTCCTTGCTATGACCTGTTCAATATAAGTATATGTATATACAAGCAAATGTGACCAATTTACAATACAATTCAATATTTGTTTCAATTAGGCATAATGATTGAAAATTATCAAACAATTTAACAAACAACACAAACATCAATCAATTAGTGGATTAACGTTCCAAATTCATAATTTTGATATATATAAAGAAAATCATGTTTTGGTGCCAAATCACAACAATTATTCTAGCTATATTAGTTTTGGTTCTCACACCAGTCTAATGGAAATATATAGAAAATCACACCTTCGAAACTCGAACATAAATGTTGATGATGCGATCGCTATCATCAATATCATCTTCGGGCGACTAGAGTGTGATGCTATATCTATCCAATATATTAAAACTTTGAATATACGTTTGCAAGGCGTATATGCAAATTCTTTATATACTGAATTGTCCAAAATCAATATAAATAGATTATTCAAATACGTGTAAAACGATCTAAATTTCAAAACAGAATTGTTTTCATTTGAAAAATATACTCTCCACACTCGTTCTAGGATACTGCTGATCCTATCTCTAACGAGTCATTCTAATTGGATATTACTAATCCAATATCTGATGAATTCTTTCGTAAGATTCTAATGTGTCTTGTTCTCGAGCTTTGTAAACCAAAGCTCTGATACCAACTGTGAAAACCCGTCACTTCCCCGTAAAGGAAAGCGTCGGATAGTTCGAGAACAAGCCACAACAGAACGCATATAAAAGAACATTTCATTGTATATTACAACCATGCATCAGATTACAAGAATATACAGAGTATAAATGAATATTACACAGAAATATCAGAGATTTAAATTAAATTTAAATACATAGCAGCGGAAAATAATACAATACACAACTAGAAATAGATATACGGATACAAAGCTTTCCGGATATCGTTCCAACTGTAAACCAGGATCCTGTGAATATAAATCTGCAAAACCAAAACTACTAGCTGCCCGTGTCGAAAATAAGGGCACCCAGAGTTTAGGTTAAAACAATAAACTCCAGGTCAGTCATGGGACTGGTGTGAGAACTAAAACAGTTAATCTTTATTTTTAAAGCCAGGTAAATCAAGGGACCACGCCGTATAACACGGAACGGGTTTCCTCCCAAGAATACCAGTGCATAAAACAAACAGCGCAATGCTAAATAAAGAAAAATGAAGCTGTTATAAGACCCAGGTCCTATCACACAATGCAACGCAAGCCGGGGGATAGGGTTTTCCCTTATAACAGCCAAAGAATGGTTGATACGTTTTAAAGCAAATCATTTGATACTATTATAAGTGCATAGTGTATAAAACAACTACAAATCATAAGTATCAATCATAGGAGGCATGGGTACCATATATCGTGTCGCCATATATAGGTTTACAAATAAAACCGCAAATGTCACGTATTTGGAAATTGGATTTCCGTCTATGAACCGAGGCAAAAGATAGTCCTCAACCGATTCGAGACAATCTTGCCCATGTCCCAGGATCAGAACGCATCAACCCTTTAGATCGTCAGGGCCGGTCCACCGATGTGGATTATTATGCCTGAACACTACGTCTCTCCGCACTTTGGGGCGTAAATGAGCCAACGAATGGCTCCATCGGACCTGGATCGTCCGATCTAACCGAGGCGCCTCGCAACAGCAACAACCACATAAGTCAAACTCGTCAGGGCGTGTAAAACCACTGACGCAACTTCTAGCTAGAAAGATACGCAAGTCCTCCCTGATGTCCTCTCCCGTTTTTGGTTCATACCGGGTGTGAACCTCGCGAAGTAAACGTTACACGAAGCTACGCCACAAAGGCCTTGCTTTGATCATCACCACAAGACTTTGCTTTTCAACAGAAGCCTCGATCATTTGCCACTTAGGCATGCCACACAGGCAATTCACTCCATGCGTTTGATATCCATCAATATATAACCCCTGAGCTCGTACGTCTCAGAGAAGGGCGTTAAGCAAGAGAATAAATTCTCCGCCGCCAAACAGATATATATTTAATAGAGATCAATCACACGGACTAAAATCCAATGTCAGACACACAGTCCATTTACAAGTCCGTTCTGGGTCTGAACGAAACCGGAGGCACCTAGTACCCCGCATATCCGTCGATCTCCAAGTACGTCTGGACGATCACCAACTGTTTCCATCTTCTTGGGTGTACAGCCCAATCAAGATCATCAGTAATCACCCAAACGACGTGAAGACTTCCGGTCTTCAACCACCGTCTTCATCTTCGACTTATCGTCGTATCAGTTATTCAGAATGGGATAAACCCGGTCTTTCCGAATAACTCGCGTATATTTTAAATGAGTGTTACACAAACACAACATACGCCTCATTCCAATTCATCAGTCACTAACCGTAAATTAATCAAGAGAATAATTTCCCAAATATTAACCCCGAAGGCCGAAACCAACATCAGATCAATATCCAGAAAACCATTCTGCTTGGCTAACCGACAGTTAGTTTCTAAATTTCACATTCATAAGGAAAGGTTCCCATTAATTTTATCCAAGATAAATTCCTTGAATTTATTCTTTAATCTCCTTTGAATATCAATTCAAACTAGTCGGGATTAGCGAACCACACCGAAGAAATCATTTATTTTATTTCCCAATCCCAACCTATTCATCCCATGAAGTAAAACTGGTTATACTTCATATCCAACACCACGGTGTTATCGGTAAATTCAATTACCATTTCACGTTCAAATCTAATTAAATATTTAACTATCGCCTGGAGCAAAAATGGTGATACTCCATTTTCGATCATTTCAATCTAATTAAAGATTCATTAAAACTCCACTTAGTTTTAATCTTCGACTGGGTTAAAGAATCAGTGTCATTTAACACGGTTCACGATAAACCCATAATCACATTCCATTAATTATCGAGTTAAAGAACAAGTGTTATTTAAAACACTGTTCACGATAAACCCAAAAATCAATACCAATTCAATTCCAATTAAATATCATTTAATTGGTACACTTCATTAAATCTAAATAAAAAGATTTAATCTTTTCTCAACTGGGTTCAAGAACAGTGTTAGTGAAGACACCATTCACGACAAACCCAAATCACATTTGATATTCAATATAAGGCTCTGAATAGAAAATATATCGGCTTATATTCAATATCAAATTCTACGACTAACAAATATCGCATTGGAAATAACAATATATATATATCTTTCAAATTTCCATAACAACATTTGTATAATCACGAAATCCAACATCGAAATATTCCGAAGACAATTTCGATTCAAATCCATTCCAATGCAATCATTGGAAATTTTGGTTATTTTCAAAACCATTTCGAATTCAATTTATTTATTTTAAAAAAATAAATAGAATTATAATTCTAGTTCAAAACTAGTTCATTTCGATAAAAATCTATTTTTATCTTTTCAAATATGGAGTTTTTCATCCCAATTCTTTCTAAATCATTTCTTATGATTTTACATAAATTATTACTATTTTTAATAATTTTATCAAGGCCCGTACAGTCGATTTCCATCAACGGCCATCGAATTGCACTTACAGCGACCTTTTTCAAATTTGATTTGGACATAATCCCAAATCCAACCGTTAGATTTCAAATTTCAAATAACCATTAGAAAGCTCTTTTCGATACGAACCCAACGGTTCCGGTTTTAGGAGAATCTGACGGTCGGATCTCCCGTAATGTCCGTTTGAAATAAATGGTCGAAATTCACGAACTGCCACGGCGCGGCGCGTTCTATTCAGGCCATTATATTATATATATATAATATATATAATATATATTTCGTCGATTTCTATTTAAAACGAATTATATAAATAGTTTTAAAATTCGTTTCAAAAGCAATTTCAACTTCCATTTCAATTCAAATCAAAATTGAATTCTTCTTTATAAATTCGTTTTAAAATTCATTTCTATTCAATTCAAATTTCAATTCAATTTGAATTCATTTCAATTCGCTTTCAATTCAATTTGAATTCATTTCAATTCATTTCGAAATCGTTTTCAATTCAATTCATTTCGAAATCGTTTTCAATTCAATTCATTTCGAAATCGTTTTATATTCAATTTGTTTCAATATAGTTCGAATTTCAAATCTATTCAATTTCAAATCTATTCAATTTCAATTCCAATTCGAATTCATTTACATTCAATTCTTTTCAAAATATCAGATTTTGAAATCACTTTCGATATTCATTATAAAATGAATAAAATCGATATAAATATCGTTCACGTCAAAATGGCGTCAATCTAATCAACACGGCTTCATATATTTCTATTTTCAAATATTCTATTTCAAATATTTCCTTTTTCAAAATAGTTGTCATTATCAAAATATTTCGTTCAACACATGACCAATCTCAATGGATGAGTACTGTCAACACATGAACCTTTATTTTATAATATTCTTTATTTTTCAAATTGGAATGAGGCCCAATCAATAACCATATAAAGTTAATTATATGGATTTCCTACAACAAATGTATATAATAGCAACGATAGATAATCAACCATCAACCAAAGGGCACTACACTGTATAAGCATCAAATATAGATATCTAACGCTTATAACAGCCTGTCAATCAATCGATCGACATATTTAATCAATCAGGATGAGTGAGATTCATATTTCATCATAACACCCGTGTGGGGTTTTCAAACAATCAAACACAGATTTTAGTTGTGCAGTTGGGCGATGTGTAAAATTTATCGTCCCAATCAATATCAGTCAAATCAGTGTATATAAACAAATCGGTCGATTTTTTTATAAATATTTATTTATTCACTTTCACGTTAAAAATTATATTTTTAACGATAAAACATTTTATTCAACCTATGAATATTCTATTCGGTTCATTTACTCAATAAAATGATATTTTTATTTTTCTAACATATTTTAGAAAATTTCGGCGGCATAACGGCACGATACTAGAAACGGGAAAAGGCCTAGCCTTATCCCCGGTCTAGTGAAGGCCCACGCCATTCACACATCAATCAAATCCACCAAACAACCAAATTCAAATCAAATCATCTAACTAATTTATGCAACCAAACAAACAAGTCCATGGTCTGTGGACGATTGTGTCGGGTGCTACTAAGCACCGTCTGCATCCTAGTATATATATATATATATACACAACTAGAAAAAGAAATTGAAAGGTGAGAAATTCTCACTGATAGCTATCCAACCATCTCGACTCTTCTTTTGCAGAAGTCTTCGTCGTCCTCGCCTTTTTGTCATCTTCGTTGCCCGTATTCTCTACATATGTTAAAATCAAATTTTTACTTCGCTATTCAATATATAAAAATCGAATTTTTACTTTGCTATTCAATATATAAAAATCAAATTTTTACTTTACTATTCAATTTCATATTTTTTTATCTAAAAAGGCCGAATCTTTTCAAATATAAAGATTAAATCTTTTTATCGCTCTAACATATGTGTAAAAATCAAATTTTTTATAATAGTGAATACATAAAAAAAACACATTATTAACATCAATGTTATTTATATATCGAAGTCACGTTTTCAAACTAGAACAAGTTCATATAAAGATCATATTTTTCTATTTCTAAAAACAATATTTTTCTATTGCTAAAAACAATACTTTTCTATTTCTAAAAACAATACTTTTCTTTTCTAAAAACAATATTTTCAAAATCTGACTTTTAACTTTGTTATTCACATTAAAGACAATGCTACTTCTTTATATAATGATATATACACAAAAATTCAGCTTTTCCATATAATGATATCTATGCAAAAATTTAGCTTTTTCTATATTATGATATCTATGCAAAAATTTAGCTTTTTCTATATTATGATATCTTTGCAAAAGTTTAGCTTTTTCTATATTTTAAAACTAGATTTAAAATACGGTTTATACATACATATATATATATATAAATTTCAGATTTAAACTATGTTATTTATTAGGGAGAAAAGAAAGAAAAGAAAATAAAAAAAATAAAAAAATAAATAAATAAATAAATGAACAAACGTTACCATCGGTCTTCTTCTTCCTCGCGTTAACTACTGTGACCTAGAAACCCGTTCATGCTCAAAACCTTTGACCTCAACCGCACTCCTCTCCGTGACCCTAGCCGACGATCTGAATGTGCCACCTGAACGGCCTTCGAAACCTACACCTCCGCCCTGAAGCGCGCCCAGCTCGGCCCCACGATCCTCCCCAAAAACCAACGCGAACGGCTCACTTTCGAGCTTCAAATACGAGCTCAATCCTCCACGATATTTCTTCTAACGGGTATGAGTGGAGAGAGCTAAGGGAGCACTTCAATGTTGGCCTTGAAATCATTGGAAAAATATCGCCTGTATGTGGAGCGATTTAGGATCGAAGTGGGAGCTTTTTCCGCCTTTGATTTTGTCTGGCAGCGGCTGCTCGGAAATGTGAGGGTATTTAGGGTTTTGACTTGGTCTAAGGCCATATATAATAATATATTTATTTATTTTATTATTTAATTTCTAAAAATGCTTGCTTGTTGATACGAACTCGAAATCAAACCCTACGACTGTCGCCCCTAGCTAACTACCCCCATTCCGAACACACTGAGATATGTTTAGTAACCCAATTCGATTGTTTCGAGTAGTTTCCGCTAGAATTAAAATATAATTCAGTATATATTCAATTTGAACGTACGTTTTAAATTACCGGGGCCACATACGAACAAGAAAAATTCCCAAAAAAATATTTTCTAACTTCGTATTGACGATACGGTCCTAACAAAACCAGTTTCGTCGAATTCTGAGATCTTTTGAAAAATGGCCATTTTCCAGTCGATTAAAATCAACTGAAACTGGTCAAACGCGTTTTCCTTTGCCACGCTCACATATTGATTCGAAAAATTATGAAATTTGAAACCTAGCAATAATTTGACATCACGGATTCAACAAAAGTGGTTTCGTCGAAATCCGAGGTCATTTGCAAAATCTCCATTTTTAAGGGCCAGAATTCCATAGCGACTATTCAGAATTTTCAACTGGACATATCTTTTGATTCCCGCTATGAAATTTTGATTTTTCAGATTCGCTGGAAAGATATTATCAATTAGATCCTAATGTTATTGGTTTCACTAAAATCCGGATTGTTTTGCACCCGGTATGTTCAATTGAAGTTTGAAATCGAATTATCGAACTACCGCGCCATTTTCAATTTTATTTATAATTATATATAAATATTTATATTCTAACGACGACGCGTATAAATATATACGTTTGAATTATATTCAAAATAAATTTCTCGTCGATATTATTTAAAATAATTCATTTTAAATAATTAAAATTCGCTAAAATCGCCAAAATAAAAATTTTAAACTGGCCCAGATTTTCGGGTTGTTACAGGTTGGATTTTGTAGCACCCAATCTAAATGGTTCATCATCTTTCATATTGTCGATCTACCCCTACTATGCTTAAACTACCCATACTTATCTTAATACTTCAAAACAGTCCTTCTTTTAAACCCTAACCCTAATTCTCTAAGTAGGCCTTATTTCCAACAATTACCCCTATTTTTTAACTTATGTTAATGATTGGTTTTTGCAGCACCAATCCAAAAGATTCATCATCTTTCGTATTTGTCGATCTACCCCTAATACGCTTAAACTACCCCTACTATGCTTAAATTACCCTTACTTCTTTGAATACTTCAAAACAGTCCTTCTTTTTAATCCTACCTCTAATTTTATAAGTAGCACTTACTTCCAACAATTACCCCTATTTTTTAACTTACGTGAAGGGTTGGTTTTTGCATCACACAATATAAACGATTAATCATCTTTCATATTTGTCGATCTACCCCTACTATGCATAAACTACCCCTCCTTCTCTGAATACTTCAAAATAGCCTTCTTTTATTCCTATCCCTAATTCTCTAAATAGCCCTTAGTTCCAAAGATCACCCTAATTTGTTAACAACTGTGATGGGTTTGTTTTTCCAGCACCCAATCCAAATGAATCATCATCCTTCATATTTGTAGATTTACCCCTACTATGCTTAAACTACCCCTACTTCTCCTAATACTTCAAAACAATCCTTCTTTTTAATCCAACCCTAATTTTCGAAATGGCCCTTCCTTCCTACAATTACCTTTATTTTTTTACTATGGTGAACGATTGGTTTTTCCTGCACCCAATCCAAATCATCTTACATATTCGTCGATCTACCCCTACTATGCTTAAACTACCCCTACTTCTCTTTATACTTCAAACCAAACCTTCTTTTTAATCCTACCTCTAATTGTATAAGTAGCACTTACTTCCAACAATTACCCCTGTTTTTTAACTTCAGTGAAGGGTTCGTTTTTGCATCACACAATATAAACGATTCATCATCTTTCGTATTTGTCGATTTCCCTCTATTATGCTTAAACAACCCCTACTTCTCCTAATACTTCAAAATAGCCATTCTTTTTATTCCTATCTGAAACACCCCACCTCCGTTAGGGTCACTCTCAAAGGGAATGCCCTAATTTTGGTGGAGGTTTATAAGTATAAGTCACAGATATACAAGACAGATATAAGAACACATATTTTTTAACAGCGGAAAAACAACAAACTTTTATTCCATTAAAGATACGTGTTACAACAACCATACCATAATTGTCTTACAATACTTCCAAAAAACATAACATGTTCATAACTGTCTTGATTACATTATTCAAAGAAGCATAAAGAAAATATAAGTAAACTGCAAAAGTCCCAAAGTTGCTGTCCAAAGCCATAATCCAAAACGAAAAGATCCAAGCAATACATTCTTTCTCTTCAAGCTGGATATGAAGGCTGGTCAAGCTGCGGTATTCCCTCCCTGTGGACCTGGGAGGGGGGGGGAACAGAAGAAAATAAGACGAAAGAAAAGTAGAGTCAGACATAAAGCCTGAGTAAGTCTAGTACTATTCAGTCTATGAATAAAGAACTGGGTATGATAAGTATAAACTAGAAATGGGGAAAGCACCATAAATTTAGTTAAGTTGTCTAGGGTCGAATATACTATCGTACCCCATATTAATCTCTGAACCCATATAAACTAGTTCCCAACTGGCACCCCCTAATCAGGGTGAAGTGATCCATTTTATGATGATCGGCTCCAACTCGCATAGTTACATGTGTCTTACGGCCCCCGATGTTGTAGTTACCTATGCTGATCCCACCATGGGGTGTATCAAGTCCCATGGTGGCGGCCCGACACAATCCTAGAATGCACATGTATGCTACTGGTGCCCAGTGCCTTATTTTTCTACGCCGGAGTGTGTGCACGCCCGCACCCCGTTAGAACCTACACTGTTGCACCACCGCCGTCGATATGACCTCTTACAATCAGCCCAGTAATCGTGCCCCACCCTGCCTAGTTTCAGGGTATCATGATACCTTATAGGGTTACTGCTGAAAAGGGTCCCCCGCTACTAGGTTTTTCTATTTCTAGCCAACATGCTAATTTGGTTAAGTTTTTTTGTAAACCTAACCCCCAATCAGTCTGTTTAGTTTAGCATGTTCCATTTTGATCAAGTATTAATATAATTTACTTAATCCTATCAATCCTGACTCAGCCTTAATTGTCTTATTAAAGCCTTGACCTCTCACATTAGACAGGTATTGTTGTGGCTGCCTGTTGCCGGTTGGGTCCGGGCAGTCTTACGCCACAACTCAGTCTAACCTCGGGTCCTTATTGGGCTCCATGTTTAACCACCCACATTGGATAGGTATTGTTGTGACTACTGGACAGCCGGGCAGTTCCGGGCAGGTTTACATCACAACTCAATCCAACCTCTGGTTAAACACATCGTATTTTCTACATTTACATATTTTGTCTTTCTTCTTTTTATATGTAAATATTTGCGGCCTATTATTCAAAATCAATTTAAGCTAATGGTGTAAAGGTTTACACCAATCATGGGCCCAACCCATTCTTGAATTTGGGCCCGTCTACTTTTATATTTTCATTTATTAATTAATTTGGCCCAACGCTATTTCCCCCGTTTAATACGTTCGTTTATTATAATATATGTTGGGCTTAGCCTTTTAAGCCCAACTTAGCCACGTGAAAAAGGGGAGGCTTAAAACGTGATTGTATACACAAAAAGGGGAATGTGAACGCATGAACTTGCAACATAACGTTGGAACTACAAAATAGAAACAGGTGTACTTGCATTGTAGTAACATATACTTTAGTCATAAAGCATAAGTGACATGAATCAAACCATGTAAACTTGTAGTTAAGTTAAGATTCTAACTAAATTAGATATCATGATGGACACAAAGTCTTAACTACAACATAAACCTATATTTATACTTAGGCATAATGTCAAACATAAGCAAATCATGTTTATAAAATTACTATATGTTTACAAAGGTGCTTAATTTTGTTACTAATACAAAAGTATAGTTCAACTAGAATTATTCCAACTTAATCACGCTTTTTAATCTATTCACATAATCATGGCACAAATATACCCAAACATGAAATCATGGTTTTTGATTTATTCATGTAATCATGGCATAAATATTCCTAAACATGAAATCATGGTTTTTACTTTATTCATGCAAACTTGCAATTGGAATGTAATTCTAACTTAGCTATGTGTCACATATATTATCATATAATTCTTGTTAACAATATAGGTCTAACATGTTTTTCAATTAGGCATAATACCAAACATAGCCTAGTCATATTCATAAAATGAACATAAATTCACAAAGAGGCTTACTTTTGTTTCTAATACAAAAGTATGGTTTTATACATAGATCACGATCCCAATTCCAACATAATTTCATATGAATCATAATACCCCAAATTTGATCCAATTACACAAAAAGTGATTTTGTACAAAAATATACAATATGTTGGCATAGTAGCAAAACCACATACTTGCATGAATCTAAATTAAACAACCACAAACATGTAGCTTCAACATGAATTACATACTTGCGAATATCCAATCGTATACTTGCATGAATCTCAAATAAACTACCGCAAACATGTAGTTTTTATCATGAATTACATTCTTGCGAATATCCAATCGTTACATCACAATATTCCAAATCGATTAGAATCATAGCAACGCACAAATATGAATTACTATCACCACAAATCAAGTGTACAAATCAAACACAGTCATTTATTCACATCGGAATAGTACTCTACTTACAATCGTGTGACGAATTCTTCAATTCAGAAATCTGAATTCTGGATTTGGAGATGCTATTCCTTTGACGTAGGCGTTGATTTGATTTGTTTAAGTTTAACTTGTAGTTGCTTTATTCTTTAGAGTTTGTCTCCTAATTGTCTCTCAAATTGGTGGCTACTCCTTGTCGTTCCTCAGCAGCATGATGGCCTCATTCTTATTTTTGAATCAATAGATTAGGTAGAGTCTAGGGTCATTTTTATAGAGTTTATGAACTGATTAGGACCATCGATGTAGCTTGGGTTAATCGTAGCCATTCATTCGAAAGAGAGACCAATCAGGAGCTGACACCTAGCCCTAGTGACAAGGCAAGGCTCAGAAAATCGACCAACATAGACCAGGCCAGCCAGGGTGGGCTGGGTTCGACCTGGCTCTGGGACCAGGTCGACAGCCCAGTCGACAGCCCTGTCGACATGGCTAGCCCAGGTCGACTGCCAAGTCGACCTGGGTGCCTTAGGCGGGAATTTTCCCGCCCTGGCCACTTGGGCCCGATTTTTGAATTTTAAACTTGTTTTCTAAGCTGTTTTTCGTCTGTTTGAATTTTAACCTGAATTCTGAAACTTCCGGAGGCCATATCTTCTTCATACGGACTCCGTTTTTCGAAAACTCGGACTCTATTTCGCGTATTTTTCCGAGACGAACACAATGGCGTATCCCGTTTCCCTCAATTCTTTGATTTGAAATTAATTATACTTTAATTTGTGAATTTCTCTGTTATAGAATACACGGGGTGTTACACTATCCCTAATTATCTAAATAGCCCTTAGTTCCAACAATTACCCTTATTTTTTAACAACTGTTAAGGGTTGTTTTTTGCAGCACCTAATCCAAATGATTCATCACCTTTCATATTTGCCGATCTACTTCTACTATGCTTAAACTACCCCTACTTCTCTTAATACTTCAAAACAGCCCTTCTTTTTAATCCAACCCTAATTCTCTAAATAGCCCTTCCTTCCTACAATTACCTCTATTTTTTTACTATTGTGAAGGATTGGTTTTTGCAGCACCTAATCCAAAAAATTCATCATCTTTCATATTCGTCGATCTACACCTACTATGCTTAAACTAACCCTACCTCTCTTTATATTTTAAAACAACCTTTCTTTTTCATCCTACCACGAATTCTCTAAATAGCCCTTAATTCCAACAATTACACCTATTTTTTAATTTCTGTAAAGGTTTGGTTTTTGCAGCACCCAATCCAAACGATTCATCATCTTTCATATTTGTCGATCTACCCCAACTACGCTTGAACTACCCCTACTTCTCTTAATAATTCAAAACAACCCTTCTTTTTAATCCTATACCTTATTCTGTAAATAGCCCTTACTTCCAACAATTACCCCTATTTTTTAACTTCTGTGAAGGGTTTGTTTTTGTAGCACCCAATCCAAGTGATTCATCATCTTTCATATATGTCAATCTACCCCTACCATGCTTAACCTACCCATACTTTTCTTAATTCTTCAAAATGGTCCTGCTTTTAAACCCTACCCCGAATTCTCTAAATAGGCCTTACTTCCAGCAAGTACCCCTATTTTTTAACTTCTGTTAAGGGTTGGTTTTTGGAACACCCAATCGAAATCATCTTTCATATTCGTCGGTCTTCCCCTACTATGCTTAAACAACCCTTACTTATCTTTATACTTAAAACCAAACCTTCTTTTTAATCCTACTTTTAATTTGATAAGTAGCACTTACTTCCAACAATTACCCCTATTTTTTAACTTCTGTGAAGGGTTGGTTTTTGCATCACACAATATAAACGATTCATCATCTTTCATATTTGTCGATTTCCCTCTACTATGCTTAAACTACCCCTACTTCTCCTAATACTTCAAAATAGCCCTTCTTTTTATTCCTATCCCTAATTATCTAAATAGCCCTTAATTCCAACAATTACCCTTATTTTTTAACAACTATGAAGGGTTGTTTTTTGCAGCATCTAATCTAAATGATTCATCACCTTTCATATTTGCTGATCTACTCCTACTATGCTTAAACTAACCCTACTTCTCTTAATACTTCAAAACAACCCTACTTTTTAATCGAACCCTAATTCTATAAATAGCCCTTCCTTCCTACAATTACCTCTATTTTTTTACTATCGTGAAGGATTGGTTTTTGCAACACCCTATCCAAAAAATTCATCGTCTTTCATATTTGTTGATCTACCCCTACTATGCTTCAACTACCCCCACTTCTCTTTATATTTTAAAACAACCTTTCTTTTTTATCCTACCACTAATTATCTAAATGGCCCTTACTTCTAACAATTACCCCTATTTTTTATTTTCTGTAAAGGGTTGGTTTTCGCAGCACATAGTCCAAAAGATTCATCATCTTTCATATTTGTCGAAATACCCCTACTATGCTCAAACTACCCCCACATCTCTTGATACTTCGAAATGGACCTTCTTTTTAATCCTATCCCTAATACTCCAAATATCCCTTACTTCCAAAAATTACCCTTATTTTTTAACTACTATGAAGGGTTTGTTTTTGCAGCACCCAATCCAAATGATTCATCATCTTTCATATTTGTCGATCTACTCCTACTATGCTTAAACTACCCATACTTCTCTTACTACTTCAAAACAGTCCATCTTTTTAATCCTACCCCTGATTCTCTAAATAGCCCTTACTTCCAGCAACTACCCCTATTCTTTAACTACTGTGAAGGGTTGGTTTTTGCATCACCGGATATGATTCATCACCTTTAATATTTGTCGATCTAACCCTACTACGCTTAAACTACCCCTACTATACTTAGACTACCACTATTTGTCTTAATACTTCAAAACAATCCTTCTTTTTAATCCTACCTCTAATTCTCTAAATAGCCCTCACTTCCAACAATTACCCCTATTTTTTTACGTTTGTGAAGGGTCTTTTTTTGCAGCACCCAATCAAAACGGTTCATCATCTTTCATATTTGTCGATCTACCCCTACTACTCTTAAACTATCCCTACTTCTCTTAATACTTCGAAATATCCCTTCTTTTTAATCCTAACCCTAATTATATAAATAGCACATACTTCCAAAAATTACCCGTATCTATTAACTACTGTGAAGGGTTGGTATTTGCATCACCCAATTTAAATGATTCATCGTCTCTTATATTTGTCGATCTACACCAACTATGCTTAAACTACACCTACTTCTCTTTATACGTCAAAAAAACCCTTCTTTTTAATCCTACCCCTAATTCTCTAAATATCTCTTCCTTCCAACAATCACCCCTATTTTTTCTATTGTGAAGTATTGGATTTTGCAGTACCCAATCCAAACAATTCATCGTCTTTCATATTCGTCTATCTACCTCTACTATGCTTAAACTACCACTAATTCTCAGTATACTTCAAAACAACCCTTCTTTTTAATCCTACCCCTAATTCTCTAAATGTCCCATACTTCCACAAATTACCTCTATTTGTTAACTTCTGTGAAGGGTTGGTTTTTGGAGCACCCCATCCAAATGATTCCTCATCTGTCATGTATGTCGATCTACCCCAACTATGCTTAAACTACCCCTACTTCCCTTAGTACTTCAAAATAACCCTTCTTTTTAATCCTACCCCAAATTCACTAAGTAGCCCTTCTTTCCAACAATTGCCCCAGTTTTTTGACTACTATGAAGGATTGGTTTTTGCAGCACCCAATTCAAATGATTCATCATCTTTCATATTTTTCAATCTACCCCTACTATGCTTGAACTACCCATACTTCTCTTAATACTTCAAAACAACCCTCATTTTCAATCCTACCCCAAATTCTCTAAATAGCTCTTACTTCCAACAATTACCCCCTTTTTTAATTACTGTGAAGGGTTAGTTTTTGCAGCACCCAATCCAAACGATTCATCATCTTTCATATTTGTTAATCTACCCATACTTTTCTTAATACTTCAAGACAACCCTTCTTTTTAATCCGATCCCCAATTCTGTGAATAGCCTTTATTTCCAACAATTACCCTTATTTTTTAACTTTTATGAATGGTTGGATTTTGCTGCATCCAATCCAAATGATTCATCATCCTTGATATTTTTCCATTTACCACTACTATGCTTAAACGACCCCTACTTCTCTTAATACTTCAAAACAGTCCTTCCTTTAATCCTACCCCTAATTCTCTAAATATCCCTTCTTTCCAACAATTACCTCTATTTTTTTCTATTGTGAAGGATTGGTTTTTGCAGCACCGAATCCAAACAATTCATCATCTTTCATACTTGTCGATCTACCCCTACTATGCTTAAACTACCCCTACTTCATTTAATACTTTAAAACAACCCTTCTTTTTAATCCTTCCACTAATTATCTAAATAGCCATTACTTCCAACAATTACCCCTATTTTTGAACTTCTGTGAAGGGTTTGTTTTTGTAGCAACCAATCCAAATGATTCATCACCTTTCATATTTGTTGATCTACCATACTATGCTTAAACTACCCATAATTATCTTAATACTTCAAAACAATCCTTCTTTTAAATCCTACCCCTAATTCTCTAAATAACCCTTACTTCTAACAATTACCCCTATTTTTTAACTTCTGTGAAGGTTTGTTTTTTGTAGCCGCCAATCCAAATGATTCATCATCTTTCATATTTGTCGATCGACCCCTACTATGCTTAAACTACCCCTACTTCTCTTAATACTTCAAAACAGTCCTTTTTAATCCTATCTTAATTCTCTAAATAGACCTTACTTCCAACAGTTACCCCTACTTTTTAACTTTCGTGAAGGATTGGTTTTGGCAGCACCCAATCCAAACGATTCATCATCTTTCATGTTTGTTGATCCACCACAACTATGCGTAAACTACCCCAACTTCTCGTAATACTTCAAAACAGCTCTTCTTTTTAATCCTACCCCAAATTCTCTAAATAGCCCTTACTTCCAAGAATTGCCCATATTTTCTAACTACTGTGAGATGTTTGTTTTTGCAACACCCAATCTAAACGATTCATCATCTTTCATATTTGTCGAGCTACCCCTACTATGCTTAAACTATCCCTACTTCTCTTAATACTTCAAAACAAACATTCTTTTTAACCCTACCACTAATTCTCTAAATAGGTCTTCCTTCCAAAAATTACCCCTATTTTTTAACAATTGTGAAGGATTGGTTTTTGCAGCATCCAATCCAAACGATTCACCATCTTTCCTATTTGTCGATCTACCCCTACTATGCTTAAACTACTCTTCTTCTCTTAATACTTCAAAACAAACCTTCTTTTTAATACTTCCACTAATTCTCTAAATAGCCCTTACATCCAAAAATTACCCCTACTTTTTAACTTCTGCGATGGGTTTGTTTTTGGAGCACCCAATCCAAATGATTCATCATCTTTTATATTCGTCGATCTACACGAACATTACTTAAACTACCCCTTCTTCTCTTAATACTTCAAGACAACCCTTCTTTTTAATCCTACCCTTAATTCTCTAAATAGCCCTTCTTTCCAACAATTACCCCTATTTTTTAACTATTGTGAAGGATTGGTTTTTGCAGCACCTAATCCAAACGATTCATCATCTTTCATATTTGTCGATCTACCCCTACTATGCTTAAACTACTCTACTTCTCTTAATACATAAAAACAACGCTTCTTTGTAATCCTACCCTTTACTCTCTTAATAGCCCTTACTTCCAACAATTACCCCTATTTTTTAACTTCTGTGAAGGGTTGGTTTTTGTAGTACCCAATCAAAACGATTTACCATCTTTCATATTTGTCGATCTGCTCTTACTATGCTTAAACTATACAAACTTATCTTAATACTTCAAAATAGACCTTCTTTTAAATCCTACCCTAATTCTCTAAATTTTCCTTACTTCCAACAATTACCCCTATTTTTAACTTCGGTGAACGATTGGTTTTTGCAGCAGCCAATTCAAATGATTCATCATCTTTCATATTTGTCGAACTACCCCTACTGTTAACCGTATTTTTGGTCCAGTTCCCAGGAGAGCATCAGACACGCCCAACTCAACGTACCTCGTGAAGTTGAGGCCGAAAAGGGACACAAAAGTGTGAGGGAAACAGGATCAATAAGGGATTACACCACTTGTGGCCTCACGGCATGCAAAAGACGACCACAAACCAAGGCATCGTACCCCGAAGGAGTTACGCGGCTCGACCACCCAGTCCCGGGACTCTCGCGCCCCTCGGAAGGACCTCACCCAGGCATGACGTGGAATTCGCACCCTGCCGGGTGTGAAATCTCGCACCCGTGCCCGGGTTCGAAATTTAGTATCCATTGGGTGCGAGGTCTCGAGCCCAGCGGGTGCGAAATCTCGCATCCATAGCTGGGCTCGAGATCCCGAGCCCAGCGGGCGCGAAATCTTGCGTCCACGGCTGTGTTCGGGATTTCGAATCTAGTGGGGGGAGGTAACGCGCCCACACACGGGTTCGACATTTCGAACCCAGGGACTTGAAATTTGGAACCCATGCCCGGGTTCGAAATTTCGAGGTGCGCAGGTGGCGGGTGTAACACCCCGTATTTTCTGTGAATGTTAAAGTAACGGATTAAAGAATACTTAATTCTAAAATTGGGAATTAAGGGAAACGAGTTGCGCCATTGCGTTCGTCTCGGAATTCTACTTGAGATAGAGTTCGAGTTTGCATAAATCGGGCTCTGTATGAAGATGTTATGGAGTTCAGAAGATTTCAACTTTAAACAGAAATTAAATTAAAATAATAATTAAAAGTCAAAATAGTTCGAAATTCGAAATTCAGTAAGAGCGGGCTGAGCGGGAAATTTCCCACTTAAAGGGGTCAACCCCCCTATAGGGGAGTCGACATAGATGTCCCTTGTAGGGAGTCGACTTCTTTTTGATTCAGATCCCAGTGACGAATTTTGACAGTCCTGAGCTGATGTGGCCTTCTCTAATATGCCAATCACTAATTTCAGAGGTATTAGGGCTTGTGTGTCACGCCATGGTTGGTTGGATGACACATCTCTTTGGTTTGATGGCTCTGGTTTCTCCTAGGCTAATCTAAGGGCTAGAATTAATCCTAGACATCTATATATACGTAGCTAAATCTAATCCCTTACCTCATAACCCTAAAACTATGGTGCCATCATGCTTTTCATCTACAAGCTAGCCCAGCCCCCTTCATTTTGTCCAAAATAGAAAATCAAATCCAAACTAGTAAACGATTAGAAGAACTTCAAATAAAACACCTACATCAAAGGATAACTTTTCAAATTCAGAAATCTAATCCCAGAATACAAGATCCATTCTATTTCTGTAAGTTCAGTTATTATTTAGATTTAAACATCTAATAAAAATCATGACTGTAATAATCGGGTCTAGAACAATTCCTAATGTTGATTCGTGCCTATCCTTTTGTCAAATCTGAATTGCTTATGCCTATGAGACTATTGTAATCGATGAAATGACACATATCATGCTTATAAGACTATTGTGATTGATATGATGGAATCTATCATGTTGTACAACCTATGCCTATGTGACTACTGCGATTAAAATAATGGGACTTATCATGTTGTACATAAAAATTAGTGGTTCTCTTAAGTCCAATTCTATTTAACCTTTATACCTATGGTGAAAATTGCTTAGCTTGTCTACGTATGTTTTTAATGTATGACATTGAAACATGATTCTTGAATTGGGTACACCTTTACATGCCTATTTTCCTTATGACAATTCTTATGCTCCTTCTCTATTTCTCCCGCATTTACCTGCTTTTGTGAATTCTAAGTTCATTCGGAACTTAGATTGAATCTCGTTGTACGTGCGATTATAACGCAGCGAAAATTTGGTATAATATAATTTAGTAAATTTTGGGCATAGCATACGAATGTGGCATAAAACTTGTAATAGATATTGGGGCCCTATTATCATTATAACTGCAAGTTTGGGGTTAATTGGCATGTAAACCAAGTTTTGGGCGTAAACTGTAAATTGGAATATTAAATCTAGATTGGGCATAACTATTGGTTGGTACGCCAAGCATAATGTATATTTTGATTTTGAAACATGACTAGTTTGGTGAAATTGGGACAATTAGCATAAAAAATCTAGACTTGGGCATGTATAGTAAATATGTAGATTTGCTAAAAGAGAAACATGCCTAACCCGAGATTAGATTGAGTTGCGGTGTAAAACTGCACGGAACAGCCCGGCGCATCCAGCAACCGCAACAACACAGATCAAATGTGAGAGGTTAGCGCATTTTGCCCAAATCCAGAGGTTAGAATGAGTCTGCGGTAGAAGTCTGCCCGGAATAGCCCGGCATATCCGGCAACCGCAAACAACCGTTCTAATGTGAGAGGTTAAGGCATTAATGAATGAATTAATGCTAATAAACAAGACATGCTAAGGATGGTGGGGTTAAGTTAATAAGAAACAGATAATCAATATAACCTGATGAATAAAGAGGGTTAAGTTAAAAGGAAATACTTAACCAATATAACGTGATGAATGAGTGTGGTTAACTTAATAAGAAACACTTATCTAATATAACATGATGAACGAGTGGGGTTAAGTTAATGGGAAACACTTAACCAATATAACCCGATGAATAAACAAGGTTAAGTTAATAAGAAACACTTAACCAATATAACATGATGTGTGGGTGGGTTATGTTAACATAAATTGACAGCACTTAACCATTATTACATGAACAAAGTGGATAGGGTTAAGGCAAGCTTAACCAATAAAACATATTAACTTGATCAGTGAGAGGGTTAAGTACATCTCGTGTAGGTTGGTAATAATAGTATATATAGGCCCACAAACTTAACCGTTAAATAAACATGTTTGAATCAGTGGGAGGGTTAAGTACATCTCGTGTCGGTAGGTAATATTTGTATATATATAGGCCTACAAACTTAACCACTAGGAAACCCTAGTAACGGGGACCCATTTCAGCAGTAACCCGCATAGATGTATCATGGTACCCTGAACTAGGTAGGGTGGGACACGATTGTTACGCTGATTATAAGCGATTAAATTAGCGCCAGATGGTGCACAAGTGCAGGTTCCGACGGGATCACAGGCATGCACGTATTCCGGAGTGGAAGAATTAGCTACTGGGCATCAATATATATAAAGCTGTGCATATTAATAGTGTAGGGTTGCCACCTTAGGGTTTGATACACCCTACGGCGGGACCAGCACAGGTATCTACAAGTAGAGGGCCGAGCGACAAAAACTAGAACTAGATCGATACGAGTAGGAGCCGATCGGTTAAGGTAGTAAGGATACATCTAACATCTTCATGGCAATTAGGCTGATTGAGGTAAGATCCTAATACTAGATGTACTCCTGAAGGCTACCACAATTACGAGGTTTGGATCACCTTATTATATAACACAGAATACTAGTTAGGACACTAGTAGGGAATATGAATCATTCTATAAAAGACACTGGTTAGGATACCAGCTAGTTGGTGCAGAGATATAAAAATCAGAATAACGGGGTAGTAGCGAAGCAGAGAAAGAGTAGAAGCGCATTTGGTTTATCTTGCCTTATCATATCCTGTGCTGATCTTAGGTTATCTTGTTATCTCTGTTATCACGGTATTGTCTTATACTCAGTTTATTCATGTCATGTTACTATTACCTGTTTACATACTGAAAATCACTGGACTTACCAGACTTATGTCTGACCTAGTTTTGTTTCGCCTCTTTTCTTACGTTCCCCCCTAGGTAGTCAGGGAGGGAATAGCTCACCTTAGTTTGGACCGTTTCTCTCTCCAAGCTCGAAGATAGTCGACATATTGCTTTGGACTCTCTTTTCCACTGCTATTGCTGGCTCAAGCTTTATTGGGGAATATCATTGTCATTTCATGCTTCTTTATTTTATTAAACAAGACATATACTTTGTTGTATTGGGTATTGTTGGTTTTGGTGTTAGAAAACAATCTTTGTACAAGCTGTTTTACCGAGCTGCTGTTTTATCAATGAAGTAAAGTTTTTATTCTTTTCCGCTGCTTTATTTGTCTGACTTGTAATTTATCTGCATCTTTTACCTATAACGCTTCACGGAAGTTAATGCATTCCCTTTGTGATTGATATTAATGGAGGTGGGGGCGTTACACATGGTCTCAGAGATGAAGGTTACTGGCTCAGATACAATATTTGAAAAATTATTTTCAAAACGGTTTTAAAAGAATCATTTTCTAAAGAAAAGTTTTGTATTAAAGGCATATTCCCCAAATCCATATGCATTATCTTTTGATCCTCTGTTTGAATCCTTGTTTTCCTTCTTTACTGTGTCTCCGGGGCTCCTGGCTTTCTGCGAGGTAACCTCATCGCGGCATGGTTCCGTGGGCTTGATGAGACTACGACACCTGTCGAAGGGCGAAGAAGTGCCCAACTTCCCTATAGCCACAGTAGTTTCACCTACGGCTAATTTTCTTTCAAGCTTTGTATGGTTTTCCGTGCAATGGAGGCAGCTTTAGAGAAACTTGTCAACATGTTACACAAGGATGGTAAAGATGAGAATGAGGAAGATTGGTCAAGGAGTACAACCCAAGGATGAGGAACTCATAGATATAGACTTGGTCCACAAATGAGGTAAAAAGAAAGAGGTGTAAGTGGAAGAATCATAGGACAAGAAGGGAAGAAAGAATAGGAAAACCTAAGACAGGAGGAAGTGTCTTTATTATGGTATAATGGGCAATATAATTATGGACAAGGGCAAGAACTAAGGACAGGATTTTCAGGAGGGAAACCGCATTTTCTCACCACCAGCATACCTGAGAGAGAGGTAGTAAAGTTTCTGTTGAAAAAGTCTAGTTTTTCTTTTTAATCATCTAGTTAGTACTCTTTTTGATTTTAGCACTTCACACTCGTTTATATCTTCTTCCTTAGTTGAGTCTCTGCACCTTAGTGCATGTATAGTAGAAGATACCATTATTGTCTCAAATCGAATTGGTGGTTTGGCTCATTTATCTTTGGTTTGTAAGGATTTGAGAATAGCTATATTTAGTATTGAGTCTAAGTGTAATGCTTATATTCTTGGTTTCATAGGCTATGGGTTGGTTCTAGGCATGGATTGGTTAGCTAGTAATTGTGAAAGGAGGGTAGTTAGACTTTCGACTTGCCTCGAGAATACACTCGAGATTTCGTGCGATCCTAAGGGATCATTTTTTCTTAGCTACCTAGAATCACTTGATGCATCTATCGATGATTTGCGATCTGTTGGAGTAGTTTATGAGTACGCAGATGTTTTTGATTAGGTAAGGGGTTTGTCCCCTAAAACGCGAGATAGACTTCCGCATATATCTAGTTGACAATCCAAAGCTCGTTGCATTACCTGTATGACACATGACTCCAAAGGAGAGGAAGGAGCTCAGCGAGCATATTAAAGAGTTGCTTGAAAAGGGGTTCATAAGGCGGAGTATTTCTGAATAAGGTGCCCCAGTAGTGTTGACTACTAAGGCGGATGGTTCACATCGCCTATGCGTGGATTATAGAGAATTAAACAAGCTGACTAGGAAAATAAGCACCCACTTCCAAGAATAGATGATAAGTTTGACCAGCTTCTAGGTTCGTTGGTTTTCTCCTAACTAATTTGGCTATAGGTTTCATTAGCTAAGAGTAGCTGAGGATAGTATAGACAATACTGCTTTTAGGACCCCTAACGGTTTCTTGGAGTGGCTCGTCTTGCCTTTCGGTTTGATGAATGCACCTGCTTATTTTGTTGACTTGATGAGAAGGGTGTTTATGGAGTTCCTTAATAAGTTTGTAGTAATCTTCGTGGACGATATCTTGATTTTCTCAAAGAACGAGGAAGAACATTATTTGCATTGAAGAGAAGCCAGGGATAATCTTCGAGCACATCAACATAAGGCGAAGTTCTCCAAAATGTCATTTTTTGATAGAAGTAAAGTTTCTAGAACATGTGGTGTACAAAGAAGGATAGCAGTAGATCCCGCAAAAGTAGTTGCGGTGCAAGACTGGAAGGTCCCACGGAATGAAACAGAAATAAGAAGCTTTCGTGGACTAGCGGGCTAATATAGGAATTTCATTAAGGACTTTGTGAAGGTATTAGCACCACTTACAAGATTGACGATGAAGAATCTAACCTTTGCTCGGGATATTGGTTGTGATGTCGCTTTCCAACAATCGAAGAGGGCTGTTACAACGACCCCAATTTTGACTTTTACCTTACGGTCGTAAAAGGCTTACGGTATACACGGATGCATGCAGCATGGGACAAGGCGCCATTTTGATGTAAGGGCAAGGTCGTAGCGCATGCCTTAAGAAGAAAAAGGTTGACTTATAGTCCTCTTTATGTGGAAAGGGAAAGTTCAGAATACATATAAAACTTTGATTTTAAAACCATCGGTTAAGTTAGTAGTCGGCTTCGTTAGTAGTAAGACCTACGCTTTTGAATTAAATAGGGATTCACAAAGAAAAGACTCTCAGATAGCTGATGCAATGGATAAATTATGTAGAGAAGAGGCCTCTAGTCACCTTAATAAATAATCTTGCAAGAAGCCATGAGTACGCAGCTACGTTTGAGTACCGCTTATCATTCTCTGACAAAATGGGTAAATAGAATTTTGGAAGACCGTTTGAGGAAATGTTAGCATGACACGGCAGAAGTTGTAGTGCCAAGCATACTAGAAGAAGAAAAGGTAGAACGAGTAGCGACAGTGAAATGAGTTCCAATGCATATTCTTGAAACAGAAATTAAGAAGCTACGCAATCGTGACGTTAAGACAGTCAGAGCAATATGGAGTGAAGCTCAAGAAGATGCGACTTAGAAGACTGAAGACTAAATACGCGCATCATACCCTTTTTGAGGGTATATCCTTAATCTCTCTTTTTTTGTAAAGTTTATTTGCTATTCTTTATCTTTTAAGTATATCCTCTCGGTCCTATCCTCAATCATTAGGTAGAAGCCAATGGATGTAAACATGTGTTTGAGACATGTTATGTTTGGTGGATGCAAGTGGATGTAAGTGTTTGCTAGTGGTTGCTCATGGATGCATATACACACACACACGGCACTAGATCGGCTCTGTCACTTCCATATTTCATATGCATGAGTGAATTTTTATATATATGGATTGAAACTTGATGTGTTATCAAATGGATGTTGCATTTATATGAATGATTGAGCACTCATGTAGAAGTTATAAAGTACGATTTGGAATAATTGCATACATGATGGACTCATAACACTTAAATAATTCACATTAAGGAGGTAACCTGAATCTGTGGACCGCCTGATTTTTCATTAGATAAAGGCATGTACACACACACACACTATGCATATGATCATGAAAGTGTTAGAAATCTTTTTAATTACAATGGATGCCTGTGGTTGATGGTTGAGTAGATGGATGTTGGATGTTAGGATAAATTCTTCTTCACTTAGAGATTTCGGGGACGAAATCCTTTAAAGGAGTGGAGAATGTAGCACCCCGTATTTTCTTTGAATGTTATAGTAAAGAATTAAGGAATACTTAATTTTAAAATTGGGAATTATGGGAAACAGGTTGCGCCATTGCATTCAGCTCGGAATTCTGCTTGAGATAGAGTCCGAGTTTACGTAAATCGGGCAACGTATGAAGAAGTTATGGAGTTCAGAAGATTTCAAGTTTAAACAGAACTTAAATTAAAATAATAATTAGAAGTCAAAACAGTTCGAAATTCGAAATTCGGTTAGAGCAGGTTGAGCGGGAAATTTCCCGCACAACGGTGTCAACCCCCTAGGGGGAGTCGATATAGGTGTCGACCCCCCTATATGGGAGTCGACATAGGTGTCGACCCCCTTATTGGGGTGTCGACATAGGTGTTCACCCCCCTGTAGGGAGTCGACCCCTTTTTTATCCAGATCCCAATGACAAATCCCAATGACGAATTTTGACAGTCCGGAGCTGACGTGGCCTTCTCTAATTTGCCAATGACTAATTTCTGAGGTATTAGGGCTTGTGTGTCATGCTATGGTTGGCTGGATGACACAACTCTTTGGTTTGATGGCTCTGATTTCTCCTCGGCTAGTCTAAGGGCTAGAATTAATCCTATACATCTATATATACATAGCTAAATCTAAACCCTAACCCCATAACCCTAAAACAATGGTGTCGTCATGTTGTTCTTCTACAAGCTTGCCTAGCCTCCTTTATCTTATCCAAAATAGAAAATCAAATCCAAATAAGTAATCGACTAGAAGAACTTCAAATCAGACGTCTACATTAAAGGATTTCTTTTAAAATTCAGAAATCAGATACTAGAATACAAGATCCATTCTTTTTCTGTATGTTTAGTTATTATTTAGATTTAGACATCTAATAGAAATCATGGCTGTAATAATCAGATCTAGAACAATGCCTAATGCTGATTCGTGCCTACCCTTCTACCAAATCTGAATTGTTTATGCCTATAAGACTATTGTGATTGATGAAATGACACCTATTATGCCTACGAGACTATTGTGATTGATATGATGGAACCTATCATGTTGTACATCCTATGCCTATGTGACTTTAAAATAATGGGACTTCTCATGTTGTACATAAAAATTAGTGATTCTCTTAAGTCCAATTCTATCTAATCTTTGTATCTATGCTGTAAATTGCTTAGCTTGTCTACACATATCAATTTCTCCCCTTTTTACCTGCTTTTGTGAATAAAAAGTTCATTCGGAACTTAGATTGAATCCCATTGTACGTGCGATTATAACGTGGGGAAAATTGGGTACAATTTAATTAGTAAATTTTGGGCATAGCATGTGAATGTCGCATAAAACTTTTAATAGATATTGGGGCATTATTATCATTATAACTGTATGTTTGGGGATAACTGGCATGTAAATCAAGTTTTGGGCGTAAACTATAAACTGGAATATTAAATCTAGATTGTGCATAACTATTGGTTGGGACGCCAAGCATAATGTATATTGTAATTTTAAACATTACTACTTTTGTGAAATTGGGATAATTAGCATTAAAAATATAGACTTGGATATGTATAGTAAATATGTAGATTTGCTAAAAGAGAACCATGCCTATCCTGAGGTTAGATTGTGTTGCGGTGTAAAACTACCTGGAACCGCCCGGCACATCCAGTAACCATAACAGCACATATCTAATGTGAGAGGTTAGCACATTTAGCCCAAACCCGAGGTTATAATGAGTTTGTGGTAGAAATCTGCCGCGAACCTCGCATCACATCCAACAACCGCAAACAACAGTTCTAATGTGAGAGATTAAGGCATTATTGAATGAATTAATGCTAATAAACAAGACATGCTAAGGATGGTGGTGTTAAGTTAATAAGAAACACTAAACCAATATAACCTGATGAATAAACAGGGTTAAGTTAATACGAAATACTTAACCAATATAACATGATGAATGAGTGGGTTTAAGTTAATAAGAAACACTTAACCAATATAACATGATGAACGAGTGGGGTTAAGTTAATGGGAAACACTTAACTAATATAACCTGATGAATAATATGGGTTAAGTTAATAGGAAACATTTAACAAATACAACATGATGTGTGGGTGGTTTATGTTAACATGAATGGACAACACTTAACCAATATTACATGAACAAATTGGATAGGGTTAAGGCAAGCTCAAACATAAAAACTGACTGACTTGATCAGTGACATGGTCAAGTACATCTCGTGTAGGTAGGTAATATTAGTATATATAAGCGCACAAACTTACACTACACCATAATGGCCATTTGGTAACTCTTATTTTTTTCAACTGCCAACACTTATATGTGTTGTAGACTAGTGACACTAATATGTGTTGCTATAGTAAAAATGTGTCACCAAAAATATGCCAACACTTATTTGTGTTGATATGCCTAGTCAACCCTTATATTCTGAGGGCAAAATGGTATGTTCTCACCTTATAACCTAATCACTACCTCAATCTTTTTCCCCCAACGCTTGCTCATCCGATGGCCGCATCATAAGCAAATACAAAGAAAAAATGGACTTCGAAGATTTATATCAGCTTTCTCTAATCGATATCAATATCAGCGATTTTTCTCAAATCAGTATTAATCTCTCAAATCCTCTCTCCACTCGTTTCTAGGAATCACGGCTTCTAGGAATTGGGGATTCGAATTGGAGCTTCTAGGAATCAGCTCTCTCTAATCGACTTCGAACTAGGGCTTCTAGGAATCATGATAGTAGTTAAAAAAAGCGATTTCACTTTCGTTGTGTTTGGACTATACGATATTAGGTAAAAAAAAAACCGTATGACATTTAATAGGTTTCTGTTTTCTTGCGTATTAGGATATTGCTACTTTAATAGTAATGTGAGTTTATTCACTTAATTTGTTTATTATTGGTAGATTATTTGCAAGATCGTGTGAAAGGCAGCACGATGTATGGATTTAAGTGAGGACCTGCCGGAATTATGAAATGCAAATATGTTGAATAACCCCTGAATTCATCTATCCTTATAGAAATCAGGTATTTACATTTATTTTTATTGTCTTCACAGTATGATGTTTGAAACATTTCATACAACATAGATTCATTGTGTTAAATTCAGTATTTATACAGGGTGGATTTTATATGATTTGCAGTGGAAGGGATAAGATTGAAACACCATAACAGGTATGTACTTTATGCACTGTTTACCTAGCAAAGATGCATGCCTCGTGGATCGTCTGCATTATGGAGGAGCATCATTTTATTATTCTACCTTATTCTTTCCTTTTTAGTTTAAACAAGCTGAAGAAATGACAAAGAAACTTGACCTTGATGGGCTTGTTGTTATTGGTGGAGACGACTCAAATACAAATGCTTGTTTGCTTGCTGAAAACTTCCGGCTGAGTCTCCTGTAACATATTTATTTATCTATTTGTTATGAAATTATTCTATTTGTTTTTTTGCCTAAAAGTATCACTTATATTGGCTATCCTTTTATGTACAGTAGCATATCGGGTTAGGAGTTCTAACTACAGCGAAGTTTGTTGTGATTGACTAATTACAGTTTTAAACTGAACAAAAGTATACACAAATCTATAGGGATACCTAAAGATATTTTAAGTTAGTTCCAGAACAAAAGTAGAGCTAATTGATATATTCATTTTACCTTACTATTTTAGTCACAATTTTATAAGTCAGTACAATTTCTATTATCCCAATTTTCTTTGTTGTAAAGTATTTAAAATTATATTCATGTAACCTGAGAAACTTTATATATAAAACCTATGGGAAACTGAAATATTATTAACTAAGAAGAAGTTGAGAGAAGAAAACAAAAGAAAAATTAGTTAATAGTGGATGGAAATATTTTTGAATCTGGGAAATATTTGACAATGTTATTTTGACATGATTTTATGGTCCTATCTCTGCCTGTGTCGATATATTTGATACAAAGCGAAACAATGCGGACTTGTTAATAAGGTCATGGCATGTGGTATATTTGGTAACTTATCGGTTGCTTGGCTTGGTTAATTTTCATAAGATAATGTGTTGGAGATGTGGCAAAGTTGTAAAATGGCGATCTCATTTATCTTTCATGCCTAAAGATGTGCATATTGAAAAAATGTTATACAGAATTGTGAGATGTTAAGATAATATCCATGCAATTATGAGCTACAGGGAAAATTTTTGGAAAATTACTCAAAATTAAAAGGTTCCAATTATTTTTGTTATATTTTCTTCATGGCTACCAACAAGATTATGTTTGACAAGTCTGTCATTCAAACAAAAGTTCAACACAAAAGGGGGTAACACGTGAAAGAGTAAACAGTTCTCGCACTTTCAACCTTCATGCTTCCTTAAAATTCATTACACATAATTTAAAAGATAATCCTTACTATGTGCATCTTCATACATCAACTCACAAAAATCATAAACAATATTATTCTTACAAATAATAATCTTTCGATACGATACACATGAAAAAATAAATTATTGAAAAAATATAGAAATAATTAGATACTTATATAGGAAAAATACCGAATTAAGATAGAACCTGGTTGCTTAGAAAGCAAACCTAAAGAATGGGTCCTGAATAGTCAATGTTTAAAAAACTTAACTCTAATAAGTTTATAGAGATTACCAATGATTTAATTATAAATTTATATATAAAACATAAAATTAGCTTGTTCTTAAGGTTTATATGATGAACTCAAAATGGACGTGAGTGTGTAAAAGTCCAATTTAGAATTCTCCAACAACGAGAGCTCTACTAGTTTCAGTTACTTCACTTTTCAAATGGTTGATCATTGGAGGATATGAAAGTGATCAACATTATTAATTGGCATGAGAGTAAAAATATGGTAATGGCCTCAAACTATTAGGGCACAGGTTAAACTGGTTTGCCGTTCTAATTTTTGTTGTTTCTATTTTTTTTACAATTCTTGCTAAATTACAAAAAAATTAAAATCCTTACTGAGAATCTCCATTTACCTATTCCTTCACTTCTGAAACCTATAGCTGCTGAGATAAGCTATTTCATTTTCATGTCATTTGTTAATCACTATAAGTCTATTTAGAACTGCCAATTTAAATTCAGTAAAAACAAATCAAGCATTTTCCTAGTATTGGTTTTATAGTCTGATCTTTATCTCTGCAATAACATATAATAGTGGTATTGCCTGCTTTCAAATGTTACATCAACATGAGTCTATGATCTTGTTGTCATCCCACTTGATTTGTTCTTTCTAATAACAAATTACGATAATTACTTTGTCATTTATTATGGTATTTTCCTTTAAAAACTGTTAATGGTAGCAATAAATTTATTAGTTTTGGAAGCTCCATTAATCCTCTTGGAATTGCCCTAAAATTTCTTGATTTCTCACAGATCTCCATTTTGCGCCTCTTCACATTTATACAGCAAAAGACAACATATAATGATGTACTCAGGCATTCGTTTCTAATGTTATATTGACGTAGGATGATACTATAATTTGTATATCCAGTCCAGCAGCTTTACTTTAATCTATAGTACCAATTGAATCACAAGGTATGAAAGAAAACCTTGAACTTTTCCTTAATCTAATCACAAGTGCATGCTGATTGAATCAATTGTTATTTAGCTCATATTATCGGAATTATCTGAAATTTTGAATGGATTACTTTTACATCAAAATGTGTGTGCCTTGGTACATGTTTTGAAACGCATTTGTTAGACACATGCAAAATCTAAATTCAAAAGAAATGAATTTGACTCCTTTTTTAATTATAAGTTTGCTCATTGTTGAAAACCAAAACTGAGTGAGCATCTTTATTCACAATTACGGCTCTCTTTTTTAACTCTGTAGCAGCCTGCTATTGAAACAAGATGTAGCAACGACTTCCTTCTAGTAGCGTCAACAACCTATTGTTGCTTCTAATAGGAGTAGGTGCTTTTATTTACAAGTTAAATTCAACTATTAACTTCTTTAATTTTTACACAGTTCATAATTCATAGTTGCACATATTTTATCCTGATTTTCTAGCGTTGAACAAGCTACATTAAATAAAATAGACTAATTTGCATGTATGTAGTGATATTACCAATAAGTTAGTAAAGGTATGTACGTATTTTGCTGCCAAACTTAACATTCAAGTGATGCACATATTGGATATCCTATATTGTAAAAGACATGCTAATTAAATAGGTAGGTAGGTACTTTAGTGCTGATAACCCATTCGCAAATGTGTCACTAGCTAAAGATGCTAAGATAACAATGAGATTCCCAACTTCAGTATAATATGAACATTTTATTGGTAGTTTGTACTAGTGCGCATAAAATGCACCAACTTCTGTAAAGTTTTTCTACTATAAACCATGTACAAATTTTATGGATTACGATAATTACCGTAATTTGAATATGCCAGTGGATGCACAAATTGTGGCATATCGATCATTGCAAATTCATTACAGGCTGATACAAAAGAAAGCTGTTGTGGAAATTGGACTGCGTTGTTTGTATCTAGGCTTCTCTGTTCTTGCAGTAGAAGTTGGAGTTGCTTTCACGGTATGGATTATTACTGTGTTGATGAAAAAGAATGATGGATATCAATTTTTCTAAGGGGGATGAAAGATAAGAGGATAAAGGCAACATATGAGACTCCGAATAATAGTTAAGTTTCAGATTTTTTAATCGTTTTTCATTCTTGCTTCTATTTTACTACTGCCGCTATGAAATAGAATGATAATGGTTTGCTAAAATCACATGATAAAGAGAAATTTAAGCAAAATAACTGATTATCAAGATAACATTTAAATGCACAGCTCATGCATTTAATTTTTTTTAAATTTGATTCTCTTCAGATTTGAACAGTTGTAAGCTTAATTACAAAATTATGCTTACAATGCATAACTATCATTTAATGCATTGAAAAATTAAAAATTGTTTGCACCTGAGTCCTGAATAACTATGCAGTATGTAGAAGGAAATTCATTTCTGACTAAATCAACTCTCTGATAATATCCCTATAAAAGAACACTTTCTAATTACATAACTTCACTCTAAATATGCTATGTTTGATTAGGAATTGATTCAAATTTTACAAAATACTTTAACCTAGTATAATACTGATTGACCCTTATTAACTATTTGAAATGCGATTCCGGGATTTGTGGCTAATGTCTAGAAGTGAATATCGAGCAAATTGCATATCTGATCCATTGTTTTAATTAACCCGCTTCGATATTCATCTCAAGAATTGCCTTGAGGAAATGAGTGATAAAACGCTTTGAGATTTTTTCCAAAAATCTTTTTACAAATAAAGCTTACGCTTTGACAACTTGACGCATAAAAAGCATACACATATATGTCTCGCACATGCACACCTCAAATTGTTGAGGTATGCTACTCGAGAATCTTTTTATTTACATTTCAAAAGTTTTGAACTTCAAATATGTAATGGAAAACAAAAGAACATAATTTAAGAAACTGGAAGTGTTTTTTTTAACATTTCAAATTCAATATTCCCATTATTTAGGTTGTTTTTGAAAGATTTAAGATTATCAAATATCTAATTTATTTCTAATGAATACTTTGTTTTTTGAACGATACATGATTTCACATTTTGATAGTGTCTGCTCTTCTATGATATGTCAAAACTGAGCTCGCATGCTCAGCTTGGAAAAACTGAGCTTGTGTGGCTATGTTCTGCCAAACTGAGCGCATATGGCTCAGTTCTGCCAAGCTCAGCATGCATACTAAGCTTACGATGCTCGGTTTGGCAAAATTGAGCTCTCAGTTTGGCAAAACTGAGCTCACGGGCTCAGTTTGGCCAAAGTGCGCTCACGGGCTCAACTTGGGAAACTGAACTCTCAGCTTAGGCAAACTGAGCTCGCAAGCTCAGCTTGGCCAAACTGAGCATGGATGCTAAGGTTTCCAAAACTGAGCATGCATGCTCAATTTTGCCAAAGTGTAAATGAATAATATATACTTTGGTAAGAATACATATGTCTAATTTTTTCAAGAATGAACATAACAACTCAACGGCTTACAGACAACTACTGCCAACGATGATTATTATCTTTCCTGTTTTAAAATAAAGTGTAAATTTATGTGTATCTAGTTAGTAAGTGGGAAAATAAAAAGTACTACAAAGATAATCAGAAGAAATACAAGTAATAATGAATTTGAAATTAAATCAACATAACATATCTGTTAATACTATGTAAAAATGCAAATAATAATGTTTTTTTTTTCTAGACAACATTAGAAAAGTTTGTTATTCAAATAGATACAACCTGGCAAGTCGATTCTTAATCACAATGAGTTTCTGGTTTAATGCAACTGAATTATTTCTATGCATACAACATGGCTGACAATGTTCCAAAAACACGCACACTGACTCTCAAACACCAAGAAGTTGCACATTCCCTCTTCTGTTAAAACCGGTAATTGATGCAAGCACTTGCTGCAAGTGTAGATTCAAGCTTGTGCAAATGCTCTTCAACACGTGCGTAATCCAATGCTTGAATCCTCACTGGGATGATTTTTTAAATGAGCTACGTATGGTTTGTGTCTATACATGGAGTAGAAAGGGTAGCATGCAAGCATGGCCAAAAACCTAAAATTAAAGAGATTATTTTTGTGCGAAATTATGACTTGCACTTGTTGTTTCCACTGATTTATCTTGTTGTTTATTGAGTGTTTGTATTAATGCAGGAACATGTAGATGGACGCTTTGAATTCTCGTACAAGACTTTGAAAAATGTGCAAAACCGCTAGAGTTTGGATTGGATAATCAAGGATGGCTATGTTGACCTTAAATACCTTAAGTGTATTTTAAATTGAATCTTTTGTAACTTATGTTTTTGCAATACATGAATACATGACTTTATGACATTTGAGTTATCTTTAATAATTGTCTATGATAAACTATAGGTTTTCTGCGAGGCATTTTAAATTTTCAATGGATTTGTATGATGAATTATATATGTGCTATGTAAAACGTAAAGATCTGTTATATTCATTTGTTTTGAGAATTTTAATACAAATTGTGCATAAAATAAGCAAAAACATAGTTTCACTTGGTAACTGTTGGCTAGCTTTTTGACCAAGCCACCCAGGATCATTCATAAGAAGAAAGCATGAAACCACGTTCTCTAAGGACATGAAGGAATGGATCGCACCATCGTCTCGCCCGATATCGGATCGCGCACCATCAGCTCGCCCACCGTCGGATCACACACTATCGACTCGCCCATTCCATCAGCAGAACGAATCCGCTATGCGACTCGATCCGAACTTATGTTGTTGTCCAGAGCGAACCGATCCGATCACCTGGTGCATGGCGAACCCTCTGACCCGTTCAAGCGCGAGCTAGTCTTCGGCGATCCGAATTGCACGGATCTAGCGACACATGTCCCAACCGTCATTTGGACCGATTCTCCCCATCTGCACGATCCGATTTTCAAGCAGATCGCGACACATGTCTGCAACGGCTAATTTGACTATTTCCTCAACGGTGGCGATGCGATACGATGTTCTCGGGATTTGTGCCACGTGTTACCACGACCCGCCTGACAAAATCAGCTATAAATAGCCCGGAGCTTGGCATTTTTTGGGAGCTTTTGGCAATATTGAGTACAAAATCCGCCATTGTTGTCAAACTACTGAAATAGTGAGAGAAATTCTTGATTGTATTAGCTTCCAAAGTATAATCAATAATATAAAAAGTGGACGTAGGCTCGTTAACGCCGAACCACTATAAATTCTGTGTGTTATTTTCTTTTTTCTCATTCTTCAGTTGAAATTCTATAAGCTTCAGAACAATTTGGGTGTTAGGTCCAAATTTTGATCTAACATTTTGGTGCTTTCACTGAGAAAACGATCCTAAAGTTTCACTATTGACTTCTTTGAAGATTCCAGCAATTCGGATATCATGGCTGGAAAAAGATCTAAAGCTTCGCAGACTAACGACACAGTCGATGAAAGTGTGCACGAGCTGGGCAACGAAGAATCTCTGGATCGCAGGGCGCAGGGGGCGAACCGATCCGATGAAGACACCACGCTCCGAGTCGACGAAAACGAAGCGATCCGGGCTGCTGAAGGGGTTGTTACCCGATCCCGAGGGAACGCCTCGCACCCTCCGCACACTGCTACCGCAAATCGACCTCTAGGGGGCGCTGCGAGCCGCCACCCACGAACCACAGCGATCCGAATTGATGATCAGACCACAACTCGACCTGGAAAGGAGCCTATGGCTCGCTCCTATCGTCTTGGACCCTCTTTTCGACCCGGCTCAAGCTCTTTGCGCATAAGAGAAGGTGATGATGATCAATATGATCCTGCTGCTCCCGTTACTGAGGGGGATCTCTCTCGCTTTTCTGAAATGTGGGAGAGGTTGTTTGATGAATTGGCTGCCCAAAGGAAGGAAAGCTCCATCCTACGACAAAATATGACTGCTATGGATAGAAGACTTGATGAGCTAGCAAGGCAAAGAACATCACCGGTTCGTCCACTCACCCCAGTATATTCTTCTTCGTCTGAAGAATCGCCGAGATCTCCGCGACGACCGTATGAGAGAGCCGAAAACATAGAACAGCTTCGGTTCGGAACCCTGCGATCACAGGAAGAAGAAGCGCTGGGGGCGGGGCCCTCAAACCGTAATGTGAATGATCAAGCTACAGCTCCCAGGGCTCGAGATATGGACAGTCCTGTGCATAACAGACTACCTCAGCCCCGTCGTCGCGCACATACTCATGATAATAGGGGGCAACGAAGCCCTATCCGAGCCCCGGATTTTGCGACCGCTCCCCGAAGAGAGATCAGAGAACCCCGCCGGGCTAGAGGCACTGACCCTGAACCTCCTTTGACCAGTGCAAATGTCGCAGCCATGGTCCACCAGATTCTGGCAGATAGCCGTGGACAACGAAATGAAGATTGGGGGATCGACCGCAGTCACACCCCTTTCACTGATGATATTTTGGATGCGACTTTTCCAAGGCGTTTCAACATGCCACAAATGAACCGATACGCGGGAAGATCTGATCCTGTCCAGCATTTGATGAGATACTCTTGGTCAATGACCGCTGCCGCAGCCTTTGACGCTGTTAAGTGTAAAGCTTTTCCCATATTCCTGGAGGATGTGGCTTTGTTATGGTTTACTCGTTTGCCGGCGAGATCGATTTCTAGCTTTAGGGAGTTGAGTGAGAAGTTCGTGGAACAATTCCGTATCTACGCACAGAAGACAAAATGTGTGATCGATTTGTTCCTTGTCAAGCAGCGACCAGGCGAGAGTTTAAGGGTGTACCTGGATCGTTCCAATTTGGCCGCTACTGAGGTTAAAGATCCCCATGAACCGACCGTTGTCGCAGCACTGATTGACGGAGTAGATAAGGATACTGAATTTGGGAGATACCTGGCAGGCAAACCACCCCACACTAGGGAGTTATTCTATGAGAAAGCCAACGTACATTTACGCCGGGAAGAGGTATATGCTAACCGAAAAGCAAAAACAGCCAATAAGGAGGAAATCCAGAGCAATGTCGCCATTAAGCAGACAGGAGACAGCTCGGGGAAAGTTGAAGTAAATGTCGGAAATTAGAATCAGGGTGGTCGTCAGCCAGGTAACAACAATAATAATGGTAACGGTAATAACCGGAAGAGGAACCGAGGGAACGACTCCCAGAGAAGGACTCGTCCTAGGGCCTTTGAAAGTTATACACCAATAAATGATACTCTGGAAAACATCTCCATGGATGCGTATGAAGTCCTCCAGAATAAGAGGCCACCTCCCAGAGAGTCGACGGAGAAAGAGCGTGAAACAGGGAAGTTTTGCCTCTTTCATCAGATTCACGGCCATTCGACGAATGAATGCCGTCACCTAAGAGATGTAGTCGAAAGGCTGCTTCGAGAAGGAAAGCTAGATGAATACAGAGTAACGCCCAGGGACAGGGGGCAAGTAGTGCAGGCCCCAAATCAGAACCAGAATCAACTTGCTGCTAGGCCGACTGCCCAGCAAAAGGGAAAGAACATTGTTATCAATACCGTAATCGGAGGACTTTATCTCGCCGGGCATAGTTCCAAGGCGTTAGATCAATACGTCAACGCAGCCAAACAACACCTCGAGGTAGGGGAGTGTAGCAACCCTGAGGACAGTATCCCAGTGAAGCAGCAAAAGATGATGACCGGCGATGTCGTCTTCCGAGAACGAGAAAGCATTGGAGTCCATGCTCCGACAGAAGATCCATTTGTAATTACAGTATCTATTGGTCCAGCCACTGTCCATAAGGTTTTAGTGGACAACGGGAGTTCCGTCAATATTCTTTTTAAAAAGACCTTTGACCAGATGAATCTCGAAATAAAAGACTTGAAGCCCTGCCAAGATGGATTCGTGGATTCAACGGAGCATCCACCGCTCCAATGGGTTATGTAGAGTTACCAGTTACACTTGGGGAAGGAGAACGCCAGAGAGTGAGAATCCTTCCCTTTGTGGTTTTGGATGTTGAATCGCCCTACAATGCCTTCGTGGGCCGACCGGCCCTCGCAAAGTTCAAAGCCTGTATAGCCCCCTGGTGCTTGTTATTGAAATTCCCCATAGAAGCTGGCATTGGTATCGTCAGAGGGGATCAAGTTGCAGCACGAGCATGTTATGTTGCCGAACTAAAGTTACTTCGCAATGGAGGGGATATTGAAACCAAGGGCGCTTCTCTCCCAACGGGGGCGGAGACCTTATAGCAACCAAAGAGGATAGCCGTTGGAGAGTCGCCCAGAGAGATGCCCGAAGATATAGATCCCAGAGAGGATCAAGAACCCGGGGGCAGAATGGCAACTCCCAACGAGACGACTGTGGATGTGCCGATCAATGATAGTGACCTGGAGAAGGTCCTTAAGATTGGATCCCAGTTAGACCTGAATCTCGCTAAAGAACTGACGAATTTATTAAAAGATTACTTGGATGTGTTTGCTTGGACCCACGCGGACATGTGTGGGATATCCCCATCAATCATGAGCCATTCCTTAAGCATTGACCCTAAACATCCTCCGGTAAAGAAAAAAAGGCGAATGTTGGGCCCAGAGAGGTCCGCTGCCTTGAAAGAAGAAGTTGGGAAACTGAAGAGTAATGGATTTATCAGAGATTCAACCTACCCAGACTGGATTTCGAATCCAGTCCTGGTAAAGAAGGCCAACGGGAAGTGGCGAACGTGTATCGACTTCTCAGATTTGAACAAAGCCTGTCCAAAAGATAGTTTCCCGTTACCTCGGATTGATCAGTTGGTAGACTCGACGGCAGGTCATGAGCTTCTCTCATTTATGGATGCTTATTCAGGATACAACTAGATTCCGATGCATGTCCCAGACCAAGAGCACACTAGTTTTATCACAGATCTAGGATTATATTGTTATGTGGTGATGCCCTTTGGCTTGAAGAATGCGGGCGCTACATATCAACGTTTGGTCAACAGAATGTTTTATAACCAGATCGGGAAAACCATGGAAGTATACGTCGATGATATGTTGGTTAAGTCCAAGCAATCTTCCCAACACACTACTGACTTGGCAGAGATGTTCGACATCCTTCGAAAGTACGGAATGAAACTCAACCCAACCAAATGTTCGTTCGGTGTTGCCTCTGGAAAATTCTTGGGATTCATCGTCAGTTCCCGTGGTATTGATATTAATCCAAACCAAATCGCGGCAATCAGAAACATTCAGGAACCTAGGCAGATTAGGGATGTGCAAAGCCTTGCCGGAAAAGTGGCCGCGCTAAGCAGATTTATCTCCAGGGCTACGGATAAGTGCATCGCATTCTTCGAATTAATAAAGCGAGGGAAACGCCACTTCAAATGGACACCTGACTGCGTAAAAGCGTTTCAGAATTTACTCAGGCATCTAGAGAAACCTCCAATATTATCCAAGCCAATAGATCACGAGGACTTATTCGTGTATTTGGCGGTGTCATCCCATGCGATCAGCTCAGCATTGGTAAGGGAAGATGATAAGGTCCAAAGACCTGTGTATTATGTGAGCAAGAAATTGACAGCAGCAGAGCGTAATTACCCACGAATAGAAAAGTTGGCGTATAGTTTGCTGATCGCCTCTAGGAAGCTTCGACATTATTTTCAGGCGCATCCTATCACCATATACATCGATCATCCACTCAAGCAAGTCCTACAGAGACCGGAGGCATCTGGAAGGTTACTCAAATGGAATATTGAGTTAAGTCAATTTGATTTGAACTTTCAGCACAGACGGTCAATTCGGGGGCAAGTGATAGCCGACTTCATAGCAGAGTTCACTGTCCCTGAGGAAGATATAGCAAACGAGGAAGTTGGTCCTTCAAAGTTACTTCTCGATCCCAGTGCCTGGAGATTGTATACTAATGGCGCTAGGAACGACGAAAGTTCCAGCGCTGGAATAGTGCTTGAAACCCCCGAGAAATGATTGATAACCTATGCAATCCGAATGGAGTTTCATGCCACTAACAACGATTCCGAATATGAAGCTCTGATAGCCGGATTTAAGATTGCAAAGGAACTAGAAGTCACAAAGCTGAACATCTTCTGCGACTCCAAGTTAGTTGTGAACCAAGTCACTGGAGGATTCCAAGCTAAAAGTGCAAGATTGATTTTATACTTAAAAAAGTGAAAGAGCTGCTGAATGATTTTGATCACTACAGCATATCTCATATTCCGCGGTCAGAGAATCAACAGGCAGACAAGTTGGCAAAGATGGCAAGTTCTGACGATCCTGAAGTGACTGGGCTAGCCCCCGTTGAAGTACTTCGGTCCCCTAGCATAGATCAGATGGAAATCGACCTAGTACTAGAGACGGAACCAGAAAGAGAGTCCTGGATGACCCCTCTAAAGAATTTCCTGATGGATGGAACGCTTCCGACCAAGAAAAGCGAGAGGCGTAAAGTAATTCGTAAAGCCGCCCGATACGTTCTGCAAGGCGGAGTTCTTTACAGACAAGGGTTTTCAATGCCCCTCCTTCGGTGTGTAGCCCACGATGACATCAAATGTGTGCTGCAAGAAGTCCACGAAGGCGAATGTGACGACCACACTGGAGGGCAAACTTTGGCAAAAAAGGTGTTGCGGCATGGTTATTTTTGGCCTACCATAAACAAGGATGCAGCAAGATATGCACGACGGTGTGATGCGTGCCAGAGATTTTCAAAGATACCTAGAGCGCCTCCTAATCAGTTAAAAACGACGATGAGTCCATGGCCTTTCGCTATGTGGGGAATTGATATCATTGGAAGTCTCCCCATAGCAAGGGGCGGAGCAAAGTTCGCTATTGTGGTCGTAGATTATTTCACTAAGTGGGTCGAGGCTGAACCACTAACTACAATCACAACCAAACGAGTGATCAACTTTATCGTGAGAAACATCATATGTCGATTTGGGATTCCAAAGATTGTAATAACAGACAACGAAACTCAGTTCGATAGTGCTGAATTCAGAAACTTCTGCCAAAAATACCACATCGAGAATCAATACACCTCTGTGGCGCACCCACAATCGAACGGACAGGTCGAAGCGGCAAATAAAGTAATTAAGTCCATTCTGAAAAGAAGAATGAAGCGGGCTAGAGCCACGTGGGCTGATGAATTGCCCTTAGCACTTTGGGCCTACAGGACAACATATAAATCGGCAACAGGACATACCCCGTTCTCCCTTGCTTTTGGAACGGAAGCAGTCATTCCGGTTGAGATAAAGGTACCTTCTCACCGGGTGACTTATTATGACCCAATGGACAATAATGAATTGCTCCTTGAGTCCCTGGATATGATAGAAGAAAAGAGGGATGAAGCAGACCTACGTGCCTTGAGATGCAAACAACAGGTCGCCCGATATTACAACAAAAAGGTTCAAGCCCGAACATGGAAACCCGGAGACTTGGTTCTGAAACATGTCTTCCCACCCCAACTCATATGGGAACAAAGTGGGAAGGACCGTACTCCATTCTGAGCAAGCTTGATAATGGAACCTTCAAGCTAGCAACCGTGGATGGAAAGGAAATCCCCAGAGTGTGGAATGCCCAACATTTACGGCCATATTTAACATGAAAGTTTCAAATTTATTCTTTTGTTTTGTTAAAAAGCTATGTACAGGGCATGACTTGCCTAGAATAGTCTGATTCCTTAAAGCAAGAGATTATAAAGTGGACGTAGGTCATGATTCGACCGAACCACTATAAAATATTGTGTGTCATTTACCTTTATTGCATCTTTACTTATCTGCCTAGTTATTTTTATGGAAATCAATAGAATGATGCAGGCACCCGAAGTCTGTTGCCAACCATTCCTCCCGTAGACTGTTCGGAGGAACTCAAAGTCTTCGCAAATGCTCCTACTGCTTGTCTGACTGGTTTTAACCCTCAGAGCTTGGGTTAAAATGTAAACCTAAGAACGAGTTTGATGAGCGTGCATGATTGCAGACCGCTTGATCCGTGACTCTAACTCTCCAGAGAGAGAAAGAATATAAAAGCGTCTCTGATTGAGCACTGAGAAAGAGCTCCTTCCCCGCTGAAGGATCGGGGAGCGAATGAATCGCTGAGCTCGAACTCTAACTCTCCAGAGAGAGAGAGTATAAAAGCGTCTCCGGTTGTGCACTAAGAAAGAGCTCCTTCCCCGCAGAAGGATCGGGGAGCGAATGGATCGGTGAGCTCGAACTCTAACTCTCCAGAGAGAGAGAGAGAGTATAAAAGCGTCTCCGATTGAGCGCTGAGAAAGATCTCCTTCCCCGCTGAAGGATCGGGGAGCGAATGAATCGCTGAGCTCGAACTCTAACTCTCCAGAGAGAGAGAGAGTATAAAAGCGTCTCCGGTTGAGCGCTGAGAAAGAACTTTTTCCCTGCTAAAGAGTCAGGGACCGACTGAACTACTGAATTCAAAATCTAACCTTGACAACCGTCAGGAGAGTACAAAGAAGTCTATAATTAAGCACTGAGAAAGGTGTCAGAAATTCGGTGCCACAAGAACAATTATCCTATGAAATCTTCTAAGTCCCCCATATTCAGAAATAGGGGGCAACCTGCCGACAAGGCTATCCAATTCTTAGTAAACCCCCGTCAGACGCTATGATAACAACTGATTGGGGGCACATATACTCGTATACATATACTGAAATTTAATACAGCAACGCAGCATGAAAATTTTCCTTTGGCTATCTGTTGTTTGACTGATTTGTAATTATTATTAGATGGCCTGTAACTAAACATGGAAAGTTTATTTGAATACAGGTACGTAAGGATGCAAAAAGAGATAAACTTTCATTTATATACTGTGAACCAACAAAGTGAAAAGCAGCCTAGAAAAGAAGGTGAGGGCCAGTCTCACAATTACACTTCCTGGCCAGTGGAAAACCTAAAGACAAAATATCAACAAACAACAAACATCTTATTTACGCTTTGGCCTCTTCTCTTGCTTCTGCCTCTCCAGCTTCTCCTTGTCGGCATCAGATGGATCCCCTGTCTTCCTCTTCCTTTTGTCTATCAGGGGAACATCCTACTCCTCTGAAGATTCCTCTTCCACCTCTTTTCTCTTCCTTCTATCAGAAAGGGAAGCCGGGAAGTCATCGGGGTTAGCAAAGTGAAGCTGTCGGCTGATGGATTTGGGTTGGATCTTCACAATCATCCCAGTTTTGGGATCGAATTCTGCAAGAGGGACTACATCCAAAGCCTCATCTCCCACCTTCTTCGAAGCCAACTCTTTCTCCTGCCTGGCTTTTCGGCTGGCTATGGTTTCGTCGTCGTCATCATCGGCCTTTTTGGCGCCAATAATGTCTTCTTCATCATCTACATGGAGCCCATCCATGTCTCCCAAAGCTTCGATGGTCTCAGCATCTTTGGGAACATCAGCGCTAGGTGCCGAGATGCTTCTTTCTGCTGTCATGACCTCGGCTTGCTTTGATACGTCAATACCAGCGCCTGGCAAGACAGCCTCCTTCTCCACTTTTCTTTTTCAGCACCCTTGTTGACGGGCTCGCCACCTATATTACGAGGAACACACGTTACTAATTCAATTTGTTGTTCTACCAGACGACAATAATTCATAATTGCTTTGACAAATTGTGGGGAAAAGAGAGAGATACCTTCAGCAGATGCTCCCTCTTGAGTAGTTGCAGAGGCTCCGATGACTAAGGGAGTTCGACCCAAAGGGATTAATGGATCATCGGGATGGTATTCCTCAACCCCGGAGGTCTTGGGCTCCACAGCCGAACTCGAGCCCTCATCAGCCTTGCCTTTACCCTTGGCCAGGGCTTTCTCCTTTTCCATCTCCGCCAGAATCAGGCGACGACCCTCTGCCAGGTCCTCAGGCTCATTGTCTCTTAGGATGCTCTTCATCAATTCATCCTCATCGATTTCTTCGACCCCCAATCTATGTTTTTCACCCTCCACAATGGCATCCCATAAATTGGCCAAAGTAACATGGTAATCCGGGATCCACGAGATGTTGCGAGTCTTGAGAACCTGGCCAAGGAAATCGAAAATCATCTCTTCAAACCCCTCGATCTCTTTCTCTCTTTCGAGGAGCTTGTTGTTAGAAGCAGTGGCCAATTCAATGGCACTTTCAACGTTCTTTTCGGCGAGGGCTGCCCTTCTCTCCGTATCCGAGACCTGGTCATTCAAAATCACCTTTTCTGCTTTAGCCAGAGCCAAACTTTCTTCTAAACTCACTTTTTCTGCCTCCTAAGCAGCCTTCTCGGCTTCAAAATGGCCTTGTGCTGTTTTCAACTCGATGTTGGCCATTTTGAGATCTTCAACCTCCTTCTTTAAGGCCATTTTCTCTTGGCTATTGGAGTCCAGTTCTGAATGAAAGCGCTGCTTGGCATTCTCTAATTCAGTCTTATAATTTTCAGCGTCCCTCCGTGCTAAAGCAAGCTGGGACTGAGCATCCACCAGGTCCTTCTCCAATTTTGTCCTAGCCCTTTCGTCATTTTCGAGTTTCGCTTTAGATCTGTGTGCTTCTATTTCGAGTGTTCGGATGACTTCCGAAAGGTTAACTGCGTGTTTTTTCATCATCTCATATTGCCTGGCTGCGTGATGGATGTGCCCGATAACTTCATTGTCCCAATTTTTAGGGACCGTTTCCAAGGCAGGAACAAACACCATCCTGTCAAAGAATATGCCTGGAAATTGTTCCCGCAGCTTTTCCAGCCTTCCTTGGATCTCGGGACCATGGACGTAATCCCGTGACCCGGGGGCAGCTAACTCTGGTTGGCTGGTGGGGACAATGTCACTTCTCTCCTTCTCAGTCTCTTTGGATGAATCTTTGTCCCTATCTTTAGATTCGTGATGCCTTCTGGACGACCGGCTGTGGGAAGGTGCACTCTTTGGAGGAGTTAACTCTTTTGGAAGTTTCTTTCCCCCTGTCGGAATTGTCGGATGACTTGAAGGCCTGGTAGAGGTTGATTTTGGAGGAGATCGAGGTTACGAGGAACTCGGCCTATGAGAAGGACCACGAGAGCGCTCAGTATCCGGACGAAGGCTGGGTGTGCCCTCGCGAAGAGAACGATACGAGTAAGATTTCCTGCGGGACATCGTTCCTGCAAAAAAAAAAAAAGGAAAAGAGCATATTAAAACTTTGAATACCCACGATATAAGGGTGCAGGTTTAGATAGTGTGTGTGATGTGTGCATCCCATATAATTCCCCCTAACAGACCCGGGCCTGAAGACAGGCTCATCTGACCAGTTTCTCGTCCTCTAGTTGGAGCGATCGCCTCTTCAGAAGCAGGGAACAAAGGCCCCTCTCCGAAGTCCTTCTCCGTATATACATCATCGGGTAGGGAGATTTTATTCAGCTCGTAGAATAGCTGTTCTTCTGTCAAATCACCGAGAGCAACGGTTTCAATTGGAGCAGATGCAGGAATTTCCTTGGACATGTCACCGCGGACCTCATCCCCTCAGTATATGTTCATGTCCTCATCGTCTTGGATGACTATTGGAGAAGGACTCTTACGGAATTTAGTTGTTTCTATTGCTTGCGAAGTTCCCTCTCCCTCCGTTGGCGGCACATACTTATAAGGTCTGCCGCCAGTACCAAGTCCAAATCTTCTATCCAGAAGACGATGCTTATGAAGATTGTCGTCCGTAATGCATTTTTTGATCCTTAGAAAGTCGGATCTGCTTTGTAAACGAATGGACAACCGGTTGTTGTATAGTGGACCCTCTGTTTTCGGGAAGACATGATCTGTTAAAGACAAAGAAAAAAGGGGAAGAATGTTAACGCCTAGACTTCTTGAACAAGATATTCGATTAGAAGCTTAAAGTTTACTTGATTTGAGCCATCTTCGTGAGCATCCGGTCTGTCTCCTTATATAAAACCAATCAGATTTAGGGTCCCCTATATTGCTATACCCATCGTACAGAACCTTCCTATTCGCCACTGATTCAAAGAAAGAGAAAGTTGGAGTTGCCGAAGAACGGTGCTTGAAAAGAAAGAAGAATGTCAAATCTCTGAATTTAAGTTCGGCATGTAGGATCTCCGCATATGCAACGTATAGGGTGTATAAAGATGCGTAGGCGTTCGGATGAAGTTGCATCAGATCAATACCCAGTCTTCTTAAACTTTCAATGGCAATTGGAGGGAACGGAGGAATAGCTCCTACCAAGCACATGGTCCGGCTAATTGCCATATATCCTTCCGAAGCTAGGGGGGGTCTATCTTCGCTTCCGGGTGTCAAGACGTCATCCCAAGGAATTCCGTGTCTCAAGTAGATTCTCTTAAGCTTTATATCGTCGAGCTTAGATGCTAAAGAATTAGAGAATTTATCTATTCCGAGCGCGTCGGGAATCTCGTCGGGAGCTCGTTCGTCTATCTCGGACTCTTCGCTAGATGAAGTACTTTCGGATGGATCTGACTCCGTGGCCTCGTACTCAGATCCAGTATTTTCACCTCCAGGATTAGTGGGAGGAATTTCCGGGTTGTATTGCTTAGGAATCTCGGATTCCGCTTCTGTTGTGGATCTTGAAGAAGATTGATCATTCGACATTGCTGCTAGGACGAGAAAATATGAACAATAAGATTAACACTACCCGTTCCCCGTGTGTGCAAGTGCCGGTGTGTGTGCTTGTGTGTGCATTAAAAATCAAGCGTGAAAGCAATCAAGATCGTCAAAATATTAGTCATCATATGCAGTCAAATTATGCGGTTATTTAGTCCAGAAAGTCCAACGACAAGGCTCTAGCCTAACTGTTCGAAGTTTTATGGTGACAAGGCGTTGATTAAAGTCTGAAATTCTTCGCAACGTCAGCTATAGGTCGGATCGCAAGGCAGAGGAATCGCCCCCCTTTTTTGGATTGCAAGGATTGGGGGGATCGCCCCCCATCGGATCGCAGGGCAAAGGGATCGCTCATTCACGAATCGTTGCAGCCCCCAACGATACGCGCCCTTGCTGTCGCCACGATTTTCCGTCTCGCCATTCGCCTTCATCTTCTCCTCTCCTTGCCCACGATCCGAACCGGCCTCCTCTCTTCTTCTTCCTCCTTCGTTTTCCTCCTCTCCTTCCCATCCTCGAACTCCGAGCTCTACGCCCGATAGCCATGGCCGCTTGGTGATTTCTTCAGAAAATTGCAAATTTCCACCGTTTCTCCCTCGAATTAGTCGAAAAAGTTCAGGAAAGAGCTACGTTCACGAATGAGAATGCTTTTTATGGAGTTACCTTTCTAAAAACTGATGGAATGCTTGGATTTTCGAAAGTTTGAAAAAGTTGGGTTCGTTCTTCGACAGTGCAGGCGAGACGATACGGCAGAAAGAAAGGAGAAGGAAAGTGAAGAGGGGAGGGTCGGCTTATATAGGCAAAGAGGGCGACCCTTTGTCTCCCTTTCTTTGTCCTATTCGATCCACGAAAGACCGGCGGGCCGCGAACCAAAAGCCCACCATGACTCGAGGAGGAGCCCGTTTCGTTCCGAGGCCCAAGTACACACCCAAGAGCGGAACGAATATCTCTCTAACGGACCGCGACTCGAGCCCGCGGAACGAGTCGATAAATTCAGAAATGAGGATTCTGAAAAATCCCAGAAAGAGAACCGTTCTCTGATCCGTGACTCATTGAGAAAAGACAATTCTATAGCTTCGAAGCATGTTCCATCATCGATAAAACATACTTCGAGGGGGCAAAATGTTGGCTAGCTTTTTGACCAAGCCACCCAGGATCATTCATAAGAAGAAAGCATGAAACCACGTTCTCTAAGGACATGAAGGAATGGATCGCACCATCGTCTAGCCCGATATCGGATCGCGCACCATCAGCTCGCCCACCGTCGGATCGCACACTATCGACTCGCCCATTCCATCAGCAGAACGAATCCGCTATGCGACTCGATCCGAACTTATGTTGTTGTCCAGAGCGAACCGATCTGATCCCCTGGTGCATGGCGAACCCTCTGACCCGTTCAAGCGCGAGCTAGTCTTTGGCGATCCAAATCGCACGGATCTAGCGACACGTGTCCCAACCGTCATTTGGACCGATTCTCCCTATCTGCACGATCTGATTTTCAAGCAGATCGCGACACCTGTCCGCAACGGCTAATTTGACTATTTCCTCAACGGTGGCGATGCGATCCGATGTTCTCAGGATTCGTGCCACGTGTTACCACGACCCGCCTGACAAAATCAGCTATAAATAGCCCGGAGCTTGGCATTTTTTGGGATCTTTTGGCAATATTGATTACAAAATCCGCCATTGTTGTCAAACTACTGAAATATTGAGTTGATTGTATTAGCTTCCAAAGTATAATCAATAATATAAAAAGTGGACGTAGGCTCGTTAACACCGAACCACTATAAATTCTATGTGTTATTTTCTTTTTTCTCATTCTTCAGTTGAAATTCTATAAGCTTCAGAACAATTTGGGTGTTAGGTCCAAATTTTGATCTAACAGTAACATATATAAGTGTTTGTAACTCTAATAAGTGTTACCATATCTTATAGTTCCAACATTTATAAGTGTTAGCAATGAATATGTTTGTAACTTTTATAAGTGTTACCATATCTTACAGGTCCAACATTTATAAGTGTTAGCAATAAATATATTTGTAACTTTTATAAGTGTTACCATATCTTATGGTTCTAACATTTATAAGTGTTAGCCATGAATATGTTTGTAACACTTATAACTGTTAGCAGTTACTCTGTTTGTAACACTTATAAGTGTTATAGGAAATTCCTCATAGGCCGTTGGTGACACTTAAAAGTGTTACATAAATTATTTGTAACACCTATACTTGTTGGGAATCCCCTGTTTTGCTGTAGTGTTAACCGTTAAATAAATATGTTTGAATCAGTGGGAAGGTTAAGTACATCTCATGTAGGTGGGTAATATTTTTATATATAGGCCCACAAACTAAACCAGTAGGAAACCCTAGTAATGGGGACCCATTTCAGTAGAAACCCACATAGATTTATCATGGTACCCTGAACTAGGTAGGACGGGGCACGATTACTGGGCTAATTATAAGCGGTCAAACTAGCGGCAGATGGTGCAGCAGTGGAGGTTCCAACGGGGTCACGGGCGTGCACGTATTACGGAATGGAAGAATTAGCCACTGGACATCAGAAGATATAAAGTTGTGCATCTTGATCGTGTCGGGTTTCCACCTTAGGGGTTGATACACCCTACAGTGGGACCAACACAGGTATCTACAAGCAGAGGGCCGAGCGACACAAACTTGAACTAGATCGATACGAGTTAGAGCCAATCGGTTAAGGTAGTAAGGATACATCTAACATCTTCATGGCAATTAGGCTGATTGATGTAAGATCCTCATATTAGATGTACACCTGAAGGCTACCACAATTGCGGGGTTGGGATCACCTTATTATATAATATAGGATACTAGTTGGGACACTAGTAGGGAATACAAATCATTCTATAAAAGACACTATTTAGGATACTAGTTAGTTGGTGCAGAGACATAAAAATCAGAATAAAAGGGTTGTAGCGAAGTAGAGAAAGAATAGAAGTGCATTCAGTTTATCTTGCCTTATCATATCTTATGCTAATCTTAGGTTATCTAGTTTTCCTTGTTATCACGTTATTGTCTTATATTCAGTTTATTCATGTCATGTTACTATTACACGTTTACATACTGAAAATCACTGGACTTACCAGACTTAAGTCTAACCTAGTTTTTTTTCGCCTCTTTTCTTCCATTCCCCTCCCCAGGAAGTAAGGGAGGGAATAGCTCAGCTTAGTTTGGACCGTTTCTCTTTCCGAGCTCGAAGATAGTCGAGATATTGCTTTGGACTCTCTTTTCCACTGCTATGGCTGGCTCATGCTTTATTGGGGACTATCATTGTCATTTTATGCTTCTTTATTTTATTAAACAAGACAGATACTTTGTTGTACTGGGTATTGTTGGTTTTGGTGTTAGAAAACAATCTTCGTACAAGCTGTTTTACCAAGCTGTTGTTTTATCAATGAAGTAAAGTTTTTATTCTTTTCCGCTGCTTTATTTGTCTGTATTGTATTTAATCTGCATCTTTTACCTATAACGCTTCACTAAAGTTAATGCATTCCCTTTGTGAGTGACATTAATGGAGGTGGGGTGTTACAGCTAGTTCGAATTTCCTACATGTGGTCCCTATTTCTACCTAATACTACCTACTCTTACCTACTCCCACTCCTATAAATAGCCCATGGCCTCACAATTCAAAGGGGTTAGATTTTCTTCAATTTGGACTTACCTAGAGCTTCATGAACTCCATTAATGGCATCTCCTATTTGAGGAAGAAGGAGAATTAAATATTCGTTTTTCCCAAATACCTAGCATATTTCAATTATGAAAGTGAATGTAATGAGCTTGGCTCTACCTTGTAATTCTTGAGTGATTAATAAAAGTTCAACATCCTTCCGAAGTGTACGTAGGCTTAATCTACGGTCGAACCACTATAAATACTTGTGTTTTTTACCGCTTTCTCTTACCTAGTCTTGCGATCAAACTAACTATTCCTAGTAATAGGAATCTTTGGTGTTTACGACATTTTTTGCCGCCAACATTTGGTATCATCTCGACTTCAACGAGCTTAAGGTCCCTTGCCCAACCTGATGTCGAGTCCACTTACGATGGTAAAGAAGTCAAAGAACGCAATGGTCGGCTCTTCAGCCGTAGACGAGGTCGGTACCTCCCAGCAACCTCAACCGATAGATGTCCCGGCCCCTAATGAAACCGTCCCTCCTATTGTGAATCCCGAAGCGCCCATTACCCAAGCTCAAATTCGCGCGCTTAATGAAAGATATGAGAACACCATGGTCGGTCTCAACCAAGCATTAAGGGATAACATCGGTCTTATGCGCTAACTTCAAGAAGTTCAATGCGTCGTTGCCCGACTTTAATTGGTTCGGAACTATGCTCGACCCCGACCAACAGCATCGGAAACATCCTCTTCTGAGTCAAGGGGCCCAGAACAAAGGAGAAGGTTCACCCTCATCAACGATGTCGCCGTTCGCACCAATGTTCTCGATAATGGGAATGGTTATGCCAACGGGAATGGAAACGGCAATGGCGACAGAACTACAGTCACATACAACGAGGGGGCACAGTACCAAGACCGCTCTCGCTTGATTATCAATGACGGACCTGATCCTACAAACCAACCTCTTCCTCAACACAACCCAACAGTCGCTAATCAGGGTGAAGGGCCTGCTGTCCTAACTGCCCACGCTCCTGTACAATAGGATCCACATCACCCCGCTCCGCCTCAACGTACGCTCATAGACCTGTTCATAGATGTCGAGGACATAGAGGAAGACGATCCAGACATCCACCATAGAAGATGACCTCGCAACAGGACTCTGGAACCGCACCAAAACCCTTGGGTCCCGATGGAGGATCCACACCCGACCTATCTCGCCGACATGATACGAAGGGTCATGAGGGAGATGCGAGGGGGCGCACACGGCGCAAGGGAAGCTCACATTAGGCGTAACCCCTTCACAAGAAGAGTAAATGAAGCCGAGTGGCCAAGGTGCGTTAGCATGCCACAAATGTCACTCTATGATGGTACCACTGATCCTTGTGCCTTCTTAAATTGCTATGAAAGGCAGATGGACTCGACCCGAGGCGACGATCCAGCCAAATGTAAATACTTCCTGGTCTTCTTGTCCGGTACCACTATACTTTGGTTCTCTGCATCCCCCTCGATTCCATTAACAACTTCGGGCAACTAGCAACAAAGCTGGTCAAGCAATTCAGGGTGCATATCCCAACTCCGAAGAATGCCTTCACCTTATCCAACCTATACCAGGGGCCCGCCGAGTCGCTTAGGAGCTACCTTTCCTCGTTCAACACAGCTCTCGCTGAGGTTGAAGATCCATATCCTCGCACCATTCTCTTTCAGCTAACCAAAAGGGTCCTCCCTAATTCAGAATTCGGGGCTTGGATCGATCGAAAGCAGCAAAAGAGCCTCGACGCCTTCTACGAGAAGGCAAATTAGTACTTGTGCCAAGAAGAAGCAAGGTTTAATCAGCTTTCTGCCACGAGTCGTCCCAATGACCCCCAAGCCGATGCCGCCAATAACCACATCAGAGGTAGGCGAGGCAGGGAGCCCTTCGACCGAAATAGGGGGCAGGTTCCCAAAGGCAAAAACGAAACAATGGCAGGCCGGATGGATGAAACAACGGGCAAGCCCCAGTAGAATTAAGAAAGCCCGGCCCTTGCCAAGCTTTCGAGACATATACCCTGTTGAATGATGACATAGAGACCATCTACTTGGAAACATGTAACAACCTGCCATACAAGAAGTCGCGCATTAGAGAATCAACCAACCGTGAGGAGAACACCGGGAGGTACTGTCGATACCACGATGTGTACGGGCACGACACCAACGAATACCACCAACTTAGGGATGCAATCGAGAAACTAATTCGTGAGAAACGGCTCGAGCAATATGTCCAAGAGCTCATTCCCACCGAGGAAAACTCGTACCCTCCCGCGCCAGCTCCACAAGAAGGTGCCAAGGGAGCTCCAGGACCATCTAACCCAAGACGAGGAATCGTAATTGACACCATATGCAGCGTACCTTACCCCATACATAACAGCTTTCGAAAAATGGAGGAATATGTGTGTAATACCCCATGTCCATTAATTTCACTAACAAAGGGAATGCGTCAATGCCCATGAAGCGTTATTGTTGTATAGAACAGATAAATTACAAAAATAAATAAATAAAACAACACAGCGGAAGATAATTCTTATTTCATAGCATCAAAACTCAAAACAAGCTTACTTAAGTTGTTTCCAAAACCATTACAACAGGATCAATAGTCTTTTCCAAAAACTTCAAATTACATAAAGAAGCAAATACTTAAATAACGTAAATGCATAAATCCCCACTAAGCATAAGCAAAGCTGTAACACCCCGTGAATTCTATAAACATTAAGCTTCACAAATTAAAGTGTAATTAATTCTAAATGAAAGAATTAAGGGAAATGGGTTACGCCATTGCGTTCGTCTCGGAATTCTGCTTGAGATAGAGTCTGAGTTTGCATGAATCGGACTCCGTATGAAGGAGTTATGACCTTCGGAAATTTCAGAATAAAATTTAAATTCAACCAGCTCAGTTTTAAATTCGAAATTCAAAAAACAGGTTCAAACTGGGCTGGGCGGGAAAATTCCCGCCCAGAGACCAGGTCGAACATAGGGTCGACCATGGTGTCGACCTGGCCACCCCAGGTCGACCACAGTGTCGACCTGGGTGTTGACCTGCCAGTCGACCTTCCTAGTCCACCTGGCTGGCTAGGTCTGGCTCTGGCTCAAATTTCTATGGCTCGGTGTGTCACTAGGGCTGACATGTCACTTCTTGATTGGCTCTTTGAACTTTGTATGGTCTAGATTCCTCCTGTCTTCATCTGACGGCTCAAAACAATTTAAAAATCTATAAATACACCCAAAGTCTCAACTGAAAATTCACATTAAACAAATAAGATGGGAGTCGTCATGCTGCCAGGAAGGAACTGAGCATAGCCGTCAAGAGTGAAAAGCTTAGAGATTAATCAAATTAAGAAGAAGATTATAGTTTAATCAAATAAGTCAACGCAACGTTAGTCTACCCAAAGGAGGGCATCTCAGTTTCAGAATTCAGAATCCAGAATTCAAGATTCTGCATTCGTTGTAAGTATAGTGACCTTTCATAATATGAATAAAAACTGTGATGTGATTCGATGTAAATGAAAATAGAGTTCTGTTATTGATATAAATTCTATGTATTGTAATGATTTTATCATGAATTGTGTATTGATATTTGTGGCCTAAATTGGTTGATGCAAGCCTATTGGACATTTGAATATGAAAGTAATAGCAATAGCAAGTTGTGGCAAAAACTAGTAATTGATCCCTTTATGTTTATGTCGATGGCATGGACTATATACATTCACTAATTCTAAATTAAGGCTTATGTAAACATGTTCTAGATTTGAAACTTTTTATGCCTACATGACCCAAAACCTATGATATCATTCTTATGTTAATTTGCAGGTATAATTGGATCTATGTTAAGTATCGTTTGGGTTTCACAAACTATTCAAGTTCATGCTGAAATAGGCTATGTGATTAGATGTTATAATCGGATATTTTGGTGAATATACAACGTGCTAGTTTTATGGTTGATATTATGCCAAGTTAAACATGTTTAAACACAAGTTTGTATTAGCCTAAACTGTGCCATTTCATATGTTACCTACTTAGTTATACTTTGATTTGAATGCAAGTTACATGACCCATCATTTATGTTAGTATCTCTAAATTGCAAGTTCATGCGCCACACACCCTTATATGTTGTAAAATGTTACATGTTATTGATTTCCCTTTTTTCTCACATTTATAAAGTTGGGCTGAATTGCGTCGAGCCCAACATTTGTTATAATGTTGCGAACGTTACAAACGGGGGTAATAACGTTGGGTGTAAAACAAGAAAATATATATGTTGGCATGTTTGGCACATGCCAACGACAATGACATTTAAGCGGTATGATTTGGTATACCCAAGAATAAAAGATATGACATTTACATATAATTGAGATGTAATAAAATATGTAAATTTAGAAAACACGATATGCTTAACCCGATGTTGGATTGAGTTGTGATGTAAACCTTCCCGGGCCCGCCCGGTTGTCCAGTAGTCACAACAATACCTATCCAATGTGGGTGGTTAAGCATTGAGCCCAATAAGGACCCGAGGTTAGACTGAGCTACGGTGTAAACCTGCCCGGAACAGACCAGCACATCCAGTAACCGTAGCATTACCTGTCTAATGTGAGTGGTCTGGTACTCCGAAAAGGCAAAGGACAGGTGGTAGGGTTAAGTCAACTATAAACACTTAACCAAATTAAACATGTTAACAAGAATTGATGGGTGGGGGTTAGGTAAATACAGACACTTAACTACATAACATGTTTGACTAGAAAATCCTAGTAACGAGGGACCCGTTTCAGTAGTAACCAAAGTTAGGTATCATGGTACTCGGAAACTAGGAAGGGTGGGGCACGATTACTGGGCTATTGTAAGCGGTCAAACGACGGCGGTGGGTTCACAGTGTAGGTCTAACGGGGCGCGGGCGTGCGCACACTCCGGAGTAGACAACCAGGGCACTGGGGACACCAATATTATAACTTATGCCTTCTAGAATTTGTGTCGGGCCCGCCACCATGGGTCTTGATACACCCCATGGTGGGACCAGCATAGGTATCTAGAATTCTCGGGGGCCGTATGACACATGTTTACGCGAGTAGGAGACGATCTGTAAATAAAAATGGGGATCAGTTCACCCTTAGCATGGGGTGCCAGTTAAAGTAAGCTCAAGTAGGTGCAGAGATATAGTATGGGTGCGATAGTACATTCGACACTTCCTTAGCTTGTGACACTTTCCTATTTTCAGTTTATGTCTATCATGCCTTTTTCTTATTCACATACTGAAGAGTTACCAGATTTACTCAGGCTTTACGTCTGACTCTATTTTCTTTTCGTCTTCTTTTCTTTCGTTTCCCCCCCAGGTCCACAGGGAGGAAACAACTCAGCTCAGTCAGACTCTTTACAGGCTCCAAGAACGTAGATGTATGATTTGGATCTCTTTTGCTCAGATTATGGCTTTGGATATCACTATGGGGATTGTTGCCACTTTAATTATGTTTTATGCTTCTTTAATAATCAAGACAGTAACGAGGTTGTAATGTTGGAAGTATTTTGAGACAATTATGGAATGTTTTGTTTGAACACGTATTGATGAAATAAAAGTCTATTTGGTTTCCGCTGTTTAAAATATGTGTATTTATATCTGTCTTGAGCTTATCTGTGGCTTTTACTTATAAACCTCCACCAAAGTTAAAGCATTCCCTTTGTGAGTGACCTTAACGGAGGTGGGGTGTTTCACTTGGTATCAGAGCATAGGTTTACCAGACAAGATAAAAGTTTTTGAAATTGTTTTAAAAAGGAATGTTTAAAGAAGCATTTTTTTTTCAAGAAAAAGTGTTATACTTTAAAAGACATAATCCCCCAAAGCTATATGCACTATCTCTCTCTATCCTTCGTTTTGAATCTTTTCTTTCTGTTTCAGCATGTCTGGAGACCTTAACCTTCCTGAAGGAGTACCGATACCCGGCTGGTTTAGGAGGTATTTAGAAGTGAGGGCCAATGGCGCGGGCCAAGCAGACATCCCTCCTCCAGTGGCCGCGGTTCTTCCTCCTCCTCCTCCTGGAAATGCCTTAGCAAAAACTTGCAGAGACATCAAGGCAATGGGTGGAAAAGACTTTTATGGGACAGAATCCTTTGTAGGAGCAAGTAACTGGCTAAAGGAGACTGAGGATCTGTTTGTCATCTTCAGAGTTGATGACAGGCAAAAGATACAACTAGCGGTTTGGTTGCTTAAGGATGAAGCTTCCTATTGGTGGGAAATTACCAATGCTCAGAGGGCGGTGGAAACATGGGAAGACTTTAGGACAAGGTTGGAGAGGCAATTCCTCTCCCAAGCTGAAAGAGGCCTGCAAATGGAGAAGTTCCTAACTCTGAAACAGGGAAGTATGACAATCAGGGAGTATGTTAATCAGTTTAATCAGCTGGCCAGACTTGGGCTAGACTTAGTAAACACCTAACACAAGAAGGCACTTCACTTTGTCAAAGGTTTGAATGAGCCACTACACAGCCTTGCCATGACCCATGTATCCACGGGAGTGACTTATGAAAGCTTGGTAGATATGGCGTTGCTACACGAGGAAGACCACGGCAAGAAAGAAACTATGGTGGAAGAGAAGAAAGAGGGTCTACAAACAATGAAAATAGACTTCAAGAAAGGAGGGAAGAACAATAAGCCCCGTGAGAAGAGAAGGTGCAATTTCTGTGGCATTCTGGGACATATAACAAAAGACTGCCGAAAAAGGAAGGCGAAGATGGGTGGTTGCTTCCATTGTGGAGAAACTGGACACCAAGCTAAGGACTGCCCAAAGAAGAAAGGGCAGGGACAGAAAGTCGGATCAACTTCAGGGGGTCAGGTTCATGCGCTAGTGGCACCTCAGCAGGAACGAGGTAGTAATATTTTTGTAGAAAGTGTAATTTATCTTTATGATCATCCAGTTCATACATTTTTTGACTCTGGCGCATCACACTCCTTTATTTCATCTGCCTTAGTAGAATCTCTGCATCTACACACTAGTATGGTAGAAGATCCCTTAGTAGTTTCAAATCCAATTGGGGGCTCCGCTTACTTGTCAATGGTTTGTTTGGGTTTGAAAAACTCTATTCTCAGCATTGAGTTTAGTTGTAATGCCTTTGTTTTGGGCTTCTCGGGATATGGTTTGATCTTAGGCATGGACTGGTTATCCAGTAATGGGGCCATCCTTGATTGTGAGAAAAGAGTAGTTAGACTCTTGACTCGGCTTGGTAACACTCTAGAAATTTCTTGTAATCCCTTGAATGCTGTTATGCTTAGTTATCTAGAGTCGCTTGATGCTTCTGATGAAAATTTGTAATCAGTTAGAGTAGTCTGGGAATATCCGGATGTCTTTGAGGAGGTGAAAGGCTTACCTCTAAGGCGGGAAATAGACTTCCGCATATATTTTGTGGATAATGCAAAGCCTGTAGCTTTACCTATTAGACACATGGCTCCAAAGGAGAGAAAGGCGCTCAGCAAGCAGGTTAAAGAACTTCTCGAAAAAGGGTTCATTAGACGGAGCATTTCAGAATAATGTGCTCCAGTGGTGTTCGCAATCAAAGCGGACGGTTCGCTTCGCCTTTGCGTCGACTATAGGGAGTTAAACAAATTGACCAAGAAAAATAGGCACCCTCTTCCCCGAATCGACAATTTGTTTGATCAGCTTGAAGGAGCGTCGGTCTTCTCCCAACTTGATCTGGCAACTGGGTTCGATCAGCTAAGAGTAGCTGAAGATAGCATTGATACAACGACGTTTAGAACCACAGATGGTTTCTTCGAGTGGCTTGTCATGCCTTTCGGCTTGACTAATGCACCCGCTTATTTCGTAGACCTAATGAGAAGGGTGTTCAGAGAATTCCTCAACAAATTCGTGATTGTCTTCGTAGATGATATCTTAATCTTTCCAAAGAATGAGGAAGAGCATGCTCAGCATCTGAAAGAAATCATGGAAACTCTCCGTTCATATCAGCTAAAAGCCAAATTCTCCAGGTGCTACTTTTGGAGAAAGGAGTTAAGATTTCTGGGGCATATAGTATCCAAAGAAGGGTTGGTTGTGGACCCCGCGAAAGTGGTGGCAGTACAAGATTGGAAGACACCAAGAAATGCAACCGAAGTTCGATGCTTTCTTGGGCTAGCCGGTTTTTACCTAAAGTTTATTAGGGATTTCGCGAAAATCTCAGCCCAACTCATAAGGCTAACAAAGAAGAATCTGGCATTCACTTGGGATTTGGACTGCGAGTTTGCTTTCCAACAATTGAAAAGGGCTCTCACAACAGCCCCAGTTCTGACCTTGCCAGATGGAAGCAAAATGTTCACAGTATACACAGATGCATGTGGAACGGGACTAGGCGCTATTATAATGCAAGAAGGAAGGGTAGTAGCTTATGGCGGAAGACAATTGAAAGTTCATGAAAAGAACTACTCAACCCACGATTTTGAGTTAGCCGCCATCGTCTTGGCACTGAAGTCTTGGCGCCATTATCTTCTAGGTGAGAAGTTCGAATTATACACTGACCATAAATCGTTGAAATATCTCTTCTCGCAGAAGGATCTTAACTTGAGGCAGCAAAGATGTATGGATTTTCTTGCCTCGTACGATTTTGAAATTTCCTATACTCCCGGCAAAGGCAACGTAGTAGCAGACGCGTTGAGCCAAAAGAAACCGACCTTAAGCCCGCTCTTTGTGGAAAGGCAAAGCTTGAAGTATATAGCCAGTTTTAACTTTAGGCCCTCCTCAGATTTTGTACCGGGTTTGTTAGCATTTCTCGAAGTACGCCCTACTCTCTTGGACTCAATAGGGGCTGCACAACATGAAGACCCTTAGCTTGTTGATGTGATTGATAAACTTATTAGGGGTGAGACTTCTAGTCACCTCAGTTGGTACGCCATTGATGATAAGGGTTGGCTGAGGCGGGATGGAAGATTATGCGTCCCACAAGCAAGGGAGTTGACAAAGTAGGTTCTCGAGGAAGCGCATCATTCCAAGATGACTATACACCCTGGCGGTGATATGATGTACGAGGATATAAAAAGGACTTTCTTTTGGAGTGGCATGAAGCAAGACGTGGAATATTTCATTTCTAAGTGCATGACCTGCCAACAGGTTAAGGCAGAAAAAGAAGAAGCCTGGAGGACTACTTCATCCTTTAGAGGTCCTATAGTGGAAGTGGGATAGCATTTCAATAGACTTCATTGATGGACTGCCTAGGTCGAGAAGAGGCAACACTAGCATTTGGGTAATAGTTGATAGGCTTACTAAAAGCGCCCAATATATACCTATCAAGAGTAGATGGACTGCCGCGTCTCTAGCATCCCTTTATCTCAAGGGAATAGTTTGGCTCCATGGGATACCCTCCAGCATTGTTAGTGACTGAGACCCTATCTTCACAAGTGAGTTTTGGCGGAGTCTGCAAGAAGCTGTAGGCACATAGTTATGTTTGAGCACGGCCTATCACCCCCAAACCGATGGCCAGACGGAAAGGGTGAGTAGAGTTTTGGGGGATCATTTAAGACTTGGCGTTCTTGACTTTGGAGGGACGTGGGAGGATCACCTTCCTTTAGAAGAATTTTCCTACAACAACAGCTACCAAGCTACCATGGGCATGGCACCCTTCGAAGCCTTGTATGGAAGACCGTGCAAATCACCAACTTGTTGGTGGGAGTCTACAGATAAGCTTATACTAGGGCCAAACATGATTCGAGAGACTTCGGAGAAAGTGAATTTGATACGTAGGAGAATGAAGACTGCCCAAGACTGACAGAAATCCTACGCCAACAAAAGAAGGACCGACCTTGAGTTTGAGGTTGGGCACAGGGTTTTCCTTAAGGTATCTCCTTTAAGGAACGTCGTTCGCTTTGGATCCGCAGGAAAGCTAGCACCAAGATTTGTAGGACCGTTCCCTGTCATCGAGAAGGTTGGGAAGATGGACCATAGATTAGAGCTACCCGAGAGACTGGCCAGAGTTCACAACGTCTTTCATGTTTCTCACCTCCGGAAGTGTTTGCATGAGTCTGTGTAAGTGGTGGAACCTAGCATTCTAGAAGAAGCCAAAGTGGAACGTGAAGCAACTGTGAGGAAAGTTCCAACCAGCATCTTAGGAATTGAAGTGAAAAAGCTACGCAACCGCGAAGTCAAACTCGTTAAAGTTCAGTGGAGCGACGCCGAGGAAGACGCGACTTGGGAAACTGAGGACAGAATACGCGCTGCCTACCCTCTTCTTTTTTAGTGTACATCTTCGATCTCTCTTTTTCCTTAAGTTATGCTTTATCTATCTTTTTAGGTATATCTCCTAGGTCCTTTTCCTAACTCCTTAGGTAGAAAACAAACGGATGCAAACATGTATTTGAAAACATGTTATGGATGATGGCTGCAAATGGTTGCTAGTGATTGCTAGTGGTTGCTCGTGGATGCATATACACACACACCCTAGGTTATAGATCGGCTCAGTCACTTCATATTGCATATGCATATATGTATTCTCATTTGTATATGATTGAAACTTGATAAGCTGTCATATGGTCGTCGCATTTGTATGACTAGTTGTGCACTCACGTAGAATATGAGTAGGAAAAATTTGCATACATAATGGATTCATGACACTTACACGACTCGCATCAAGGAGGTCAACTGAATCAGTAGACCGCCTGATTTCTGCATTAGATAAGGACATGTACACACACTATGCATATGATCACGAAGCATTAGAAGTCTTTTAAAGACAGTGGACGCCTATGTTTTTTGGTTGAGTAGATGGACTGTTGGATGGTAGGATATACATTCTTCCTAACTTGAAGATTTTGGGGACGAAATCCTTTTATGGGGGGAGAATGTAACACCCCGTGAATTCTATAAACATTAAATTCACAAATTAAAGTGTAATTAATTCTAAATGAAATAATTAAGGGAAATGGCTTACGCCATTGTGTTCGTCTTGGAATTCTGCTTGAGATAGAGTCCGAGTTTGCGTGAATCGGACTCCGTATGAAGGAGTTATGACCTTCGGAAGTTTCGGAATAAAATTTAAATTCAAACAGCTCAGTTTTAAATTCAAAATTCGAAAAACAGGTTCAAACTGGGCTGGGCTGGAAAATTCCATCCCAGAGACCAGGTCGACCATAGGGTCGACCATGGTGTCGACCTAGCCACCCCAGGTCGACCATATTTTCGACCTGGCCACCCCAGGTCGACCATAGTGTCGACCTGGGTGTCGACCTGGCAGTCGACCTGCCTGGTCGACCTGGCTGGCTAGGTTTGGCTCTGGCTCGAATTTCTGTGGCTCGGTGTGTCACTAGGGCTGACATGTCACCTCTTGATTGGCTCTTTGAACTTTGTATGGTCTAGATTCCTCCTGTCTTCATCTGACGGCTCAAAACAATTTAAAAATCTGTAAATACACCCTAAGTCTCAACTGGAAATTCACAGAAAAAAAATAAGATGGGAGTCATCATGCTGCCAGGAAGAAATTGAGCATAGCCGTCAAGAGAGAAAAGCTTAGAGACGAATCAAATTAAGAAGAAGATTATAGTTTAATCAAATAAATAAACGCAACGTTAGTCTACCCAAAGGAGCGCATCTCAATTTCAGAATTCAGAATCCAGAATTCAAGATTCTGCATTCGTTGTAAGTATAGTGACCTTTCAGAATATGAATAAAAACTGTGATGTGATTCGATGTAAATGAAAATTGAATTGTGTTGTTGATATAAATTTGATATATTGTAATGATTCTGTCATGACTTGTGTATTGATATTTGTGGCATAAATTGATTGATGCAAGCCTATTGGACATTTGTATATGAAAGTAATAGCAATAGCAAGTTGTGGCAAAAACTAGTAATTGATCCCTTTATGTTTATGTCGACGGCATGGACTATATGCATTCACTAAGTCTAAATTAAGGCTTATGTAAACATGTTCCAGATTTGAATTTTTTATGCCTACGTGACCCAAAACCTATGATATCATTCTTATGTTAATTTGCAAGTATAATTGGATCTGTGTTAAGAATCGTTTGGGTTTCATAAACTATGCAAGTTCATGTTGAAATAGGCTATGTGATTAGATGTTATAATTGGACATTTTGGTGAATATACAACATGCTAGTTCTGTGGTTGACATTATGCCAAGTTAAACATGTTTAAACACAAGTTTGTATTAGCCTAAACTATGCCATTTCATATGTTACCTACTTAGTTATACTTTGATTTGAATGCAAGTTCACATGACCCATCATTTATGTTAGTATCGCTAAATTGCATGTTCATGCGCCACACAACCTTATATGTTATAAAATGTTACATGTTATTGATTTCCCCTTTTTCTCACGTTTTTAAAGTTAGGCTGAATTGCGTCGAGCTTAATATTTGTTAAAATGTTGCGAAAGTTACAAACGGGTGTAATAACATTGGGTGTAAAACATGAAAATATATATGTTGGCATGTTTGGCACATTCCAACGACAATGACATTTAAGCGGTATGAATTAATATACCCAAGAATAAAAGAGATGACATTTACATATAATTGAGAAGTAATAAAATTTGTAAATTTAGAAAACACGATATGCTTAACCCGAGGATGGATTGAGTTGTGATGTATACCTGCCCGGACACGCCCGGCTGTCCAATAGTCACAACAATACCTATCCAATGTGGGTGGTTAAGCGTTGAGACCAATAAGGACCTGAGGCTAGACAGAAATACGGTGTAAACCTGCCCGGAACCGACCGGCTCATCCAGTAACCGTAGCAATACATGTCTAATGTGTGTGGTCTGGTGCTCCGAAGAGGCTAAGGACAGGTGTTAGGGTTAAGTCATCTATAAACACAACCATATTAAACATGTTAACAAGAATTGATGGGTGGGGGTTAGGTAAATACAGACACTTAACCACTTAACATGTTTGACTAGAAAATCCTGGTAACGAGGGACCCGTTTCAGCTGTAACCCAAGTTAGGTATCATGGTACCCTAAAACTAGGCAGGGTGGGGCACAATTACTGGGCTGATTGTAAGCGGTCAAATGACGACGGTGGGTGCACAGTGTAGGTCTAACGGGGTGCGGGCGTGCACACACTCCGGAGCAGACAACCACTTGCAAACCTGAGGGGTAGAAAGGAAAGAAAAGAGGTGGAAACAAACGGGTCAGACATAAAGTCTGGCGAGTCCAGTGATTTTAACAAATAATAGGTAAGGTAAATGATCAAGACATAAATAGGCATCATGATATGGCTGTAACATAGATAAGGTAGATAAAAAGTATGGAGAAAATGATTTCGTTCCTAAGAACTATGATAATTCTATACCTTTGCTAAGCGAACAACCCTCCAAGTACTAACACCGAAGACCGAAGTCTACATCAGACTAGCACCTAAAGGACTATCCAACTCAACCAACATGTATTTTTTTACACCGCACTTTTGCTAAGTTACACCACATTACTTAATTACACTGCACATCTACTAGTCTCTTTTACTCAAGGTTGCTCCCTTCCCACTAACTGTACCCACATGACAAACTTGGTAGTTACTTATACCTAGCTGTTATCGTAGGTGCCGGCTTGCTCCTACCACCGCTATGGTACCCTTACTCTAACCATTTGATCGGCTCCCTAAACCTCGTACGCAACGGTACTGGACCCACAATGGGGTGTATCACTCCCCAAAGTGGCAACCTCGATACCAACATGAAATGCACGACCATACCCACATGATGCAATAACGTTTTACCTACCAGCCCGGACCCATGCACACATATGAACCCGTTGGAGTTGCGTTGCCACCGCTATTCACGTTTTGACCTCTTATATTCAAGCCCATTAAGCGTGTCCCAACCCCGTCCTAGTACCGGGCCTAATTAGATACTCAAACGGGTTACTGGTTGAAACGGGTCCCCATCCGACACAAGCCTCCCACCTATGCTTGACGCCCACTAGGTTTTTCCCCCACTTAACCATTTTAATTTAAATGTCCATGTCTTACACATGCTACGGTTAAGTCCATACTTACATGTCATAATTTACGTACCTTATCTTATTCCGGTTAAGTCCATATTTACATGTCATTATTTACATGTCACCCTACTTAACCCTCTAACCATACCCATGTCTTATTATGGTTAGTATTCCTTAATTCATTCCTTATGACGAACGGTGCATGACCTCTCACATTAGACCGAACACTTTGTGGCCGCTGGATTTGCCAGGCGGTTCCGGGCAGTCTTACGCCACAAACCGGGTCTAACCTCGTGTCACCCATCGTTACGCCTACAATTCATGCCTTTGACCTCTAACATTAGACGTCCAATTATGGCAGCTGGATTTTGCCGGGCGGTTCCGGGCAGTCTTACACCACAATTGCGCCTAACCTCATGTGAAAGATTTCTTAATAATCGTATTTCACCCAAACCCAAATTTTCATGTCATGTGTTTCCAATTCAACATATAATTATGCTTACAATTTTTTGCCTAATTCAACTTGTTATTAATTAAACTAATTACATATTAGTTAGCCTCAATTACAAATTTCCAATTATAGGCAGTTTCACCAGTTCCATGCATTTCATACCCAAATATTCCAATTTCACATATTATCCAATTATCCAATAATATCCAATTTTTCCAAATTTCCCATATTCCCAATATTCCCCATCATTCCCACGTATTCGCATTCGCGCGTATTTTTAATATATGCTCGAAGGTAGCCTAGATCCACAAATAAAAGGAATAGGGGTAAGAAGAGAGAATTAATTCATAGAAAATTGGAATAAAACATCATCATGAAATAAAGAGGCATATAGACTGGCATAGAGGCATAATAAAAGGTTCAACATGAATGAACTGATAAAAGGTATGAACATTACATAGAAACATAGGCATATGATGACATGGATCAAAAGGTGAAAATTTGGATGAGATTTAAATTACATACATACATATGAATCCTCTTTACAACTTCATCATGTTACTTTTAATCCCATTATATTATGAAAATCACCGTACTCACTTTTCATGTTTAAGAAAAGGATTAACGAATTGAAATTGGTGTAGAAATGTTGCGGTGTTGTTGATTGATCTTCTTTAATTGTTGTTGAAGCTCTAAACTTTTCTTTGAATTGTGTATGAACACTTGAGATTTGATTTAGAGGCGGCGGCTAGGGTTTAAGAGAGAGTTTGACAACATAATGGTGTCATAGAATTTATTTTATGAATTAGGGTTATGTTGTTGACATATTTATAGGTGTAGGAAGTTATTTAGGCCTTAGGATTAACCCTAGAACTGATCTGGACCATCAAAAATCGTCCTAGGCCCAAATATCGCACCACGCAGCAAAACTGGCCGAACCAGTTCGACCTCCCAAAGGGGGAGGTCGACCCCCAGGTCAACCTGGGGGTACCCAGGTCGACCTCCCCCTTGGGTGGTCGACCTCCGCCTTCGGTGGTCGACCTCCCTGGTTGGCATGCTCACATATGTTTTTTCTTTTTCTTGTTATCTTCCTAGGGTCATATCTACTTCGTCCGGACTGCGTTTTTCGAAAATTTGGACTCTATTCCATGCAGAATTCCGAGACGAATGCAATGGTGCAACCCGTTTCACTTCATTCCTCATTTAAAAATTAAGTGTTCTTAAATTTAGTTAATTCAATCATTCAAAATTCGGGGCGTTACATTCTCCCCTACTAATAGGATTTCGTCCTCGAAATCTCTAAGTTAAGAAGAACGTATCCTACAATCCAATCATCCATCTACTCAACCATCAACCACTAGCAATCATGGTCCTTAAAATATTTCTAATGCTTTTCATGTACATATGCATAGTGTGTGTATATGTTCGTATACTAATGCAAAATCAGGCGGTCCACTGATTCAGTCGACCTCCTTAATGCAAATAATGATAATGCCATCTATCCATCATGTATGAAAAGAACTCTGTACATATCATTACTACATGTGTGCATAACCATTCATTTAAATGAAACATCCATATGATAAACACATTCAATGTACATTCATTTTACTAAATACATCCATTTATATGCAATATGCAATATGAAAGTGACTGAGCCGATCTAGTTCCTAAAGTGTGTGTATATGCATCCACGAGCAACAACTAGCAAAAACTTGCATCCACCATACATAACATGTCTCAAACACATGTTTCAACCATAGGACTACCCTATCTAAAGGTCAAAGATACTAGCGAGAGGACATACTAAAGATAGAGCAAGTACAAGCTAAGCGATAAAGGAAAAATTAAAAGACATACCCTCGAAAATAAAAGGGTACAATGAACGCATCTTCTCTTCCATCTACCAAGTAGCGTTGCTCTCATCATTGTAGCACCCTGAATTTTCTATTAACTGTAAGTCAACAAATTAAAGTATAATTAATTATAAATGAAAGAATTAAGGGAAATGGGTTACACCATTGCGCTCGTCTCGGAATTCTGCCTGAGATAGAGTCCGAGTTTGCGTGAATCGGACTCTGTATGAAGGAGTTATGACCTTCGGAAGTTTCAAAATTCAATTTAAAATTCAAACAGTTCAAATTCATTTCGAAATTCGAAAAAACAGACCCAAACTGGGATGGGCGGGAAAATTCCCGCCCAGGAACCAGGTCAACGAGGGGGTCGACCTGGGGGTCGACCTACCTAGTCGACCTGGTTTGGCCATGGCTGGCCTGGTCGGTTTCTGGTCGAATTTCTGAGCTTGGCTGTGTCACTGGAGCTGATTTGTCACTTTCTGATTGGCTTCTCTTGGTGTGTTTGGTCCAGATTCATTGTAAGATCATCTGACGGCTCGAATCAATCTGAAATTCTATAAATACAACTCAACACTCAACCTAAATTCACACAATTAATATAGAACTAGAGCCGTCATGATGCTGGGAGGAAACTAAGAGTATCCGTCAGTTAGAGAAAGCTTAAAGACAAGAAAAACTAAAGTTAAAACAAGAATAACAACGTTTGTCTACCCAAAGGAAAGCATTGCAAATTCACAACTCAGAAATCAGAAAAGAAGACCGTCGTTTGTTGTAAGTATAGTGATTTTTCCGATGTGAATAAAATTAAGACTAGATACGATGTAAAATTGAAATATAATTGTGCTATTGTATAACGACGATCTTAATTCATATTTATGTATTGAAATGATTATGTTGTGAATGGTACTGGGATGTTTGTGGTATATTTGAGTTGATGTTGATCCTATTATACATTTAGAATGAAAACAACATCACATGGAAGTTGTATAGTTCATGTTGTAATCTACACCTATATGTTTATGTGATTATATAGGTTGTATGTGTTATGACCAAGCTAAGATCTCATGTATATACTTTGTGCTAAACCTCTATGCCTAAATGATTAAGTTCATATACATGCTCATATGTTTATACAAAAGTTGCAAAGTTCTTAATTGGATCCATGCCAAGATCCATTTTAATACAAGTTTCATGTTATAGTAGAAAAATATGATTGGATCTAGTTCACACATGCGATGAAATTATACATACTTTATGGACATGTAATATTCATGTCATATGCTAGTGATGTTCGATGTTATGCCTAGATCTAAAACATGTTTAGGCTTATGTTGTCTAAATCATATGCTAATTCATGTGACACCTATTTGGTTAGATCCCTATTTCAATGCAAATTCACATATGTGTATGTTGATTTAGTTTACGTTGCAAGTTCACACCTATGATATTCATGTTGACTATTTTGCAAGTTCACACCTATGATGTTCATATTGACTATGTCGATAATGCCAAGTTTACACCTATGTCATTTTAACGTTTATGAATTTCTTTATGCCAATTTTGTGTACGCTAAATTAGGCTAAGTTTTTAGCCTAATATTATATGTTAAAAATCATGCAGACGAAAAATTAGGCTAAGATTCCTAGCCTAATATTTAAACGGGGTAACGTTGGGATAAATTAGAAATTATAAGAAACTTGACATAAATTGGTGAAAAATATATGTATTGGCATGTTTGTCACATGCCAAAAATTAGTGGCATTTAAATAGTGTAAAATTCTTATACCAAAATTGATGAACTTGGAAAGTGGGCCACAACATTTAATTGTTGACAAATTTACATATAAAAAGTAATAAAGACAAATATGTAAATTTAGAAAATACGAGTATGCTTAACACGAGGTTGGATTGAGTTGTGATGTAAACCTGCCCGGACCCGCCCGGATGTCCAGTAGTCACAACAATACCTATCCAATGTGGGTGGTGAAGCATTGAGCCCAATAAGGACCCAAGGTTAGACTGAGTTACGGTGTAAACCTGCCCGGAACCGACCAAAACATCTAGTAACCGTAATAATACCTGTCTAATGTGAGTGGTCGGTGCTTTAAAAAGCTATGGACAGACAAGTCAGAATGGTAGGGTTAAGTTAACTAAAACACTTAACCAATTCAACATGTTAATTAACCTGATGGGTGGGTTTAGGTAAATAAAGACACTTAACCACTTTACATATTTGACTAGAAAACCCTAGTAACGGGGACCCATTTCAGCTGTAACCCAATTAGGTATCATGGTACACTGAAACTAGGCAGGGTGGGAAACAATTACTGGGCTGATTGTAAGGGTCAAAAGCGACGGCGTTGGGTGCAACAGTGTGGGTTCTAATGGAGTGCGGGCGTGCACACACTTCAGAGCAGACAAACAGGGCACTGGGCCACCAGTTTTATAACCTATGCATGCTAGTATTGTGTCGTGTCGCCACCATGGGACTTGATACACCCCATGGTGGGACCAGCATAGGTATCTACAATCTTTGGGGGTCGTATGACACATATGATTATGCGAGTAGGAGCCGATCTTTAGAAAGTGGATCACTTCACCCCAATCATGGGGCGCTAGTTGAGAAAATGCAAGTAGGTGCAGAGTTATATTGTGGGGGTGCGATAGTATATTCGATTCATAACTGCTTTACCGTAGTTTATGATACTTTCCTATTTCCAATTTATAACTATCATGCCCTTTTTCTTATTCTCATACTAAAGAGTCACTAGACTTACCAGGCTTTATGTCTGACACTATTTTCTTTCGTCTTCTTTTCTTCTGTTTCCCCCTCCCCCCAGGTTCATTGGGAGGAAACAACCCAGCTTAGTCAGACTCTTTGCAAGCTTCAAGATAGTAGATGTACAGTTTTGACTCTCTTTCCTTGCCTATGGCTGTTGGACACATTCTATAGGGATTTATGCAGTTTTAATTATGTTTTATGCTTCTTTATTTTATAACCAAGAAAGAAATGATGATGTAATGTTTTGGAAGTTATTGTGTGACAGTTATGGAAATGTTTTGTATGAACACATATTTATGAAATAAAAAGTATGTTTGTTTTCTGTTGCTTATATATATGTGTTTATATCTGTCTTGTGTTTTGTCTATGACTTTTACTTACAAACCTCCACCAAAGTTAAGGCATTCCCTTTATGAGTGACCTTAATGGAGGTGGGGTGTTTCACTTGGTATCAGAGCATAGATTTACCAGACTAGATAAAAGTTTTTGAAACTATTTTCAAAAAGAAGTTTAAAGAAGCATTCTTTTTTAATAAAAAGCATTGTTTTTAAAAGGCATAATTCCCCAAAGCCATATGCACTATCTCTCTATCCTTTTGTCTTGAATACATTCTTTTTTGTTCCAGCATGTCTGGAGATCTTAACCTTCCAGAAGGAGTACCGATCCCTGGCTGGTTCCGAAGGTACCTAGAGGCTAGGGCCAATGGTGCGGGCCCAGCAGTCATTCCTCCTTCCACAGTGGCTACGGTTCCTCCTCCTCCTCCTCCTCGTGGAAATACTTTCTCTAAGACGTGTAGAGACTTCAAGGCTATGGGAGGAAAGGACTTTTATGGAACTGAATCATTTGTGGTAGCAAGGAACTGCCTGAAGGAGACTGAAGATTTATTCGTTATCTTCGAAGTTGACGACATGCAAAAAATACAGCTAGCAGTGTGGTTGCTCAAAGATGAAGCTTCTTATTTGTGGGAAGTTACCCATGTTGAGAGGCCAGTGGAAACTTGGGATGATTTCCGGACGAGGTTTGAGATGAAATTCCTCTCCCAAGTTGAAAGAAGCCTGCAGATGGAGAAGTTCCTAACTCTTAAACAAGGAAGTATGACAACCAAGGAGTACGTAAATCAGTTTAATCAACTAGCCAGATTTGGGCTGGATTTAGTAAACACCCAACAAAAGAAGGCCCTTCGCTTCGTCAAAGGTATGAGTGAGCCTCTACATAGCCTTGCTATGACCCATATACCTATGGGAGCGATCTATGAAAGCTTGGTGGACATGGCGCTGCTACACGATGAAGATAAAAGCAAGAAAGAGGCAAAGGTGGAAGTGCCTCAAGAAAAGAAAGACGGTTTACAGGCTAAAAAAACAGACTTCAAGAAAGGCGGGAAGAACAACAAATCCCGTAAAAAGAGAAAGTGCAATTTTTGTGGCATTGTGGGACATATAGCAAAAGACTACAGAAGGAAGAAGGCGAAGATGAATGGTGGTTGCTTCAGTTGCGGCGAGACTGGACACTTGGCTAAGGACTGCCCAAAGAAGCGGGGGCAGGGACAGAGGACTGGATCCACCTCAGGGGGACAAGTTCAGGCACCGGTGGCACCTATATAGGAACGAGGTAGAAATATTTCTGTAGAAAGCTTATTTTATCTCTATGATCATCCAGTTCGCACTCTCTTTGATTCTGGTGCATCACACTCCTTTATTTCATCTGCCTTAGTAGAATCTTTGCACCTAGACACTAGTATGGTAGAAGATCCCTTGGTTGTTTCAAATCCAATTGGGGGCTCAGCTTATTTGTCGATGGTTTGCTTGGATTTGAAAATCTCTATTCTAAGTGTTGAATTTAGATGTAGCGCCTTTGTTTTTGGCTTCTCAGGATATGGATTGATCTTAGGCATGGACTGGTTATCCAGTAATGGTGCCATTCTTGATTGTGAGAAAAGAGTGGATAGACTCTTGACTTGGCTCGGAAACACTCTATAAATTTCTTGTAATACCTTGAATGTTTTTATGCTTAGTTATCTAGATTCGCTTGACGCTTCTGTTGAGAATTTGCTGTTGGTTAGAGCGGTCCGGGAATATCCGGATGTCTTTGAAGAGGTGAAAGGCTTACCTCCGAAGCGTGAAATAGACTTCCGCATATATCTTGTTGATAATGCAAAGGCAGTAGCTCTGCCTGTTAGACACATGGCTCCAAAGGAGAGAAAGGAGCTCAGAAAGCAAGTTATGGAGCTTCTCGAGAAGGGGTTTATACGGCGGAGTATCTTGGAATGGGGTGCTCCAGTGGTGTCGCCACCAAAGCAGATGGCCCATTACGTCTTTGTGTGGATATAGGGAGCTAAACAAGCTGAGTAAAAAGAATAGACACCCACTTCCCAGAATAGGCGCTTTTTTTTTCATCAGCTTGTGGGTGCGTTGGTCTTCTCCCAACTTGATCTGGCTACTGGGTTCCATCAGCTAAGGGTAGATGAAGATAGCATTGATAAGACGGCGTTAAGAACCCCAGACCGTTTCTACGAGTGGCTTGTCATGCCTTTCGGCTTGAAAAACGCACCTGCTTATTTCATAGACCTAATGAGCAGGGTGTTCAGAGAATTCCTCAATAAGTTCGTGGTGGTCTTCGTAGACGATATTTTGATCTTCTCAAAGAATGAGGAAGAACATGCTCAGCATCTGAAGGAGATTATGGAAACTCTTCGAGTTCATCATCTAAAAGCCAAATTCTCCAAGTGCCACTTTTGGAGAGAAGAAGTAAGATTTCTTGGACATATATTGTCCAAAGAGGTGTTAGCTTTAGACCCCGCGAAAGTAGTAGCAGTGCAAGATTGGAAGACACCAAGAAATGCAACTGAAGTCTGAAGCTTCCTTGGGCTAGCCGGTTTTTACCGAAAGTTCATTAGGGATTTCGCGAAAATCTCAGCTCCACTCACAAGGATAACAAAGAAGAATCTGGCGTTCGCTTTGGATTTGGATTGCGAGTTTTCTTTCCAACGATTAAAAAGGGCTCTCATAACAGCCGCAGTTCTGACTTTGCCAGATGGAAGCAAGATGTTCACCGTATACACGGATGCTTGTGGTACGGTACCGGGCGCTGTTCTGATGCAAGAAGGGAGGGTAGTATCTTATGGTGGAAGACAATTGAAAGTTCATGAAAAGAACTATCGAACCTACAATCTTGAGTTAGCCTCCATCATCTTTGCGCTTAAGTCTTGGCGCCATTATCTCCTAGGTGAGAAGTTCGAATTATATACTGACCATAAATCATTGAAGTATCTTTTCTCGCAGAAAGATCCTAACTTAAGACAACAAAGATGGATGGAGTTCCAATGATTTTGAGATTTCCTATACTCCTGGCAAAGGCAACGTAGTAGCAGATGCGTTGAGCAGAAAGAAGCTGACCCTAAGCCTTCTCTTTGTAGAAAGGCAAAGCTTGGGGTATATAGCCAGTTTTGATTTTAGGCCCTCCCTTGATTTTATACCTGGTTTATTGGCATCCCTAGAAGTACGACCCACTCTTTTAGACTCAATAGGGGCCGCACAATGTGAAGACCCTCAGCTTGTGGATGTGATTGATAAACTAATTAGGGGTGAAACTTCCAGTCACCTCAATAGGTACTCCATCGATGATAAGGGTTGGCAAAGGCGAGATGGAAGACTATGCGTCCCACAAGCAAGGGATTTAGTAAAGATGGTCCTCGAGGAAGCACATCATTCCAAGATGACAATACACCCAGGTGGGGACAAGATGTACAAGGACGTAAAGAGAGTTTTCTATTTGAGCGGCATGAAGAAGGACATGGCAGATTTCGTTTCTAAGTGCGTGAAATGCCAATAGGTCAAGGCGGAACAAAAGAAACCTGGAGGGATGCTTCCACCTCTAGAAGTCCCGCAAAGGAAGTAGGATAGCATTTCAATGGACTTCATTGATGGGTTGCCTAGGTCAAGAAGAGGCAATACTAGCATTTGGGTAATAGTGGACAGGCTCACTAAAAGCGCCCACTTTATACCTATCAAGAGTAGAAGGACTGCCTCGTCTCTAGCTTCTCTTTATCTCAAGGAAATAGTTCGAGTCCATGGAATACCCTCCAGCGTAGTGATTGACAGAGATCCCATCTTTACGAGCGAATTTTGGTGGAGTCTGCAAGAAGCTGTAGGCACACAGTTATGCTTGAGCACGGCCTATCACCCCCAAACTGATGGTCAGACAGAAAGGGTGAATAGAGTATTAGAAGCTCTTTTGAGACTATGTGTTCTTGACTTCGTAGGGACTTGGGATGATCATCTTCCTTTACTGGAATTCGCCTACAATAACAGTTACAAGCCACCATCGGCATGGCGCCGTTCGAAGCTCTATATGGAAGACCGTGACGATCACCAACTTGTTGGTGGGAGTCTACGGGCAAGCTTATACTTGGGCCAGACTTGATTAGAGAGACTTCAGAAAAAGTGGACTTGATACGAAGGAGAATGAAGACTGCCCAAGATAGACAGAAATCCTACGCAGACAAAAGAAGGACCGACCTTGAGTTTGAGGTTGGGGACAGGGTTTTCCTTAAGGCATCCCCTTTAAGAAACGTCGTTCGCTTTGGATCCGCTGGAAAGCTAGCACCAATATTTGTAGGACCGTTCCCTATCATCAAGAAGATTGGGAAAATGGCTTATAGAGTAGAGCTGCCCGAAAGGATCGCCTGAATTCACAACGTCTTTCATGTTTCTTATCCCCGAAAATGTCTACATGAATCTGCGGAAGTGGTGGAGCCAAGCATTCTAGAAGAAGCCAAAGTGGAAAGGGAAGCAACTGTGAGGAGAGTTCCAACTCGAATCGTAGGAACTGAAATCAAAAAGCTATGCAACCGCGAGGTCAAGCTTGTCAAAGTTCTGTGGAGCGACACCGAGGAGGATGAGACTTAGGAAACTAAGGACAGAATATGCGCGGCCTACCCTTTTCTTTTTGAGGGTACATCTTTGATCTCTCTTTTTCCTTAAGTTGTGCTTGAATCTATCCTTTTAGATATATCTCTTCGATATTATCCTTAGGTAGGAACCCCTTAGGATGTAAACATGTAATTGAAACATGTTATGGTTGATGGCTGCATGTGGTTGCTAGTGGTTGCTCGTGGATGTATATACACACACAACCTAGGTTTTAGATCGGCTCAGTCACTTCATACTGCATATGCATATATGTATTCATATTTGTATGTGGTTGAAACTTGATATGTTGTAATATGGATGTCGCATTTGTATAAATGGCTGCACACTCATGTAGAATTATGAGTAGGAAAAATTTGCATACATAATGGATTCATGGCACTTACACGATTTGCATTAAGGAGGTCAACTGAATCAGTAGACCGCCTAATTTTTGCATTAGATAAGGACATATACAAACACTATGCATATGATCATGAAGCATTAGAAGACTTTTAAGGACAATGGACACATGTGTTTGATGGTTGAGTAGATGGACGATTGGATGTTAGGATATACGTTCTTTCAGACTTGAAGATTTAGGGGACGTAATCCTTTAAGGAGGGAAGAATGTAACACCCTGAATTTTTTATTAACTATAAATTAGAAAATTAAAGTATAATTAATTCTAAATGAAAGAATTAAGGGAATCGAGTTACGCCATTGCGCTCATCTCGGAATTCTGCCTGAGGTAGAGTCCGAGTTTGCGTGAATCGGACTACGTATGAAGGAGTTATGACCTCCGGAAGTTTCAGAATTCAATTTAAAATTCAAACGGTTCAAATTCAGTTCGAAATTCGAAAAAAAAGACCCAAACTGGGGTAGGAGGGAAAATTCCTGCCCAGGCACCAGGTGGACAAGGGGGTCGACCTTGGTAACCAGGTCGACCATAGGGTTGACCTGGGGGTCGACCTTGGGGTCGACCTGGTTTGGCCCTGGCTGGCCTTGTCGGTTTCTGGTCGAATTTCTGAGCTTGGCTGTCTCACTAGGGCTGATTTATCAATTTATGATTGGCTTCTCTTGGTGTGTATGGTCTGGATTCACTCTAAGATCGTCTGACGGCTCAAATCAATCTGAAATTCTATAAATACAACTCAACACTCAACCTAAATTCACACAAATAATATAGAACTAGATCCGTCATGCTGTTGGGAGGAAATTAAGAGTAGCCGTCAGTTAGAGAAAGCTTAAAGACAAGCAGAACTAAAGTTAAAACAAGAATAACAACGATTTTCTACCCAAAGGAAAGCATTGCAAATTCAGAACTCAGAAATCAGAAAACAAGACCGTCGTTTGTTGTAAGTATAGTGATTTTTCCGATGTGAATAAAATTAAGACTAGATTCGATGTAAAATGGAAATAGAATTGTGCTATTGTATAACGACGATGTTAATTCATATTTATGTATTGAAATGATTATGTTGTGAATGGTATTGGGATGTTTGTGGTATAGTTGAGTTGATGTTGATCCTATTGTACATTTAGAATGAAAACAACATCACATGCAAGTTGTATAGTTCATGTTGCAATCTACACCTATATGTTTATGTGATTATATAGGTTGTATGTGTTATGACTAAGCTAAGATCTCATGTATATACTTTATGCTAAACCTCTATGCCTAAATGATTAAGTTCGTATACATGCTCATATTGTTATACAAAAGTTGCAAAGTTCATAATTGGATCCATGCCAAGATCCATTTTAATACAAGTTTCATGTTATAGTAGAAAATATGATTGGATCTAGTTCACGCATTCGATGAAATTATACATACTTTACGGACATGTCATATTCCTGTCATATGCTAGTGATGTTCGGTGTTATGCCTAGATTTAAAACATGTTTAGGCTTATGTTGTCTAAATCATACGCTAATTCATGTGACACCTATTTGGTTAGATCCCTATTTCAATGCAAATTCACATATTTGTATGTTGATTTAGTCTACGTTGCAAGTTCACAACTATGATATTCATGTTGACTATTTTGCAAGTTCACACCTATGATGTTTATATTGACTATGTCGATAATGCCAAGTTTACACCTATGTCATGTTTATGAATTTATTTATGCCAATTTTGTGTACGCTAAATTAGGATAAGTTTTTAGCCTAATATTATATGTTAAAAATCATGCGGACGAAAAACTAGGCTATGATTGTTTGCCTAATATTTAAACAGGGTAACATTGAGATAAATTGGTAATTATAGGAAACTTGACATAAATTGGTGAAAAATATATGTATTGGCATGTTCGTCACATGCCAAAAATTAGTGCCATTTAAATGGTGTAAAATTCTTAAACCAAAAATGATGAACTTGGAAAGTGGGCTACAACATTTAATTGTTAACAAATTTACATATAACAAGTAATAAAGACAAATAAGTAAATTTAGAAAATACGAGTATGCTTAACACGAGGTTGGATTGAGTTGTGATGTAAACTTGCCCGGACCCGCCCGGCTGTCCAGTAGTCACAACAATACCTATCCAATGTGGGTGGTTAAGCATTGGGCCCAATAAGGACCCGAGGTTAGATTGAGTTACAGTGTAAACCTGCCCGGAACCGACCGGCACATCTAGTAACCGTAACAATACCTGTCAAATGTGAGTGGTCGGTGTTTTAAAAAGCTAAGGACAGACAAGTCAGGATTGTAGGGTTAAGTTAACTAAAACAATTAACCAATTCAACATGTTAAATAAACTGATGGGTGGGGTTAGGTAAATACATACACTTAACCACTTAACATGTTTGACTAGAAAACCCTAGTAACGGGGACCCATTTCAACAGTATTCCAATTAGGTATCACGGTACCCTAAAACTAGGCAGGGTGGGGCACGATTACTGGGCTGATTGTAAGCAGTCAAAAGCAACGGCGGTGGGTGCAACACTGTGGGTTCTAACGGAGTGCGGGCGTGCACACACTTCGAAACAGACAAATATGGCACTGGGGCACCAGTAGTATAACCTATGCATGCTATTATTGTGTCGGGTTGCCACCATGAGACTTGATATACCCCATGGTGGGCCAGCATAGGTATCTACAATCTTTGGGGGCTGTATGACATATATGATTATGCGAGTAGGAGCCGATCTTTAGAAAGGGGATCACTTCACCCCAATCATGGGGTGCCAGTTGAGACAACGCAAGTAGGTGCAGAGATATAGTGCGGGGTGCGATAATATATTCGATTCACAACTGCTTTACCATAGTTTATGATACTTTCCTATTTCCAATTTATACCTATTATGCCCTTTTTCTTATTCTCATACTGAAGAGTCACTAGACTTACCAGGCTTTATGTCTGACCCTATTTTCTTTCGTCTTCTTTTCTTCCGTTTCCCCCCCACCCCACGTCCACAGGAACGAAACAACCCAGCTTAGTCAGACTCTTTGCAAGCTTCAAGATAGTAGATGTACGGTTTGGACTCTCTTTTCCTTGGCTATGGCTGTTGGACACATTCTATGGGGATTTTGCAGTTTTAATTATGTTTTATGCTTCTTTATTTTATAACCAAGACAGAAATGATGATGTAATGTTTTGGAAGTTATTGTGTGACAGTTATTTAAATGTTTTGTATGAACGCGTATTTATGAAATAAAAAGTCTGTTTGTTTTCCGCTGCTTATATACATGTGTTTATATCTGTCTTGTGTTTTATCTGTGACTTTTACTAACAAACCTCCACCAAAGTTATGGCATTCCCTTTGTGAGTGACCTTAATGGAGGTGGAGTATTTCAATTATCTCCCCATTGCACTTTGACTAGCTTGAACTCTCGATTCCTCAACTTCTTAATCTCCGACCCAAGAATGCACGTAGGAGCTCGTCGAATCATCGCATCATGCTCTACCTCCACCTCACTAAGTAAGCTCGGCTCTACCACTACCGCGGTCTCATGCAAGCACTTCCTCAAATGTGATACATGGAATACCTCGTGTACACCACTAAGTCTCTCGGGCAACTCCACTCTAAACGCCATATGTCCAATCCTCTCCTTAATAGGAAACGGCCCTACGAACCTTGGTGCTAACTTCCCAACGGACCCAAAGCGAACAACATTCCGTATTGGAGACACCTTGATAAAGACCATGTCCCCAATATCAAATTCAAGATCTGTCCTCCTCTTGTCCGCAGATGATTTCTGCCTATCTTGCGCCGTCTTCATCCTCCTTCGTATCAAATCGATCTTTTCCAAAGTCTCTCTAATCATATCGGGCCCAAGTAAGATCTTATCCGTAGATTCCCACCAACATGTAGATGAACGACAGGGCAATCCATAAAGAGCCTCGAGAGGTTCCATGCCAATGCTAGACTGAAAACTATTATTATACGCGAACTCCACCAAAAGGAAGATGCTCCTCCCATGTACCTCCGAAGTCTAAAACACATAGCCTCAAAAGTTCCTCTAGAATACGATACACCCTCTCGGTCTGGCCGTCCGTCTGAGGATGATATGCAGTGCTCAAACATAACTGAGTCCCTACCGCCTCTAGCAAGCTCTTCCAAAACTCACTAGTAAAGATAGGAATCGCTCACTATGCTAGAAGGAACGCCGTGCAAATGAACTATCTCTCGAATGTATATGGAGGCTAACCATGGAACAGTCCTCTTACTCTTCAAGGGAATGAAATGGGCGCTCTTAGTAAGTTTGTCTCCCACGACCCAAATCCCCGTATTACCCTTCCTCGATCTCGGTAACCATTCAACAAAGCCCATCGAAACACTCTCCCACTTCCATTGTGGGACCTCCAATGGGTGGAGCAACCCACCGGGCTTGTTTTGCTCTGCTTTTACTTATTGGCACACCAAGCATCTAGCAACAAACTCGGCCACATCCTTTTTCATACCGGCCCAAAAGTAAACTCGTCTCATGTCCATGTACATCTTGTCCCCGCCGGGATTAATGGTCATCTTCGAACGATGTGCATCATCAAGAATGTTCTTCCTCAAGTTCCCGTCTCATGGTACACAAAGTCTACCGTCCCTACGTAACCAACCCTTATCATCTAGGGTATACCTACGGAGACGGCTCGATGACTTCCCCCTAATGAGATTCTCTACCAAATCAACCAACTGTGGGTCAATCTCGCTGTGCCTCACCAATCTGTCCCAAAAGCGTAGGTCTGACCTCTAAGGATGCTAGCAAACCGGGTACAAAGTCAATGGAAGGTCTAAAGTCAAACGTAGAGATGAACTCTAAGCTTTGCCTGTCAACAAACAAAGGACTCATAGACAACCTTTTCCTACTTAAGGCATCTGCCACCACGTTACCCTTGCCACGTGTATTGCTATCTCGAAATCGTAGGACGCTAAGAATTCCATCCACCTTTGTTGCGTTAAGTTCAAGTCCCTCTAAGAGAACAAGTAATTTAGCGATTTGTGGTCCGTGAACAATTCGAATTTCTCGCCAAGAAGATAATGGCGCCAAGACTTAAGCACGAAAACAATAGTGGCCAAAACTAGGTCATGTGTAGGGTAATTTCTCTCATGCACTCTCAACTGCATTCCTCCATAGGCTATTACCCTCTCCTCTTGCATTAAGACTGTGCCTAGTCCTATCTCACAAGCATCGGTATAAATATTAAATGGCTTACTCCCGTCTGGCAACACTATGACTGGAGCTGTGGTCAAAGCATTCTTAAACGTTGGAACACATCATCACAATCTACGTCCCTCGTGAAAACTAGGTTCTTCTTCGTCAAGCTTGTCAATGGGGCTGATATCTTTGCGAAGTCCTTGATAAACTTCCTATAGTAGCTTGCCAACCCCAAGAAACACCTCACATCGGTAGCATTTTTAGGGATCTTCCAATCATTGATGGCCACCACCTTCGCGGGATCCACAGCTATCCTTACTTTGGAAACCACGTTCTCTAAGAATCACACTTCCTTCCTCCAAAAGTGACATTTCGAAAATTTAGCTTTAAGGTTATGCGCTCAAAGGGTCTCCAACACTTCCCTAAGATGTAGGGCGTTCTCTTCCTTGCTCTTAGAAAAGATCAAGATGTCATCCACAAAGACCACAACGAATTTATTAAGGTACTCCCTAAGCACCCTACTCATCAAGTCAACAAAGTATGCGGGGGCGTTTGCCAAACCGAAGGGCATTACAAGCAACTCATAAAAACCGTCCGGAGTCCTAAAGGAAGTCTTGTCTATGCTATCCTCATCCACTCTGAACTGATGGAAACCAGTAGATAAGTTCAACTGCGAAAACACAGAGGCGCCAACTAACTGATCGAAGAGATCGTCAATCCTCGACAGTGGGTGCCTACTCTTCTTAGTGAGCTTATTAAGTTCTCTATAGTCCACACAAAGTCTAAGGGACCCATATGCCTTCGTGGCAAATACTACTGGAGCACCCCACTCCGATATACTACATCTTATGAATCCGTTCTCAAGCAACTCCCCAACTTGCTTATTGAGCTCCCTCCCCTCACGAGGAGCCATGTGATGTACTAGAAGAGATATTGGTTTTGCATTGTCTACAAGATAAATACGAAAGTCTATCTCACGTTTTGGGGGTAGACCCCTCACCTCATCGAAGATATCAACATATTCACGGATTATACGAACAGAATGTAAATCATCATTGGATGCGTCAAGTGACTCAAGATAACTAAGCATCACCGATCCTCTAGGGTCGCAAGAAATATCAAGGGTCTTTCCACTACGAGTCAACAATTTTACTACCCTTCATTCACAATCTAGGATGGCACCATATCTGGCTAGCCAATCCATCCCTAGAATCAACCCATAGCCCATGAAACCAAGCACAAAAGCATTACATTCAAAACCAACGCCTAAGATAGACAATCTCAAATACCCACAAACAATGGATAAATGAGCCGACCCACCAATAGGATTTGAGACTACAATGGGATCCACAATGAGACTAGTATTTAAGTGCTGTGTTTCAACTAATGATGTAGAGATAAACGAATGTGAGGCGCCAGAATCGAATAAAGTACTTACAAGATGATCAAACAAGAAAATCAATCTTTCGATAGAAATTTTTCTCCCTTCTTCCTGTCCCGCAGCCATGAGAGCGTTAACCTGCCCTCCCGAAGTAGAACCTGCCCTCTTCCCTTGCTTCTTAGGACAGACCTTCACAGCATGACCCGCATCACCACAATGATATCAAGCAAACTTCTTCTTGTTCCTACAGTCTTTCTTCAAATGGTTGGGTTTCCCATAGTTGTGACACTTCCTCTTTTCTTTACCACCTTTCTTTTGTTGCTGGGCTTTCTTTGGATCCTCCTTCTTATCTTGTGGCCTAAAAGTACTTACACACTTCTCTTCTTCATGCATGTATGCCATATCAACAAGCGTTTCATACGTAGCCCCCATTGGAATGTGGGACATAGCCAAACTGTGAAGCGGTTCGTTTAGGCCCTTTTCAAACCTCAAGGCCTTCCTGTGATGTGTATTAACCAACTCTAGCCCAAATCTCTCCAACTTATTAAATTTGGTCGCATTCTCCTTTATGATCAAGTTTTTCTGCTTCGATGTCAAGAACCTCTCTATGTACATACTCTCCTCAGCTTGAGAAAGGAATTTCAAATCAAACCTTCCCATAAAATCTGCCCACGTCTCTACAGCATGCTCTCAATAAGTAACCTCCCACAAAAACGAAGCTTCGTCCTTCATCAACCAAGCAGCCAATTGGACCTTCTTGTAATCGTCCAAATCGAAAATGCCAAATAGATCCTCCACATCTTTCAACCAATTTCTAGCTTCAACGAACGTTTCAGACCCACAAAAAGGTTTTCCACCCTTCGAACGAAAGACTTTACATATCTTGGAGAAAGCATCTCCACGCGGAGGAATGACTAGAGCTGGGGGAGGAGGAGGAGGAATGTCGGCCGGACCAGCGGTAGCGGCCCTAGCCTCGAGATATTAACGAAACTAACCGGGTACATGAACATCCTCTGGTATCTCAGATGCTCCAGACATGCTGAAAAGAAAAAGAAAGAGTTTCAAAACAAGGGAAGCGAAAGAGAGATATATAGCTTGCGGGGACTATGCTTTTTAAAGCAAACTTTCCTTGAAAATAGCTTCTTTAAAACAAGTTTTTGAAAATATTTTCTAGGAAAATAATACTTTTGGAAACACTTTTCAAAACTTTTTATCTGTTCTTGTAACCATAGCTCTGATACCACGTGTAACACCCCATGTCCATTAATGTCACTCTCAAAGGGAATGTATCAATGTCCAAGAAGCGTTATTGTTGTATAGAACAGATAAATTACAAGAATAAATAAATAAAACAACACAGCGGAAGATAAAACTTATTTCATATCATCATAACTCTAAACAAGCTTACATAAGTAGTTTCCAAAACCATTACAATAGGATCAATAGTCTTTTCCAAAAACTTCAAAGTACATAAAGAAGCAAATACTTAAATAACATAAATGCATAAATCCCCACTGAGCATAAGCAAAGCCATAAAGATGAGAGAGTCCAAAGCGATCCATATACTCTTTTCAAGCAACTCAAAGAAATCGGCACTAAGCTGTAGTATTCCCTCCTTGCAAACTTGAGGGGGGTAAATGAAAGAAAAGAGGTGGAAACAAACGGGTCAGACTGGCGAATCCAGTGATTTTAACAAATAATAGGTAAGGTAAATGATCAAGACATAAATAGGCATCATGATACGGCTGTAACATAGACAAGGTAGATAAAAAGGATGGACAAGATGATTTCTTTCCTAAGTACTAGGACAATCCTACGCCTTGGCTAAGCAAACAACCCTCCAAGTACTAACCCTGAAGACCGAAGTCAACATCAGTCTAGCACCCAAAGGACCATCCAACTCAACCAACATGTATTTCGTTACACCGTACTTTTGCTAAGTTACACCACATTACTTAATTACACCGCACATCTACTAGTCTCTTTTGCTCAAGGTTGATCCCTTCCCACTAACTGTACCCACATGACAACCTTGGTAGTTACTTGTACCTAGTTGCTATCGTAGGTGCCGGCTTACTTCTACCACCGCTAAGGTACCCTTACTCTATCCATTTGATCGGCTCCCTAAACCCTGTAGGCACCCGTGCTGGCCCCACAGTGGGGTATATCACTCCCCAAAGTGGCAACCCCGATACCAACATGAAATGCACAGCCATACCTACACGATGCAACAACGTCTTACCTACCAACCCGGACCCATGCACGCACATGAACCCATTGGACTTGCGTTGCCAATGCTACTCACGTTTTGACCTCTTATTTTCAAGCCCAGTAAGCGTGTCCCAACCCTGGCCTAGTACCGGGCCGAATTAGATACTCAAACGGGTTACTGGTTGAAACGGGTCCCCATCCGACACAAGCCTCCCACCAATGCTTGGCCCCCACTAGGTTTTTCCTCCACTTAACCATTTTAATTTAAATGTCCATGTCTTACGCATGCTATGGTTAAGTCCATACTTACATGTCATAATTTACGTGCCTTATCTTATTCCGGTTAAGTCCATATTTACATGTCATAATTTACATGTCACCCCACTTAACCCTCTAACCATACCCATGTCTTACTATGGTTAGTATTCCTTAATTCATTCCTTATGACGAACGGTGCATGACCTTTCACATTAGACCGAACACTTTGTGGCCGCTGGATTTGTCGGGCGGTTTCGGGTAGTCTTACGCCACAAACCAGGTCTAACCTCGTGTCACCCATCGTTACGCCTACAATTCATTCCTTTGACCTCTCACATTAGACGTCCAATTGTGCCTGCTGGATTTGCCGGGCGGTTCCGGGCAGTCTTACACCACAATTGCGCCTAACCTTGTGTCAAATGTTTATTAATAATTGTATTTCACCCAAACCCAAATTTTCATGTCATGTGTTTCCAATTCAACATATTATCATGCTTACAATTTTTTGCCTGTTTCAACTTGACATTAATTATACTAATTACATATTAATTAGCCTTAATTACAAATTTCCAATTATAGGCAATTTCATCAGTTCCATGCAATTCATACCAAAATATGCCAATTTCACATATTCTCCAATTATCCAATAATATCCTATTTTTCCAAATTTCCCATATTCCCAATATTCCCCATTGCTCCCACATCTTCGCATTCGCGCGTATTTTTAATATATGCTTGAAGGTAGCCTAGATCCAGAAATATAAGGAATATGGGTAAGAATAGAGAATCAATTCATAGAAAATTGGAATAAAACTTCATCATGAAGTAAAGAGGCATATAGACTGGCATAGAGGCATAATAAAAGATTTAACATGAATAAAATGATAAAAGGTGTGAACTTTACATAGAAACATAGGCGTATGATGACATGGATCAAAATGTGAAAACTTGGATGAGATTTAAATTACGTACATACATATGAATCCTCTTTACAACTTCATCATGTTACTTTTAATCCCATTATATTGTGAAAATCGCCGTACTTACCTTTCGTGGTTAAAGAACAGAATTATGCACTGAAATTGGTGTAGAAACGTTGTGGTGTTGTTGATTGATCTTCTTTAATTGTTTTTGAAGCTCTAAATTTTTATTTGAATTGTGTATGAACACTTGAGATTTGATTAGAGGCGGCGGCTAGGGTTTAGGAGAGAGTGTTTGACAGCATAATGGTGTCATAGAAATTATTTTATGAATTAGGGTTAGGTTGATGACATATTTATAGGTGTAGGAAGTTATTTAGGCCTTAGGATTAACCCTAGAATTGATCTGGACCATCAAAAATCGTCCCAGGCCCAAAAATCGCACCCCGCAGCAAAACTGGCTGAACCAGTTCGAACTCCCAAAGGGGAGGTCGACCCCCAGGTCGACCTGGGGGTGCCCAGGTCGACACCATGGTCGACCTCCCCCTTGGGAGGTCGACCACCCTAGTCGGTTTGCTAACACACACACACACACACACACACACACACACATATATATATATATATATATATATATATATATTTCTTATTATCTTCCGAGGGTCATATCTCCTTCGTCCGGACTCAGTTTTTTTAAAACTTGGACTCTATTCCACGTAGATTTCCGAGACGAACGCAATTGTGCAACCCGTTTCCCATCAATACTCATTTAAAATTTAATTGTTCTTAAATTTAGTTAATTCAATTATTCAAAATTCGGGGTGTTACAATGTGAGTTCCATAAAATATGCTACTTACGAAGCCTGCTCTGCTCTCCTTGAGTCCATCCCATCCAAGCTACAAAAAACCATGTGGGACGACATCGTCTTCCGAGAAAGGGAATCGACAGGGGTGGAAATCCAGACCACCGACCTATTAGTCATCACTGCCAAGATCGGTGCCGCTTCCGTTCGGAAGGTCTTAATCGATTCAAGAAGCTCAATCAACATCATCTTCAAGGCCGCCTACGCCCAGATGAAATTGGAAACAAACAACTTGAAACCATGTCACGCCGCAATTCCCGACTACAATGGGGCCTCTTGTTCCCCTGTAGGACTCATCGACATACCTGTAGAACTCGGCGAGGGGGACCAAAGTCGAGTCCGAGTTCTCTCTTTCATGGTCATGGACATCCACTCCCCCTACAATGCTTTCCTAGGACACCCCTTTCTCACCAAACTCCGAGTTTACTTGGCACCATCAAGGGAAATCCAGTAAGCACTAGGGAATGTTATACAATAGAATAGAAGAACGCATGCAAAAAGGACGAAGGCAAGGTTGTGCCCATGCCTTCTTGCGCAAAGAACATCTCAGCATAGCAACTAGCAACGTCTGGGCGCTGGCTCAGGTGCCACTCCTGTCTTTCTGATGACCTCAATCCAGGAAAGATGAAGAGCCCAAATACGAGAGGACTACCCGGTCGAATCCACATGGGACATTCCCGTCAGCCTCGAAGACCCAACAAGGGTGTTGTAGATAGGGTCACAACTCCACCCAGCAATTAAAGAAGATCTCATATGCTACCTAAAAGCCAATTTAGATGTGTTTGCATAGACTTATTCCAACATGAAAGACATCAATCCCGCAATTGCTTGCCATTTCCTAGGCTTAGATCATAGAATGCCTGTAGTCAAACAGAAGCGCCGCTTTTTAGGGCCCGAAAGGTCCTAGTCACTCGAAGAAAAGGTAGACCGTCTACCCAACAATAACTTCATCCACGGAGATGACAACCCCGAGTGGGTTTCCAATCCAGTTCTGGTTAAAAAGACCAATGGTAAGCGGCGAACTTGCGTCGACTTTTCCAAACAGAACAAGGAAGTCCCAAGGACAGCTTTCCGCTCCCGAAGATCGATCGATTAGTCGACTCGACCGCCGGATACCAGCTATTATCCTTCATGGATTCCTACTCAGGCTACAACTAGATCCCGATGAGCCTCTGCGACCAAGATCATACCTCTTTCATAACCGACCTTAAGCTCTACTGCTACCGTGTTATGCCCTTTGGCCTTAAAACGTCGGTGCCTCTTATCAACGAATGGTTAATCAGCTCTTTAAAATTCAAACTGGAAAGTCCATGGAGGTGTACATGGACGATATGCTAGTAAAATCTAAAATATCAAGCAATCACGTCCACGACCTCTCCAAAATGTTAGATGTCCTTCGCCAGGACGACATGAAACTCAACCCAATGAAATGCTCCTTTGGAGTCGCCTCGGGAAATTCTTGGGTTTCGTTGTCAATTCTCGGGGCATCGAAGCTAACCCAAAAAAAATCCAAGCTATTCGGGACATATGAATCCCTGCGAACTTCAGAGATGTCCAAATTCTGAATGGAAAGGTCGCTGCTTTAAGTCAGTTCAACTCCAAGGCCACCGAAAAATGCATCGCCTTCTTCGAATTACTCCGAAAAGAGAAACACAACTTCTAGTGGACCCCTGAATGCGTCTCCGCATTCAAGGAACTCCTGGATCTCTTAGAGCGACCACCTATCCTCTCTAAGCCTGTGGACCATGAGGACTTATATATTTACATGCTTGTTTCGGTGTAGGCAATCAGCTCGGCACTAATACGCCTCGAAGATCGCACTAAACGGCCTGTCTACTATATCAGAAAGCAGCTGACATGGGCAGAGAAGAACTACCCGAAGCTTGTAAAGCTGCCATTCAACTTATTGATCTCCTCTAGAAAGCTCCGATCGTACTTCCAGTCGCATCCCATAAAAGTTTGTACTAACCAGCCACTACTTCCAGTCCTACAACGACCCGAGGCATTAGGACGATTACTAAAGTGGAGCATAGAGTTAAGCCAGTTCGAGATAACCTTCATCCTCCGACGAGCCATCATCGACCAAGCCCTCGTAGAGTTCATCGTGGAGTTCACAACCCCCGAGGAGGAACCCACGGTGAACGCCGGAATTCCTGACGCTAAGTGGAAAGAGTTCGTAGACGGCACTTGTAATAGAAAATGCTCCGGGGCCAAAGTCGTCCTCATCACCTCTGAAGAATGCCCAATGTATTGCGTGTTGAGGCAAAATTTCCCTGCTACTAACAAGGACGCGGAGTATGAGGCCTTAATAATCAGGCTTTGAATCGAGATCGAACTCAAGCTAGAAACTGTCCACATCTTCTCCAATTTACTGCTTATCATCCGACAAGTACCAGGAGAGTATCAAGCGAATGATGGACGGCTTGCCAAGTACCTAGCCTGGGTTTAGGGGCTACTCGTTTGCCTCGAACATTTCACCATCACCAGTATCCCACGCAAGCAAAATTAAAAAGAAGATCCCCTTGCCAGAATGGCAAGCTCTGAAGATCCGCAACTTAATGTATTCTCCCCGGTTGAAGTCCTCAACTCTCCAAGTATCAAGTAAGGGCAACACGAGACTATTATGAACATCAAACCCGAGCCCGAGTCCTGGTTGACACCGGCCAGAAATTACCTACAGCACAGGGTCCTACCTAAGTACTACAAGGAAAGGCGCGTGGTCACTCGCCGGTCCACCCGTTACCTCCTTATGGACGGGGTACTCTACCACAGAGGTTTCTCCGTTCCTTTGCTCCAGTGCGTGGCTCACATCGACGTCCTCAAAGTGCTATGCAGTGTGCATGTAACATCCTATGTCCATTAATGTCACTCACAAAGGGAATACATCAATGTCCATGAAGCATTATTGTTGTATAGAACAGATAAACTACAACAATAAATAAATAAAACAACATAGCGGAAGATAAAACTTATTTCGTAGCATCATAACTCAAAACAAGCTTACATAAGTAGTTTCCAAAACCATTACAACAGGACAATAGTCTTTTCCAAAAACTTCAAAGTACATAAAGAAGCAAATAATTAAATAACATAAATGCATAAATCCCCACTGAGCATAAGCAAAGCTATAAAGACGAGAGAGTCCAAAGCGATACATCTAGTCTTTTCAAGCAACTGAAAGAAATTGGCACTAAGCACTAGTATTCCGTCCTTGCAAACCTGAGGGGGGAAAGAAAGAAAATAGGTGAAAACAAAACGGTCAGCCATAAAGTCTGGTGAGTCTAGTGATTTTAACAAATAATAGGTAAGGTAAATTATCAAGACATAAATAGGCATCATGATATGGCTGTAACATAGATAAGGTAGATAAAAATGATGGACAAGATGATTTCGTTCCTAAGTACTAAGACAATCCTACACCTTGGATAAGCGAACAACCCTCCAAGTACTAACCCCAAAGACCAAAGTCAATATCAGACTTGCACATAAAGGACTATCCAACACAAACAACATGTATTTCATTACACCGCACTTTGGCTAAGTTACATCGCATTACTTAATTACACCACACATCTACTAGTCTCTTTTACTCATGGTTGATCCCTTTCCACTAACCGTACCCACGTGAAAAACTTGGTAGTTACTTGTACCTAGCTGCTATCATAGGTGCCGGCTTGCTCCTACCACCGTTAAGGTACCCTTACTCTACCTATTCGATCGGCTCTCTAAAACTCGTAGGCACCCATGCTGGCCCCACAGTGGAGAGTATCACTTCCTAAAGTGGTAACCCCGATACTAACATGAAATGCAAGGCCATACCTACACGATGCAACAACGTCTTACCTACCAGCCCGGACCCATGCATGCACATGAACCCGTTGGACTTGCGTTGCCACCGTTATTCACGTTTTGACCTCTTATATTCAAGCCCAGTAAGCGTGTCCCAAACCTGACCTAGTACCGGGCCCAATTAGATACTCAAACGAGTTACTGGTTGAAACAGGTCCCCATTTGACACAAGCCTCCCACCTATGCTTAGCCCCCACAGGGTTTTTCCCCCACTTAACTATTTTAATTTAAATGTCCATGTCTTACACATGCTACGGTTAAGTCCATACTTACATGTCATAATTTACATGCCTTATCTTATTCTGGTTAAGTCCATATTTATTTGTCATAATTTACATATCAGCCCACTTAACCCATGTCTTATTATGGTCAGTATTCTTTAATTCATTCCTTATGACGAACGGTGCATGACTTCCCACATTATACCGAACACTTTGTGGCCGCTAGATTTGCCGGCCAGTTCCGGGCAGTCTTACGCCAAAAACCAGGTCTAACCTCGTGTCATCCATCGTTACACATACAATTCATTCATTTGACCTCTCACATTAGACGTCCAATTGTGGCAACTAGATTTGCCGGGTGGTTCCGGGCTATCTTACAACACAATTGCGCCTAACCTCGTGTCAAAGGTTTATTAATAATCGTATTTCACCCAAACCACAATTTTCATGTCATGTGTTTCCAATTCAACATATAATCATGTTTACACTTTCTGCCTATTCCAACTTGTCATTAATTATACTAATTACATATTAACTAGCCTCAATTACAAATTTCCAATTATAGGCAATTTCATCAATTCCATGCAATTCATACCCAAATATGCCAATTTCACATATTATCCAATTATCCAATAATATTCAATAATATCCAATTTTCCAAATTTCCCATATTCCCAATATTCCCCATCGTTCCCACGTATTCGCATTCGCACGTATTTTTAATATACGCACGAAGGTAGCCTAGATCCACAAATAAAAGGAATATGGGTAAGAATAGAGAATCAATTCATAGAAAATTGGAATAAAACATCATCATGAAATAAAGAGGCATATAGACTGGCATAGAGGCATAATAAAAGATTCAACATGAATAAATCGATAAAAGGTATGAACTTTACATAGAAACATATGCATATGATGACATGGATCAAAAGGTGAAAACTTGGATGAGATTTAAATTACATACATACATATGAATTCTCTTTACAACTTCATCATGTTACTTTTACTCCCATTATATTGTGAAAATCTCTGTACTCACCTTTCATGGTTAAAGAATAGAATTATGCTTTGAAATTGGTGTGGAAATGTTGTGGTGTTGATGATTGATCTTCTTTAATTGTTGTTGAAGCTCTAAATTTTGATTTGAATTGTGTATGAACACTTGAGATTTGATTAGAGGCGGCAGCTAGGGTTTATGAGATAGTGTTTGACAGCATAATGGTGTCTTAGAAATTATTTTATGAATTATGGTTAGGTTGGTGACATATTTATAGGTGTATGAAGTTATTCAGGCCTTAGGATTAACCCTAGAACTGATTTGGACCATCAAAAATCGTCCCAGGTCGAAAAACCACACCCCATAGCAAAACTAGCCAAACCAGGTTCGACCTACAAAGGGGGAGGTCGACCCCCTAGTCGACCTGCGGGGTACCCAGGTCGACACCATGGTCGACCTCCCCCTTGGGAGGTCGACCTCCCTAGTCGATCTGCTCACATTTTTTTTTTCTTGTTATCTTCCGAGGGTCAGATCTCCTTCGTCCGGACTCCATTTTTCGAAAACTTAGACTCTATTCCATGCAAAATTTCAAGACAAACGCAATAGTGTAACCAGTTTCCCGTTATTTCTCTTTTAAAAATTAAGTGTTCTTAAATTTAGTTAATTCGATCATTCAAAATTCGGGGTGTTACATTCTCCCCTACTTAAAGAATTTCGTCCTCGAAATCTCCAAGTCAAGAAGAACGTATCCTACCATCCAATCATCCATCTACTCAACCATCAACCACTAGCAACCATTGTCCTTAAAAAAATCTAATGCTTTTCATGTACATATGCATAGTGTGTGTATATGTTCGTATACTAATGCAAAATCAGGCGGTCCACTAATTCAGTCGACTTCCTTAATGCAAATAATGATAGTACCATGTATCCATCATGCATGCAAAGAACCCTATACATATCATTACTACATGTGTGCACAACCATTCATTTAAATGCAACATCCATATGATACACACATTGAATGTACATTCATTTTACTAAATACATCGATTTATATGTAATATGCAATATGAAAGTGACTGAGCCAATCTAGTGCCTAAAGTGTGTGTATATGCATCCACAAGCAACCACTAGAAAACACTTGCATCCACATGCATCCACCATACATAACATGTCTCAAACACATATTTCAACCATAGGACTACCCTATCTAAAGGTCAAAGATACCAACGAGAGGACATACTAATGATAGAACAAGTACAAGCTAAGTGATAAAGGAGAAATTAAAAGACATACCCTCAAAAAGAAAAGGGTACAATGAACACATCTTCTCTTCCGTCTCCCAAGTAGCGTCCCACTCATCATCTCCCAATTGGACTTGACTAGCTTGACCTCTCGATTCCTCAACATCTTAATCTCCGACCCAATAATGCATGTCGGAGCTCGTCGAATCGTCGCATCCCGCTCTATCTCCACCTCTAAAAGCAAGCTCGGCTCTACCACCTCCGCGGTCTCATGCAAGCACTTCCTCAAATGTGATACGTGGAATACGTCGAGTACACCACTAAGTCTCTCGGGCAACTCCACTCTATACGCCATCTGTCCAATCCTCTCCTTAATAAGAAACGGCCCTACGAACCTTGATGCTAACTTCCCAATGGACCCAAAGCGAACAACATTCCGTAATGGAGACACCTTGATAAAAACCGTGTCCCCAATATCAAATTCAAGATCTGTCCTCCTCTTGTTCGCATACGGTTTTTGCCTATCTTGCGCCGTCTTCATCCTCCCTCGAATCAAATCGATCTTTTCCGAAGTCTCTCTAATAATATCGGGCCCAAGTAAGATCTTATCCGTAGATTCCCACCAACATGTAGGTGAACGACAAGGCCTTCCATAAAGAGCCTCGAAAGGTGCCATGCCAATGCTTGACTGAAAACTATTATTATACGCTAACTCCACCAAAGGAAGATGCTCCTCTCATGTACCTCCGAAGTCAAAAACACATAGCCTCAAAAGGTCCTCTAGAATACGATTCACCCTCTTGGTCTGGCCGTCCGTCTGAGAATGATATGCAGTGCTCAAACGTAACTGAGTCCCTACCGCCTCTTGTAAGCTCTTCCAAAACTCGCTAGTAAAGAAAGGATCGCGATCGCTCACTATGCTAGAAGGAACACCGTGCAAACGAACTATCTCTCAAATGTATACGGAGGCTAACCATGGAGCAGTCCTCTTACTCTTCACTGGAATGAAATAGGCGCTCTTAGTAAGTCTGTCTACCATGACCCAAATCCCTGTACTACCCTTCCTCGATTTCAGTAACCCATCCACAAAGTCCATCGAGACACTCTCCCACTTCCATTGTGGGATCTCCAATGGGTGAAGCAACCAACTGGGCTTCTTTTGCTCTGCTTTTACTTATTGTCACACCAACTTCTTTTGCTCTGCTTTTACTTATTGGCACACCAAGCATCTAGCGACAAACTCGTCTACATCCTTCTTCATACCGGCCCAAAAGTAAACTCGTCTCTTGTCCATGTACATCTTGTCCTCGCCGGGATGAATGGTCGTCTTCGAACGATGTGCATCATCAAGAATGGTCTTCCTCAAGTTCTCGTCTTGTGGTACACAAAGTCTACCGTCACTACATAACCAACCCTTATCATCTAGGGTATACCTACTGAGATGGTTCGAAGACTCCCCCCTCATGAGCTTCTCTACCAACTCAACCAACTGTGGGTCATCTCCCTGTGCCTCACCAATCCATCCCAAAAGCATAGGTCTGACCTCTAAGGATGCTAGCAAACCGGGTGCAAAGTCAATGGAAGGTCTGAAGTCAAATGCAGAGACGAACTCTAAGCTTTGCCGCTCAACAAACAACGGACTCATGGACAACCTTTCCCTAGTTAAGGCGTCTTCCACCACGATACCCATGCCAGGGGTATATGTTATTTCAATATCGTAGGACGCTAAGAATTCCATCCACCTTTGCTGCCTTAAGTTCAACTCCTTCTGAGAGAACAAGTATTTTAGCGATTTGTGGTCTGTGAACAATTCGAATTTCTCACCAAGAAGATAATGGCGCCAAGACTTAAGCGCGAAAATAATAGCGGCCAACTCTAGGTCATGTGTAGGGTAATTTCTCTCATGCACTCTCAACTGCCTTCCTCTATAGGCTATTACCCTCCCTTCTTGCATTAAGACTGCACCTAGTCCTGTACTACAAACATCGGTATAAACGGTAAATGGCTTACTCCCATCCGACAACACTAAGACCGGGGCTGTGGTCAAAGCTCTCTTTAAACATTGGAATGCATCATCACAATTACATCCCACATTAAAACTAGATTCTTCTTCGACAAGCGTGTCAATGGGGCTGATATCATTGCGAAGTCCTTGAGAAACTTCCTATAGTAGCCTGCCAACCCCAAGAAACTCCTCACCTCGGTAGCATTTTTAGGGACCTTCCAATCTTGGATGGCCACCACCTTCGCAGGATCCACAGCTATCCCTTCTTTGGAAACCACGTGCCCTAAGAATCGCACTTCCATCCTCCAAAAGTTACATTTAGAAAATTTAGCTTTAAGGTTATGCGCTCGAAGGGTCTCCAACACTTCCCATAGATGTAGGGCTTGCTCTTCCTCGCTCTTTGAAAAGATCAAGATGTCATCCACAAAGACCACCACGAATTTATTAAGGTACTCCCTAAACACCTTGCTCATCAAGTCAACAAAATATGCGGGGGCATTTGTCAAACCGAAGGGCATTACAAGCCACTCATAGAAACCGCCCGGAGTCCCAAAGATCGTCTTGTCTAGCTATCCTCAACCACTCTCAATTGGTGGAAACCGGAGGCTAAGTCCAAATGCGAAAACAGTGAGGCGCCAACTAACTGATCAAAGAGATTGTCAATCCTCGGCAGTGGGTGCCTAGTCTTCTTAGTAAGTTTGTTAAGTTCTCTATAGTCCACACAAAGTATAATGGACTGATCCGCCTTCGTGGCAAATACTGCTGGAGCACCCCACTCCGACATACTGCGTATTATGAATCCCTTCTCAAGCAACTCCCCTACTTGCTTGTTGAGCTCCCGCCTCTCACGAGGAGCTATGTGGCGTACTCGTAGAGATACTGGTTTTGCATTGTCTACAATATAAATACAAATATCTATCTGACGTTTTGGGGGTAGACCCCTCACCTCATCGAAGACATCTACACATTCACGGACTATACGAATGAAATGTAAATCATCATTGGATGCGTCAAGTGACTCAAGATAACTAAGCATCACCGATCCTCTAGTGTGAAAACCCGTAACTTCCCCGTAAAGGAAAGCGCGGATAGTTCGAGAACAAGCCACAGCAGAACTCATATAAAAGAACATTTCATTGTATATTACAACAATGCATCAGATTACAAGAATATACAGAGTAAAAATGAATATTACACAGAAATATCAGAGATTTAAATTACATTTAAATACATAGCAGCGGAAAATAATACAATACACAACTAGAAGTAGATATACGGATACAAAGCTTTCCGGATATCATTCCAGCTGTAAACCAGGATCCTGTGAATATAAATCTGCAAAACCAAAACTACTAGCTGCCCGTGTCAAAATAGGGGCACCCAGAGTTTAGGTTAAAACAATAAACTCCAGGTCATTCATGTGACTGGTGTGAGAACTAAAACAGTTATTAATTCTTTATTTTAAAGTTAGGTAAATCAAGGGACCATGCCGTATGACACGGAACGGGTTTCCTCCCAAGAATACCAGTGCATAAAACAAACAGCGCAATGCTAAATAAAGAAAAATGAAGCTGTTATAAGACCCAGGTCCCATCACACAATGCAACGCAGCCGAGGATAGGGTTTTCCCTTATAACAGCCAGAGAATGCTTGATACGTTTAAAACAAATCGTTTGATACTATTATAAGTGCATAGTGTATGAAACAACTTCAAATCATAAGTATCAATCATAGGCGACTTGAGCGTCCCATGCCACTATGTCGCCATATATAGGTTTACAAATAAAACCGCAAATGTCGTATTGGAAGCTGGGTTATCATTTATGGTATGAACCGAGGCTAGGGATCGTCCTCAACCGATTCGTGACTCTCTAGCCCGAGCCACAGGCAAGCGCGCAGGCAAGCCTTTAGAACGTCAGGGCCGGTCCACCGATGTGGATTATTATGCCTGAACACTATGTTTCCCCACCCAATGGGGTGTAAGTCTGGTCCGTCTGCCGACCAGAATGCATCGGCCAAAACCGATATAACCGAGGCGCCTAGCAACAGCAACAACCACATAAATCAAACTCGTCAGGGCGTGTAAAACCACTGACGCCACTTCTAACTAGAAAGAAACGCAAGTCCTCCCTGAGGTCCATCTCCCGTTTTTGGTTCATACCGGGTGTGAAACTCGCGAAGTAAGCGTTACACAAAGCTACGCCACAAAGGCCGTGCTTCGATCATCACCACAAGACTTTGCTTTTCAACAGAAGCCTTGATCATTTGCCACTTAGGCATGCCACACAGGCAATTCACTCCATGCGATTGATATCCATCAATATATAACCCCTGAGCTCGTACGTCTCAGAGAAGGGCGTTAAGCAAGAGAATAAATTCTCCGCCGCCAAACAGATATATATTTAATAGAGATCAATCACACGGACTAAAATCCAATGTCAGACACACAGTCCATTTACAAGTCCGTTTTGGGTCTGAACGAAACCGGAGGCACCTAGTACCCCGCATATCCATTGATCTCCAAGTACGTCTGGACGATCACCAACTGTTTCCATCTTCTTGGGTGTACAGCCCAATCAAGATCATCATAATCACCCAAAAGACGTGAAGACTTCTGGTCTTCGACCATCGTCTTCATCTTCGACTTATCGTCGTATCAGTTATACAGAATGGGATAAACCCGGTCTTTCCGAATAACTCGCGTATATTTAAATAAGTATTACACAAACACAACATACGCCTCATTCCAATTCATCAGTCACTAACCGTAAATTAATCAAGAGAATAATTCCCCAAATATTAACCCCGAAGGCCGAAACCAACATCAGATCAATATCCAGAAAACCATTATGCTTGGCTAACCGACAGTTAGTTTCTGATTTCACATTCATAGGGAAAGGTTCCCATTAATTTTATCCAAGATAAATTTCTTGAATTTATTCTTTATTCTATTTTTGAATCTCAATTCAAACTAGTCGAGATTAGCGAACCTTACCGAAGTAATCATTTATTTTATTTTCCCCATCCCGACCTATTCATCCCATGAAGTAAAACTTGTAATACTTCATATCTAACACCACAGTGTTATCGGTAAATTCAGTTACCATTTCACGTTCAAATCTAATTAAAGATTTAACTATCGCCTGGTGCAAAACTGGTGATACTCCATTCTCGATTCTTTCAATCTAATTAAAGATTCATTAAAACTCCACTTAGTTTTAATCGTTAACTGGGTTAAAGAATCCATGTCATTTAAAATACGGTTCACGATAAACCCAAGTTCACATTCCATTAATTATCGGGTTAAAGAACGAGTGTTATTTAAAAACGCCATTCACGATAAACCCAAGAATCAATATCAATTCAATTCCAATTAAATATTGTTTAATTGGTACACTTCATTAAATCTAAATAAAAAGATTTAATCTTTTCTCAACTGGGTTCAAGAACAGTGTTAGTGAAGACACAATTCACGACAAACCCAAATCACATTTGATATTCAATACAAGGCTCTGAATAGAAAATATATCGGCTTATATTCAATATCAAATTCTACGACTAACAAATGTCGTATTGGAAATAACGATATAAATATATATCTTTCAAATTTCCATAACAACACATGTATAATCACGAATTCCAACATCGAAATATTCCGAAGACAATTTCGATTCAAATCCACTCCAATGCAATCATTGGATATTCTGGTTATTTTTAAAACCCTTTTTAAATTCAATTTATTTATTTAAAAAATAAATAGAATTATAATTCTAGTTCAAAACTAGTTCATTTCGATAAAAATCTATTTTTATCTTTTCAAATATGGAGTTTTTCATCCCAATTCTTTCTAAATCATTTCTTATGATTTTACACAAATTATTACTATTTTTAATAATTTTATCAAGGCCTGTACAGTCGATTTCCATCAACGGCTATCGAACTGCACTTACAGCGACCTTTTCCAAATTTGATTTGGACATAATTCAAAATCCAACCGTTATATTTCTAATTTCTCATATTCGTTAGAAAGCTCTTTTCGATACGAACCCAACGGTTCCGGATTTAGGAGAATCCGACGGTCGGATCTCCCGTAATGTCCGTTTGAAGTCAATGGTCGAAATTCGCGAACTGCCGTGGCGCGGCGCGTTCTATTCAGGCCACTATATATTATATATATAATATATATACTATATACTTTGTCGATTTCAATTCAAAACGTGCTTTATAAATCGTTTTGAATTTGTTTTCAAAACGGTTTCAACTTCATATTCAATTCCAAAGCAAAATTGAATTCTTCTTTATAAATTCGTTTTAAAATTCATTTCTATTCAATTCAAATTTGAATTCAATTTGAATTCAATTTGAATTCAATTCAATTCGCTTCCAATTCAATTTGAATTCGTTTTCCATTCAATTCAATTTCAAAGTCGTTTTCTATTCGATTCAATTCAAATTGGTTTTCTATTCGATTCAATTCAAATTGGTTTTCTATTCGATTCAATTCAAATTGGTTTTCTATTCGATTTATTTCGAAATCGTTTTGAATTCAATTCATTTCGAAATCGTTTTTAATTCAATTCATTTCGAAATCGTTTTCAATTCAATTCATTTCGAAATCGTTTTCAATTCAATTCATTTCGAAATCGTTTGCAATTCAATTCATTTCGAAATCGTTTTCAATTCAATTCATTTCGAAATCGTTTTCAATCGATATAAATATCGTTCACGTCAAAATGGCGTCAATCTAATCAACACGGCTTCATAAATTTCTATTTTCAAATATTCTATTTCAAATATTTCTTTTTCAAAATAGTTGTTATTATCAAAATATTTCATTCAACACATGACCAATCTCAATGGATGAGTACTGTCAACACATGAACTTTTATTTTATATTGATAAAGATGTGAATTTTATTACTAATATATTTCGTTCAACACATGACCAATCTCAATGGATGAGTATTGTCAACACATGAACCTTTATTTTATATTGTTCTTTATTTTTCAAATTAGAATGAGGCCCAATCAATTACCATATAAAGTTAATTATATAGATTCCATACAATACATGTATATAATAGCATTGAAAAATAATCAACCATCAACCAAAGTGCACTACACTGTATAAGCATCAAATATAGATATCTAATGCTTATAACAGCCTGTCAATCGATCGATCGACATATTTAATCAATCAGGATGAGTGAACTTCAAATTTCAACCTAACACCCATGTGGGGTTTCAAACAATCAAACACATATTTTATTTGTGCAGTTGGGCGATGTGTAAAATTTATCGTCCCATTCAATGTCCTTCAAATAGGTGTACATAAACAAACCGTCCGGTTTGTAAATGAATATTTTATTTTATTCACTTCACGTTAAAAATTATATTTTTAACGACAAAACATTTTATTTTAACTTATGAATTTCTATTCAGTTCATTCTTTAAATAAAATGATATTTTTATTTTTCTAATTTATTTTAGAAAATTTCGGCGGCATAACGGCACGATACTAGAAACGGGACGAGGGCTAGCCTTATCCCCGGTCTAGTGAAGGCCCACGCCACTCACACATCAATCAAATCAATTTATTTCACCAAACAATTCAGTTTCAAATCAAATCATCTAACTAATCTATTCAACCAAACAAACAAGTCCATGGTCTGTGGACGATTGTGTCGGGTGCTACTAAGCACCGTCTGCATCCTAGTATATATATATAACTAGAAAAAAAGAAATTGAAAGGTGAGAAATTCTCACCGATAGCTATCCAATCATCTTGACTCTTCTTTGATCGAAATCTTCATCGTTCTCGCCTTTTTGTTACCTTCGTCGCCCGCTTTCACTACCTATGTAAAAATCGAATTTTTACTTCGCTATCCAATATATAAAAATCATATTTTTATTTCGAAGTTCAATATATAAAAATCATATTTTTATTTCGAAGTTCAATATATAAAAATCTTATTTTTATTTCGAAGTTCAATATATAAAAATCATATTTTTATTTCGAAGTTCAATATATAAAAATCATATTTTTACTTCGATGTTCAATATATAAAAATCATATTTTTACTTCGATGCTCAATATATAAAAATCATATTTTTATTCTAATGATAAACCTATAAAGATCTCATCTTTAGCTAAATGAAGAAATCGTAAAAGTCGTATCTTTATAATTCTAACTTCATATTATAAAAATCAAACCATTTTCAGTTTTCAAAAATTTATTCCTTACACGCTATTATATATATATATATATATCAAATTACTTTTAAATCGACAAATAAAAATAAATAAAAAGGAAAAAAGGGGAAGGGGGGGAAAGGAGCTCATAGCGTTTTAAAGAGGGGGGGGGGGCTGGAATGTTGCTGGCATCTTCAGGCGGAGGCGGAGCCCTCCTGGGCGGCACTGGCCTTGGGGCGTCGGCCTGGGGGAGGGGGGTCTGGGCACTGCGTTCGAATTTGGGGCGCCTTGGGCTTGAGCGGGGAGGCTGGGGGGGGGGGGGGGGGGAAGGGTACGGGAGGGCGGCGCTTGAGGCGATGGAGGCAGGGGAAGCCGGCGGTGGCGTGAAGGGGCGCGAGGCTAGGCGGCGCGGCCATCAACGTGGGGCTAGGGCACGATGCCCTTTTTTTTAAATTTCGTTGAAAATAACTGTAAAGGGGGGAGAGAGAATGAAGAGAAAATAAAGGGCTAATTAATATATATATATTTAGTTATTATTTTTCGTTTTATTCTCCCAAAATGTTGATTTCTGATTCGAGCTCGAATCGAGACCCAACGACAGTCGCCCATAGCGTAATACCCCCATTCCGAACACAATGGGATATGTTACATAGGCCAATTCGATCGTTTTGATCAGTTTCCGTTGAATTTACATTTAAATCACTATATTGAATTTTAAACTTACATTTCAAATTACCGGGGTCACATACGAACTTTAAAAATTCCTGAAAAATATTTTCTAGCTTCGTATTGACGATACGGTCCTAACAAAACTAGTTTCATCGAATTCTGAGACCGTTTGAAAAATGGCCAATTTCCAGTCGATTAAAATCAACTAAAACTGGTCAAACGCGTTTTCCTTCGCCACGCTCACATATTGATTCGAAAAATTATGAAATTTGGAATCTAGCAATAACTTAACATCACGGACCCAACAAAAGTGGTTTCGTTGAAATCCGAGGTCGTTTGCAAAATGTCCATTTTTAAGGGCCTGAATTCCATAGCGACTATTCAGAATTTTCAACTGGACATATCTTTTGATTCCCGCTATGAAATCTTGATTTTTCGGATTCGTTGGAAAGATATTACCAATTAGATCCTAATGTTTTTGGTTTCACTAAAATACAGATTGTTTTGCACCCGGTACATTCAATTGAAGTTTGAAATCGAATTATCGAACTACCGCGCCATTTTCAATTCCTTATATAATTATATATAATTATTTATATTCTAACGACGACGTATATAATATACGTTCTAATTCTATTCAAAATAAATTTCTCGTCGATATTATTTAAAATAATCTATTTTAAATATTCAAAATTCGCTAAAATTGCCAAAATAAAAATTTTAAACTGGCCCAGATTTTTGGGTTGTTACAATCTCCCCCACTTAAAACTTTTCGTCCCCGAAAAGGAACAAAGTCGAAAGTGGTTTGATTAATCAGCTCTACGTTCGATCTGGCTTCCATTCTCCAACTTTTCAGTTTCTGAGAATTTTCAAAAATTTCAAAAATTTGGCTAACACCCTAAATTTTCGAAATTTTTTGCCATAACCTCCCCTGCAATGGGAGCATCGGGGAATTTCAAATTGCTTCCGCGGTCCTTCAGATCTCAAAAAGAAAAAGAAAAAGTCAAGCGGCTAGCCAATAGGCTCATAAAATCATCATCACCCAAACAAAACAGTAAATTATGTAGTAAACATGTACCTATTTGTCGGGCAAACAAATTTTATTCCTTGGCACTAGCCTCCTTGCTATGACCTGTTCAATATAAGTATATGCAAGCAGATGCGACTAATTTTCAATACAGTTCAATATCCGATCAAATTAGGCATAATGGTTCAAAATTTTCAAACAATTAAACAAACAACACAAACATCAATCAATTAGTGAATTAGAGTTTCAAATTCATAACTTTGTTATATATACAAAAAATCATGTTTTGATGCCAAATCACAACAATGTATTCTAGCTATATTAGTTTTGGTTCTCACACCAGTCTAATGGAAATATATAGAAAATCACACCTTCGAAACTCGAACATAAATGTTGATGATGCGATCGCTATCATCAATATCATCCTCGGGCAACTAGAGTGCGATGCTATATCTATCCAATAGATTAAAACTTTGAATATACGTTTGCAAGGCGTATATGCAAATTCTTTATATACTGAATTGTCCAAAATCAATATAAACAAATAATCAAATACGAATAGTTGATTTAAATTTGCAAAACAAAATTTGTTTTCATTAGAAAAATATAATCTTCACACTCGTTCTAGGATACTACTGATCCCATCTCTAACAAGTCATTCCCGTTGGATATTACTAATCCAATATCTGATGAATTCTTTCGTATGGTTCTAATGTGTCTTGTTCTCTAAGCTTTGTAAACCAAAGCTCCGATACCAACTGTGAAAACCCGTAACTTCCCCGTAAAGGAAAGCGCGGATAGTTCGAGAACAAGCCACAACAGAACTCATATAAAAGAACATTTCATTGTATATTACAACAATGCATCAGATTACAAGAATATACAGAGTAAAAATGAATATTACACAGAAATATCAGAGATTTAAATTACATTTAAATACATAGCAGCGGAAAATAATACAATACACAACTAGAAGTAGATATACGGATACAAAGCTTTCCGGATATCGTTCCAGCTGTAAACCAGGATCCTGTGAATATAAATCTGCAAAACCAAAACTACTAGCTGCCCGTGTCAAAATAGGGGCACCCAGAGTTTAGGTTAAAACAATAAACTCCAAGTCAGTCATGTGACTGGTGTGAGAACTAAAACAGTTATTAATTCTTTATTTTAAAGTTAGGTAAATCAAGGGACCACGCCGTATGACACGGAACGGGTTTCCTCCCAAGAATACCAGTGCATAAAACAAACAGCGCAATGCTAAATAAAGAAAAATGAAGCTGTTATAAGACCCAGGTCCCATCACACAATGCAACGCAGCCGAGGATAGGGTTTTCCCTTATAACAGCCAGAGAATGCTTGATACGTTTAAAACAAATCGTTTGATACTATTATAAGTGCATAGTGTATAAAACAACTTCAAATCATAAGTATCAATCATAGGCGACATGAGCGTCCCATGCCACTATGTCGCCATATATAGGTTTACAAATAAAACCGCAAATGTCGTATTGGAAGCTGGGTTATCATTTATGGTATGAACCGAGGCTAGGGATCGTCCTCAACCGATTCGTGACTCTCTTGCCCGAGCCACAGGCAAGCGCGCAGGCAAGCCTTTAGATCGTCAGGGCCGGTCCACCGATGTGGATTATTATGCCTGAACACTACGTTTCCCTACCCTATGGGGTGTAAGTCTGGTCCGTCTGCCGACCAGAATGCATCGGCCGAAACCGATATAACCGAGGCGCCTCGCAACAGCAACAACCACATAAGTCAAACTCGTCAGGGCATGTAAAACCACTGACGCCACTTCTAACTAAAAGAAACGGAAGTCCTCCCTGAGGTCCGTCTCCCGTTTTTGGTTCATACCGGGTGTGAAACTCGCGAAGTAAGCGTTACACAAAGCTACGCCACAAAGGCCGTGCTTCGATCATCACCACAAGACTTTGCTTTTCAACAGAAGCCTTGATCATTTGCCACTTAGGCATGCCACACAGGCAATTCACTCCATGCGATTGATATCCATCAATATATAACCCCTGAGCTCGTACGTCTCAGAGAAGGGTGTTAAGCAAGATAATAAATTCTCCGCCGCCAAACAGATATATATTTAATAGAGATCAATCACACGGACTAAAATCCAATGTTAGACACACAGTCCATTTACAAGTCCGTTCTGGGTCTGAACGAAACCGGAGGCACCTAGTACCCCGCATATCCATCGATCTCCAAGTACGTCTGGACGATCACCAATTGTTTCCATCTTCTTGGGTGTACAGCCCAATCAAGATCATCAGTAATCACCCAAACGACGTGAAGACTTCTGTTCTTCGACCATCGTCTTCATCTTCGACTTATCATCGTATCAGTTATTCAGAATGGGATAAACCCGGTCTTTCCGAATAACTCGCGTATATTTAAATAAGTGTTACACAAACACAACATACGCCTCATTCCAATTCATCAGTCACAAACCGTAAATTAATCAAGAGAATAATTCCCCAAATATTAACCCCGAAGGCCGAAACCAACATCAGATCAATATCCAGAAAACCATTATGCTTGGCTAACCGACAGTTAGTTTCTGATTTCACATTCATAGGGAAAGGTTCCCATTAATTTTATCCAAGATAAATTTCTTGAATTTATTCTTTATTCTATTTTTGAATCTCAATTCAAACTAGTCGGGATTAGCGAACCTTACCGAAGTAATCATTTATTTTAATTTCCCCATCCCGACCTATTCATCCCATGAAGTAAAACTGGTAATACTTCATATCTAACACCACAGTGTTATCGGTAAATTCAGTTACCATTTCACGTTCAAATCTAATTAAAGATTTAACTATCGCCTGGAGCAAAACTGGTGATACTCCATTCTCGATTCTTTCAATCTAATTAAAGATTCATTAAAACATCACTTAGTTTTAATCGTTAACTAGGTTAAAAAATCCGTGTCATTTAAAATACGGTTCACGATAAACCCAAGTTCACATTCCATTAATTATCGGGTTAAAGAACGAGTGTTATTTAAAAACAACATTCACGATAAACCCAAGAATCAATATCAATTCAATTCCAATTAAATATTGTTTAATTGGTACACTTCATTAAATCTAAATAAAAAGATTTAATCTTTTCTCAACTGGGTTCAAGAACAGTGTTAGTGAAGACACCATTCACGACAAACCCAAATCACATTTGATATTCAATACAAGGCTCTGAATAGAAAATATATCGGCTTATATTCAATATCAAATTCTACGACTAACAAATGTCTTATTGGAAATAACGATATAAATATATATCTTTCAAATTTCCATAACAACACCTGTATAATCACGAATTCCAACATCGAAATATTCCGAAGACAATTTCGATTCAAATCCACTCCAATGCAATCATTGGATATTCTGGTTATTTTTAAAACCCTTTTTAAATTCAATTTATTTATTTAAAAAATAAATAGAATTATAATTCTAGTTCAAAACTAGTTCATTTCGATAAAAATCTATTTTTATCTTTTCAAATATGGAGTTTTTCATCCCAATTCTTTCTAAATCATTTCTTATGATTTTACACAAATTATTACTATTTTTAATAATTTTATCAAGGCCTGTACAGTCGATTTCCATCAACGGCTATCGAACTGCACTTACAGCGACCTTTTCCAAATTTGATTTGGACATAATTCCAAATCCAACCGTTAGATTTCTAATTTCTCATATTCGTTAGAAAGCTCTTTTCGATACGAACCCAACGGTTCCGGTTTTAGGAGAATCCGACGGTCGGATCTCCCGTAATGTCCGTTTGAAGTCAATGGTCGGAATTCGCGAACTGCTGCGGCGTGGCGCGTTCTATTGAGGCCACTATATATTATATATATAATATATATACTATATACTTTGTCGATTTCAATTCAAAACGTGCTTTATAAATCGTTTATATTTGATTTCAAAACGGTTTCAACTTCATATTCAATTCCAAAGCAAAATTGAATTCTTCTTTATAAATTCGTTTTAAAATTCATTTCTATTCAATTCAAATTTCAATTCAATTTGAATTCAATTCAATTCGCTTCCAATTCAATTTGAATTCGTTTTCCATTCAATCCAATTTCAAATTCGTTTTCTATTCGATTCAATTCAAATTGGTTTTCTATTCGATTCAATTAAAATTGGTTTTCTATTCGATTCAATTCAAATTGGTTTTCTATTCGATTCATTTCGAAATCGTTTTCAATTCAATTCATTTCGAAATCGTTTTCAATTCAATTCATTTCGAAATCGTTTTCAATTCAATTCATTTCGAAATCGTTTTCAATTCAATTCATTTCGAAATCGTTTTCAATCGATATAAATATCGTTCACGTCAAAATGGCGTCAATCTAATCAACACGGCTTCATAAATTTCTATTTTCAAATATTTTATTTCAAATATTTCTTTTTCAAAATAGTTGTTATTATCAAAATATTTCGTTCAACACATGACCAATCTCAATGGATGAGTACTGTCAACACATGAACTTTTATTTTATATTGATAAAGATGTGAATTTTATTACTAAAATATTTCGTTCAACACATGACCAATCTCAATGGATGAGTACTGTCAACACATGAACCCTTATTTTATATTGTTCTTTATTTTTCAAATTAGAATGAGGCCCAATCAATTACCATATAAAGTTAATTATATAGATTCCATACAACACATGTATATAATAGCATTGAAAAATAATCAACTATCAACCAAAGTGCACTACACTGTATAAGCATCAAATATAGATATCTAATGCTTATAACAGCCTATCAATCGATCGATCGACATATTTAATCAATCAGGATGAGTGAACTTCAAATTTCATCCTAACACCCGTGTGGGGTTTCAAACAATCAAACACATATTTTATTTGTGCAGTTGGGCGATGTGTAAAATTTATCGTCCCATTCAATGTTCTTCAAATAGGTGTACATAAACAAACCGTCCGGTTTGTAAATGAATATTTTATTTTATTCACTTCACGTTAAAAATTATATTTTTAACGACAAAACATTTTATTTTAACTTATGAATTTCTATTCAGTTCATTCTTTAAATAAAATGATATTTTTATTTTTCTAATTTATTTTAGAAAATTTCGGCGGCATAACGGCACGATACTAGAAACGGGACGAGGCCTAGCCTTATCCCCGGTCTAGTGAAGGCCCACGCCATTCACACATCAATCAAATCAATTTATTTCACCAAACAATTCAGTTTCAAATCAAATCATCTAACTAATCTATGCAACCAAACAAACAAGTCCATGGTCTGTGGACGATTGTGTCGGGTGCTACTAAGCACCGTCTGCATCCTAGTATCTATATATATAACTAGAAAAAAAGAAATTGAAAGGTGAGAAATTCTCACCGATAGCTATCCAATCATCTTGACTCTTCTTTGATCGAAATCTTCATCGTTCTCGCCTTTTTGTTACCTTCGTCGCCCGCTTTCACTACCTATGTAAAAATCAAATTTTTACTTCGCTATCCAATATATAAAAATCATATTTTTATTTCGAAGTTCAATATATAAAAATCATATTTTTATTTCGAAGTTCAATATATAAAAATCATATTTTTATTTCGAATTTCAATATATAAAAATCATATTTTTATTTCGAAGTTCAATATATAAAAATCATATTTTTACTTCGATGTTCAATATATAAAAATCATATTTTTACTTCGATGTTCAATATATAAAAATCATATTTTTATTCTAATGATAAACCTATAAAGATCTCATCTTTAGCTAAATGAAGAAATCATAAAAGTCGTATCTTTATAATTCTAACTTCATATTATAAAAATCAAAACATTTTCAGTTTTCAAAAATTTATTCCTTACACGCTATTATATATATATATCGAATTACTTTTAAATCGACAAATAAAAATAAATAAAAAGGAAAAAGGGGAAGGGGGGGGGGGAAAGGAGCTCACAGTGTTTTAAAGAGGGGGGGGGGGCTGGAATGTTGCTGGCATATTCAGGCGGAGGCGGAGCCCTCCTGGGCGGCACTGGCCTTCGGGCGTCGGCCTGGGGGAGGGGGGGTCTGGGCACTGCGTTCGAATTTGGGGGGCCTTGGGCTTGAGCGGGGAGGTTGGTGGGGAAGAGGGTAGGGGAGGGCGGCGCTTGAGGCGATGGAGGCAGGGGAAGCCGGCGGTGGCGTGAAGGGGCGCGAGGCTAGGCGGCGCGGCCATCAACGTGGGGCTAGGGCACGATGCCCCTTTTTTTTTTTTTGATTTCGTTGAGAATAACTGTAAAGGGGGGAGAGAATGAAGAGAAAATAAAGGGCTAATTTATATATATATTTAATTATTATTTTTCGTTTTATTCTCTCAAAATGTTGATTTCTGATTCAAGCTCGAATCGTGACCCAACGACAGTCGCCCATAGCGTAATACCCCCATTCCGAACACAATGGGATATGTTACATAGGCCAATTCGATCGTTTTGATCAGTTTCCGTTGAATTTACATTTAAATCACTATACTGAATTTTAAACTTACATTTCAAATTACCGGTGTCACATACGAACTTTAAAAATTCCTGAAAAATATTTTCTAGCTTCATATTAACGATACGGTCCTAACAAAACTAGTTTCATCGAATTCTGAGACCGTTTGAAAAATGGCCAATTTCCAGTCGATTAAAATTAACTGAAACTGGTCAAACGCGTTTTCCTTCGCCACGCTCACATATTGATTCGAAAAATTATGAAATTTGGAATCTAGCAATAACTTAACATCACGGACCCAACAAAAGTGGTTTCGTTGAAATTCGAGGTCGTTTACAAAATGTCCATTTTTAAGGGCCTGAATTCCATAGCGACTATTCAGAATTTTCAACTGGACATATCTTTTGATTCCCGCTATGAAATCCTGATTTTTCGGATTCGTTGGAAAGATATTACCAATTAGATCCTAATGTTTTTGGTTTCACTAAAATCCGGATTGTTTTGCACCCGGTACATTCAATTGAAGTTTGAAATCGAATTATCGAACTACCGCGCCATTTTCAATTCCTTATATAATTATATATAATTATTTATATTCTAACGACGACGTATATAATATATACATTCTAATTCTATTCAAAATAAATTTCTCGTCGATATTATTTAAAATAATCTATTTTAAATATTCAAAATTCGCTAAAATTGCCAAAATAAAAATTTTAAACTGGCCCAAATTTTCGGGTTGTTACATCTAGGGTCACAATAAATATCAAGGATCTTTCCGATACGAGTCAACAATTTTACTACCCTTCGTTCACAATCTAGGATGGCCCCATATCTGGCTAGCCAATCCATCCCTAAAATCAACCCATAACCTATGAAACCAAGCACAAAAGCATTACATTCCAAACCAACAATTAAGATAGACAATCTCAAATCCCTTACAAACCTTGGATAAATGAGTCGACCCACCAATAGGATTTGAGACTACAATGGGATCCACAACAAGACTAGTATTTAAGTGCAGTGTTTCAACTAATGATGTAGAGATAAACGAATGTGATGCGCCAGAATCGAATAATGTACGGACATGATGATCAAACAAGAAAATCAAACTTTCGACGGAAATTTTTCTACCATCTTCCTGTCCCAGAGCCATGAGAGCGTGAATATGCCATCTCGAAGTAGAACCTGCCCTTTACCCTTGCTTCTTAGGACAGTCCTTCATAGCATGACCCGCATCACCACAATGATAACAAGCGAATTGTGAAGCGGTTCATTTAGGCCATTTGCAAACCTCAAGGCCTTCTTGTGAGGCGTATTCACCAACTATAGCCCAAATCTCGCTAACTTATTAAATTCGGTCACATACTCCTTCACGGTCAAGTTTTTCTGCTTCAATGTCAAGAACCTCTACATGTACATACTCTCCTTAGCTTGAGAAAGGAATTTCAACTCAAACCTTCCCCTAAAATCTTCCTACATCTCTATAGCATGCTCTCTATTAGTAACCTCCCGCCAAAACGAAGCTTCGTCCTTCATCAACCAAGTAGCCAATTGGACCTTCTTACAATTGTCCAAATCGAAAATGCCAAATAGATCCTCCACATCTTTCAACCAATTTCTAGCTTCAACGAACGTTTCCGACCCACTAAAAGGTTTTCACCCATCGAATGAAAGTCCTTACATATCTTGGAGAAAGCATCTCCACGCTGAGGAATGACTGGAGCTGGTGGAGGAGGAGGAGGAATGACGGACGGACCCGCGGTAGCAGCCCTAGCCTCGAGATATTGACGAAACCAACCGGGTACGTGAATTCCCTCTGGTATCTCAGACGCTGCAGACATGCTGAAAAGAAAAAGAAAGAGTTTCAAAACAAGGGAGGCAAAAGAGATATGTATGGCTTGCAGGGATTATGCTCTTTAAAGTAAACTTTCCTTGAAAATAGCTTCTTTAAAACAAGTTTTTGAAAATACTTTCTAGGAAAATAATACTTTTGAAAACATTTTTCAAAACTTTTTATCTATTCTTGTAACCATAGCTCCGATACCACGTGTAACACCCCATGTCAATTAATGTTACCCACAAAGGGAAAGCATCAATGTCCATGAAGCGTTATTGTTGTACAGAACAGATAAATTACAAGAATAAATAAATAAAACAAAATAGCGGAAGATAAAACTTATTTCATAGCATCATTACTCAAAACAAGCTTACATAAGTAGTTTCCAAAACCATTACAATAGGATCAATGCTCTTTTCCAAAAACTTCAAATTACATAAAGAAGCAAATACTTAAATAATATAAATTCACAAATTCCCATTGAGCATAAGCAAAGCCATAAAGATGAGAGAGTCCAAAGCGATCCATCTACTCTTTTCAAGCAACTGAATGAAATCGACACTAAGCTGTAGTATTCTCTCCTAGCAAACCTAGGGGGGACGGAAAGAAAAGAGGTGGAAACAAACGGGTCAGACATAAAGTCTGGCGAGTCCAGTGATTTTAACAAATAATAGGTAAGGTAAATGATCAAGACATAAATAGGCATCATGATATGGCTGTAACATAGATAAGGTAGATAAAAAGGATGGACAAGATGATTTCGTTCCTAAGTACTAAGACAATCCTACACCTTGGCTAAGCGAACAACCCTCCAAGTACTAACCCCGAAGACTGAAGTCAACATCAAACTAGCAACCAAAGGACTATCCAACTCAACCAACATGTATTTCGTTACACCGCACTTTTTCTAAGTTACACCACATTACTAAATTACACCGCACATCTACTAGTCTCTTTTACTCAAGGTTGATCCCTTCCCACTAACTGTACCCACATGACAAACTTGGTAGTTACTTGTACCTAACTGTTATCGTAGGTGTCAGATTTCTCCTACCACCGCTAAAGTACCCTTTCTCTTCCCATTCGATTGGCTCCCTAAACCCCGTAGGCACCCGTGCTGGTCCCACAGTGGGGAGTATCACTCCCCAAAGTGGCAACGCCGATACCAACATGAAATGCAAGGCCATACCTACACGATGCAACAACGTCTTAACTACAATCCCGGACCCATGCACGCACACGAAGCCGTTAGACTTGCATTGCCACCGTTATTCACGTTTTGACCTCTTATATTCAAGCCCAGTAAGCGTGTCCCAATCCTGACCTAATACCGGGCCCAATTAGATACTCAAACGAGTTACTGGTTGAAACGGGACCCCAACCGACACAAGCCTCCCACTTATGCTTGGCCCCCACAGGGTTTTTCCCCCATTCAACCATTATAATTTAAATGTCCATGTCTTACACATGCTACGGTTAAGTCCATACTTACATGTCATAATTTACATGACTTATCTTATTCCGGTTAAGTCCATATTAAATTGTCATAATTTACATGTCACCCCACTTAACCCATGTCTTATTATGGTTAGTATTCCTTAATTCATTCCTTATGAAGAACGGTGCATGACCTCCCATATTAGACCGAACACTTTGTGGCCGCTGGATTTGCCGGGCGGTTCCGAGCAGTCTTACGCCACAAACTGGGTCTAACCTTGTGTCAACCATCGTTACGCCTTCAATTCATGCCTTTGACCTCTCACATTAGATGTCCAATGGTGGCAGCTGGATTTTCCGGGCGGTTCCGGGCAATCTTACAACACAATTGTGCTAACCTCGTGTCAAAGATTTACTAATAATTGTATTTCACCCAAACCCCAGGTTTCATGTCATGTGTTTCCAATTCAACATATAATCATGTTTACACTTTTTGCCTATTCCAACTTGTCATTATTTATACTAATTACATATTAATTAGCCCCAATTACAAATTTCCAATTATAGGCAATTTCATCAATTCCATTCAATTCATACCCTAATATGCCAATTTCACATATTATCCAATTATCCAATAATATTCAATATTATCCAATTTTACAAATTTCCCGTATTCCCAATATTCCCCATCATTCCCACGTATTCGCATTCGCGCGTATTTTTAATATAGGCTCGAAGGTTGCCTAGATCCACAAATAAAAGGAATAGGGGTAAGAAGAGAGAATCAATTCATAGAAAATTGGAATAAAACATCATCATCAAATATAGAGGCATATAGACTGGCATAGAGGCATAATAAAAGATTCAACATGAATAAACTGATAAAAGGTACGAACTTTACATAGAAACATAGGCATATGATGACATGGATCAAAATGTGAAAACTTGGATAAGATTTAAATTACATACATACATATGAATCCTCTTTACAACTTCATCATGTTACTTTTAATCCCATTATATTGTGAAAATCACCGTACTCACCATTCGTGGTTAAGGAATAGAATTATGCACTGAAATTGGTGTAGAAACATTGCGATGTTGTTGATTGACCTTCTTTAATTGTTGTTGAAGCTCTAAATTCTGATTTGAATTGTGTATGAACACTTGAGATTTGATTAGAGGTGGCGGCAAGGGTTTAGGAGAGAGAGTTTGACCGCATAATGGTGTCTTAGAAATTATTTTATGAATTAGGGTTAGGTTGGTGACATATTTATAGGTGTAGGAAGTTATTTAGGCCTTAGGATTAAACCTAGAATTGATATGGACCATCAAAAATCGTCCCAGGCCCAAAAATTGCACCACACAGCAAAACTGGCCGAAAGAGGTTCGACCTCCAAAGGGGGAGGTCGACCCCCAGGTCGACCTATGGGTACCCAGGTCGACACCATGGTCGACCTTCCCCTTGGGAGGTCGACCTCCCTCGTCGGCCTGCTCACACACACACACACACACACACACACACATATATATATATATATATACATAATTTTCTTGTTATCTTCCGAGGGTTATATCTCCTTCGTCCGGACTCCGTTTTTCGAAAACTTGGACTCTATTTCATGTGTAATTTCGAGACGAATGCAATGGTCCAACCCGTTTCCCTTCATTAATCTTTTAAAAATTAAGTGTTCTTAAATTTAGTTAATTCGATCATTCAAAATTCGGGGTGTTAAAATGCATGAAGGCGAATGTGGCGATCACACTGGGGGGCAGACCCTGGCCAGAATGATTCTCAAACAAGGTTTTTACTGGCCCACGCTCGATCAAGATGCCGCAGACTACGCTCACAAGTGCGATAAATTCCAGTGCTTCTCCAAGATTCCACGATTCCCCGCCTACCGAATTTTATCAAATGGTCAGCCCTTGGCCATTCTCCATGTGGGGAATCGACGTCATCGGAACACTTCCAATGGCCAGAGGTGGGGCACGATACGCCATCGTCGTAGTGGACTATTTCACCAAGTGGGCAGAAGCTGAAGGTCTTGCCACGATAACCATGAAGAAGATGATCAACTTTGTTGTCCCTAACATCATTACCCGCAATGGAGTGCATCAGGCCATCATCTCCGACAATGGCGCTCAATTCATGAGCACCGAGTTTAAGGCTTTCTGTCAGCCCCACGACATCGACAAATGATTCTCAGTAGTGGCTCATCCCTAAGCCAATGGGCTAGTCGAGGCAGTTAACAAGGTCACCAAATCCATCATCAAGAAACATCTGGAAAAGGCTGGGGACATGTGGGCGTACAAACTTCCTCTAGCTCTGTGGGCTTACCGCAACACCCACAAGACAACAACCAGACATACTCCTTCCACCCTCGCATACGAATCTAAAGCCGTCATTCCCATTGAGCTCAAGTTACAATCCTATCGAGTCACATACTTCGATCCAAAGACAAACCAAGATTTACTTCTAGGATCACTCGACTTGCTGGAAGAAAAAAAAGAACGAGGCCGTTGTCAGAGCCACAGCGCAACGAGAGCCAGTAGCCCGATACTTCAGTTGTAGGGTCCACCACAAGGATCTCAACATCGACAACCTCATGCTAAAGTGGGTTTTCCCCTTACAAACAGTCCAAGCGCCTCGCTGTAATGGCCCATACTCCATACATCGAAAGCTCAGCGACGGAACCTTCAAACTCGCCACCGTCGACGGAGCTGAACCCCCCATGGCATGGAACAACGAACATCTCCGTCGCTACTTTACATAACCCAGTTTACGGTTGTTTATGCTTTTCGAACAATGTTATGTTTTGTCAGAAAACCAAGGCATTGTAAAGGCTATTACTTCCAAAGTTTTTAGTAGAAATGGTGTTCAATTTCCTATCCCCCTGTTGTTTACTTCTCATAAATAACTCGATTCACGCCTGCGAGAACCGCATCGGCACCCTAGGCACGGGAGTCAGTGCGGCCATTCCAATCTCTAGGCAACATTGAGTCTGAAACGGTTGGCTATGCCCGACGCAATGAGCATGGGAACCGACAACGCTACTCAAATCGCCGGCCCACGGCACGACCGAGTCTAAACAACCACTAACTCGAACCTCGGCCCAGTACCGAGGCCGAGGATAAATCATTCCTCGTTCTAGTACGGGCGGCTTGACGATACTCAGCGACCGACTAAGATCGATGCAAATCTCTTTTCGTCAGTTGTGGGTGCCGGTCGAATCTTGGAACAGAATCAAGACCGACCTTAAATCTTTTCTTCCACTTAGCTCTCAAGGCTAGGGGCAGCCCATGGCCACAATCGGGCCATACGACCTAATGATCAGGGCTGAAAACTACGCTCGTGAATTAACGACGTTTGGAGGCTCACCTCAAACAGATGAACATCGGGAGAGCCACCCACCTGAAGGACCGCACAACGCGATGCCCTATGCCTTCGCTATACTTGGGTATAACCTCGGGCCACACAAAATAGCAGGCGCACAACCTGGTTTCGCAAACTATGGGTTCCATCAGTTGAGTGGAACTTACTGAAACCAGCGCTCTACTTCACCTCTCTGGAATAATTTACCCAGAGATGTTCCCTAATCGCTTTTCTGATAAGTGTAATGATAAGTAATTTTGTGCAAGTACGGGACACTAGAAAACATAAAAAGAACATCCGAACAATTGACATAAACAATGATCTTTACTAATTCGTATTTCTTTTTCACACACACACACACACTAAACAAACTACGTGTCTAATACTTTTACTTTCTAATGACAGGGTGTACATGAGAACCACATGGTGTTTTGAAAAAACAAAAGAGAGGGCCGTACTCGCGTAAACTATCGGCTTACACTACCAAAATAACGGTAACTCCTGCCAAGGTTGCTAACGTTAACCATGTTTTCTTGTGCTTGTCCTTTTTTCAGATTCCACGCTTGAAGGTTCGTCCTTGGTTCTAGGCTTCTTGTTGCCAAACTCGCTCTTCCCATCTTCGCTCTTCTGGGAAGTGGTTGATTCATGAGAAGCCGAGAGGCGTCTCTCGCCCATCTCATTGCCACTAGAAACTTTGGAAATGTCAATCAGAGTGGCCTGCGGCGTAGGCTTGGGACACCGCCAGCAGCGAGGCAGACCACAGCGTCACTCTTCTCCAGAACCGCCTTTCCTTCCTGCTCAGCTTTCTCATTGGCTTCTCTGGCGACCTTCTGTGCAGTAAACTTTTGGGACCTATGATCCGTGATGCCACTAGCTTTGTCTTTCTCAAGTGACTCAATAGTCCTTTGTTGTGCTTCCTCATCCTCCCTCTTCTTTCGGGAATCTTCATTAGCCCTCTTCTTCTCTACCTCGTCATCGGCCCTCTTATTTGCAATAGTGTTTGCAGCCCTCACCTCAGCATCCTGCCGAGTCTTCGTTAGGATCTCCTTCCTGGTAGCTTCATCGTGCTCTCTCTTCTCCTCTACCTCTTCACACTTAGCCAACATCTTGGCCTATTGACTCGCCACCAGGGCCTCCATCGAAGCCACATAGGCTTCCACCGGGCTTTTGGCAGGGGAACTCAGTCTGACGACCACCTCTCCTTCTTCATTAATTATGTCGACCATGCTAAATGTTATTCTTATGCTAGAAAAGGTATCAAGTAGATCGCCGCCCTTTCTGGCTTGTGTCCCAGCGAGGCCCGACCTAGTTTCAGTCATTTGAGGGATCATGGGAGCAAGGTCCGCTGCCGTCGTAGACTCAGGGGAACTGAATAAGCAAAGACACAACCTTTTTTAGTCCGCAAGTTCGGTAATCACTTCATTCTCAGGGATGCAGGGTAAAAGGAATTTACCTATTGTCAAGGATTGCGTACGAATGGTAGGAAGGGTGCTCGCAATGGTGGGTAAGGTGAATCCAATATCCACCATTGCAGGGAAATCGGGACTATACACAGTAGCGGTATGGGCCAAATTCCCAGGACCACTCACCATGACAGATCTGGGACCCCGGGTCGGATGAGAACTCCCCTCTGCAAATGCCTCTGCCACAACCGCACGCCCGGTCGCCGCAAACTTTCCTTTCTCCTCGGCGAGCCTCGCCAACCTTTCATTCTCTGCATCCTCCTGCAATAGCCTCCTTCCCTCCTCCAGCCTCTCACGTTCGTCGTTTTCCAGACGGACTTCCGCAAGTTGGCGCTCATCTAAAGTGCTTACGTCCACTTTACTTAAGAAGGCGTCATAAGGGATCAACCTCTCCTAGATTCTCGCTAGACCGCGGGGGTAATCTTCGACCCATTAGATCCCTCGGAATCTTAAAGCTTTCACGTACATATCATGGATACACTCTTCGAAGGAGGACCCAACAGGGAACTTCGCATCATTCAGCTATTCCCTCAGCTTCTCTATTTCCCTTTCATGTTCATCTCTTACACTCTCAACCGTACTCCATACGTCCCTACCGCTAGCCTAGGCGACCTCCTTCGCTTTCGTCACTGCCTCGAGCTGCCTCTTTAACTCAGCACCCTCGGCATTCTCAGCTCGCAACCTCTCGTTTTCCTCTCTCAAAGCGGTATTTTCATTTTGGAGCTGAGTAGCCTTCCTAATTTCCTTTTCCCTCTCAGCACATACCTTGGACCACTTATCCCTATTGTTCTTAAGGGCTGTATTTTCAAGGGTCAAACGACTTACTGTATCGCTAAAAGTCTCACGAACGCGCATCCCTTGTCTTAAAGTCCAATAGGATCACTTCAGCTCCGCTGCAACATATTAATCAAAAGTTAATGTGGGGAAACACATGAAGTAATGATAAATTAACCACAACACAGTAGAGAAACCCACCTATCTCGGCTTCCAAATGGGTGACCGAGGTCTTTTCACTATCGATGGTCAGCTGACGGTTGATGAACTCCATACTTTTCCTCTTAATCAACTTAGAAAGATGGAGAGAATACTTCGTAAGTTCATTGGCCTGGTGATACGAAGCTTGTACATGCATCCACATATCTCCGGATTCCGTACTGGGAGGAGGACAAAGATTAGGGAGAGACGGAAGCTCGTCAAAATGATATTGAGGGAACTACAGCTTCAAGAACGCCCTCCTCTATTCAACAGAAAACGCTTGGATTTGGGACTGTGTCAGATTTTGCATTCCCGTCACGGCTTCCGTGCCCGGCCTTAGTTGACCAAACAGTAGCTCCCTCCCCTTAGCAGAATGGACGGGAGCCGGAGGGGCAGCCGATGGGGGAGTTGTCGAGGGAAAAGATCGCGATCTACCTACATTGAGCCGAGCATCCCCTACAGGCCCGCGAACAGGAGAAGGAGGTGTCGGAGATCGCCTAGATCGATCCCGGTCTCGACGACCGCTTCCTTGTCCTGATGGAGTTGGAGCGCCATACAAGCTGGAGGATCTCTGGAAACTCTCAAAAGAAGAACTTGTGCGATGTTGGCGACCCCCACATCCATAACTCCATCCGGCATGTCCACCTCCCATATCACCTGCCAATGGAACAAGCAAAAGTTAGACAAGTAACACATGTAGGCAAAACGTCTATGCTATGCAATGTTATATATGTATGCCCTAAGTGTTCTCTTCACAGACCAGATAGTGGTCCGATCGATGGAGTTAACCACTCAGAAGCACAAGAAAGTTCTTTCAGGCTCGTTGTATTCGGCCATAGAGTCACTACTAAATCATGTCTTTTTAAGCCATCAAACTGGCCCACGGATTCAAGCGAGGCAGTGGCCCCTGAGTGAGTCGCACGAGACTGCGGTCTAGCCACCACTCCTTCCACCTCCCATGCCGGAGGCGGGATGGGAGTGCTTGGAAACCCCACATCTCTAGCAACCTCCATTTGACCATAAACCTCAACCCCGTGCACATCTCCTTGAGGCGGAGTAGTCTTTTACAATTCACTTCCCGCTGGATGCATTTTTTCCTAATAGGGGTAGAGCTTGCCGCAACGCCCTCCTTTGGCAAACTAGTAGGAACCACGGGCCTTATCAAACCCCGGTTGTCCGAAAGCAAACCAGCACGGTGGAGGCGGTCCTGACTTGTAACAGTACTGGTGTCACGTGATTCTCTTGTATCGCCCGCAAAGCAATAAGGCATTGCCGGTATTCATCTCCAGCCGGTGCCTTAGGATTTCATGTCATATCCCATTTCAAAACCATGAATAAAGGAAGGGATCCTAATGTTACGATAAGTAATGCATTTATAGAAACACTTACTTCAATCAATCCACCTTCTGGCAAATCTGGGAGGGCATCTTACGAAGAACCACTCACGCTTAAACACATACAGCCTGGGCCACGTCCCGACAAAGAATTTTGTAGCAGTTTTCGCTTACAGAGACTACTGGGAAGGAGAGGCCGCGTTCGTTTTCCTTAAGTGGAAGAAGTATCTTATCTTCCCAAGTGGGATCCCTGTTCCAAAACTCGCTGAAGAGAACGTAAGTCCCCAGGAGAGAAGCATAAGCATTGGGGTGTAGCTGTGAAGGCACGATACGGAAATAGAACAAAATGTCCCGAATGAAGTCGTTAGCCGGGGGCATGCACCCAGACAGGCAAGCTTGTCGGTTCGAGGCAGTAAAACCCTCGGCCGACATATAGGCTCTGTCATCTCTCCCGGGGGTATGGGCATTATCCATCGGAGCCTTAAATCTGGCCGCCATTTTCCTAACCGCGGCAGCATCCATACACGACTGCACTAAGTCGGTAGGATTATCCAAAATTTCCGCATCGGGAAACATGTCCGGAGCCACCAGAGGTGCGGGCTCACCGTCGCCCATGATATCTACATTCTCGGCCTCCTCTATTACGACCGGGGAATATGGTCGTTCTGGTTGCTCCCCATGCCCAGACGCTTCGGGCGACCTGGTCGAATGAGAAGAAGTCAACTGTTCAGTGGTGGTCTCTAGCTCGCTGCCAGACGAGTCACCTCTAGGGGTAGGGTTGGATGTGTGCCAAGTGGGCTTGGAAGCCTTGGATTCCATGGTTTTTGTGGTCCTTGATCTGGTCTGCATCTTTGACTATACTTTAACACATCAGTGTTAGAACGGGCAGTATAGTGACCTGTACCCCTCGTGTTGGTGACAACTAATATGTGCGTGTAATGTAACGCAAGGATGAGCTACATAAAGAAAGTTCAGAACGATTCGTAGTAGTCCTAGTCCCAGTCCGGTTCTATGCTCTACCCTATGTGAACAGTTCTAAACCCCGCTCACGCGGTTAACAATATAAGCATCAACGCTAAGAATGCAAATCCGAAGGCGAATATTCGGAAGTCAAAGTCCATCGGCGTGACAAATTGGAAACCTGACAACGGCCATGTCCCGAACTATGTCGGGCTCAGAATTTTGAGCTCTAAGTTCGAAATTTCGAACCTAAAAGGGTTCGAAGTTCTGAGCCAGCCTAGGCTCGAAAGCTCGAGCCCCTCTGGGTTAGAAATTTCAAACCCAGATAGGGATTCGAGAATTCAAAGCCATGGGATTCGAAAATCCGGACCCAGGAGGGTTCGATACTTCGAATACCGCAGGTTCAAAAATTTGAACCCATGAGGAATCGAGACATCGAGCTCGGTGGGTTCGAAAATCCAAACCCACTATGGTTCAAAAATTCGGACCCGCGGGGTTCGAAAATTCGAATCTGGATATGGGTTCGAAAAAGCGAACCCGTAAGGTCTCGAGGCCTCCACCTGGCTCTTCAAACTCCTCCCCTGTCAACTCATCTTTTGGAGGCCTTACCTAGCTCAGTTCGAAATTATCAGCTTCGTAGCTTTCAGCAATGGCCACCAAAGATAGAAAAATTAGAAGGGAAGAAGTGAAGGGGGGCCAATTTATGAAGGAAAAACATGTCTTTTCATATTCCATCCTGGGTTCGAAAATTTTGAACCCACTGGTTCGAAAATTCGAGTCCATGGGTTCAAAAATTCAAACCCACGGGTTCAAAATTTCGAACCCCCAGGGGATCGAATTTCCGAACCCCTGGGTTCGAAATTTCGACCCCCTTGGGCTCGAAATTTCGAATCCCCGAGGGACTAAATTCCCGAGCCCTTGATTCAAAATTTCGATCCCGTTGGGTTCGAAATTTCGATACCCCTCGGGCTCGAAAATCTCCGAATCCCAAAAATAATAATAATAATTTGAGTGAATGACGATTGTCGCACCTCCAGGACAGGGACGACGCAACACGCGGCCTTGTGTACATACTCCGCACATGCGCATCCACGGACACTACGCACAACGGACACTTAACGATTTGAGCACGGCCCATCCTCCAAACGATGGATCATCTGCACCATCAGGAGGAATGAGCCAGACGGCTAATGCCCATTTACCTTTTGAATTACAGGAAAAATAAATAGCTTCGCCACTACCTCAACCTGCGCAAAGCACATCATGTCAAAGAAAAGACGTACTTTTGGGGGGCAAATGTTAACCGGCTTTTTGGTCCGGTTCCCAAGAGAGCATCAGACACGCTCAACTCGAAGTACCTCGTCAAGCTGAGGCCGAAAAGGGACACAAAAGGGTGAAGGAAATAGGATCAATAAGGGATTACACCGCTTGTGTCCTCACGGCATGCATAAGAAGTCCGCAAGCCAAGGCCTCGAACCCCGAAGAAGTTAGGAACCTCGACCACCCGGTCCCGGGACCCTCGCGCCCCTCAGAAGGACCACACCCAGGCATGGCACCGAATTCACATCTAGTTGGGTGCGTAATCTCGCACCCATGCCTGGGTTCGAAATTTCGAACCTAGTGGGTGTGAGGACTCGAGCCCAGTGGGTGCGAAATCTCGCACCCATAGCTGGGCTCGAGGCCCCGAGCCTAACGGCCGCGAAATCTCGTGCCTATGGCTGGGTTCAAGATTCTGAACCCAGCGGAGCGAGATTTCACGCCCGCGCCTGGGTTCAAAATTTTGAACCCACCGGGTTTGAAATTTTGAACCCAGGGACTTGATATTTCGACCCCATGCCCGGGTTCGAAATTTCGAGGCGCAGGTGGCGGGCTCAAATTTCCTGCATGTGGTCCCTATTTTTACCTACTCCTACCTACTCCCACTCCTATAAATAGCTCATGGCCTTACATTCCAAAGGGGTTGGATTTTCATCACTTGAGACCTTCCTAGAGCTTCATGAACTCCACTAATGGCATCTCCTATTTGAGGAAGAAGGAGAATTAAATATTCTTTTTCCCAAATACCTAGCGTATTTCAATTATGAAAGTGAATGTAATGAGCATGGCTCTATCTTGTAATTCTTAAGTGATTAATAAAAGTTCAACATCCTTCCAAAGTGGACATAGGCCAAATTCGTGGTCGAAGCACTATAAGTACTTGTTTCCTTTACTGCTTTCTCTTACCTTGTCTTGCGACCAAATTAACTATTCCTAGTAATAGGAATCTTTGGTGTTCATGACACTTTTTGCTGTCAACACCTACAATGCTTAAACTACCCCTACTTCTCTTAAGACTTCAAAACAGTCCTTCTTTTTAATCCTACCCAAGTTCACTAAATAGCCCATACTTCCAAAAATTACACCTATTTTTTAACTACTGTGAAGGGTTGGTTTTTGGAGCACCCAATCCAAACAATACATCATCTTTCATATTTGTCGATCTACCCCTACTATGCTTAAACTGCCACTACTTCTCTTAATACTTCAAAACAACCCTTCTTTTTAATCCTATCCCCAATTATATAAATAGCCCTTACATCCAACAATTACCCTTACTTTCTAACTACTGTACATGGTTGGTTTTTGCAGCATCCAATCCAAATTATTCATCATCTTTCATACTTGTCAATCTACGCCTACTATGCTTAAACTACCTCTACTTCTCTTAATTCTTCAAAACAGCCCATCTTTTTAATCCTACCCGTAATTTTCTAAATATCCCTTCCTTCTAACCAATACCGCTATTTTTTGACTATTGTGAAGGATTGGTTTTTGCAACACCCAATCCATACAACTCATCATCTTTCATATTTGCCGATATACCCCTATTATGCTTAAACTGCCCCTACTTCTCTTAATACTTTGAAACAACACTTCTTTTTAATCCTACCCCTAATTCTCTAAATTGCCCTTTCTTCCAATAATTACCCCTAATTTTCAACTTCTATGAACGTTTGGTTTTTGTACCACCCAATCCAAAAGATTCATCATCTTTCATATTTGTCGATCTACCCCAACCATGCTTAAACTACCCCTACTTCACTTTAAACATCAAAACAACCCTTCTTTTTAATCCTACCCCTAATTCTTTAAATAGCCCTAACTTCCAATAATTACCCCTATTTTTTAACTTCTTTGAAGGGTTGGTTTTTGCAGCACCCAATCCGAATGATTCATCATCTTTCATATTTGTCGATTTACCCCTGCTATTCTTAAACTGCACCTACTTCTATTAATATTTCAAAACAGCCCATCTTTTTAATCTTACCACTGATTCTCTAAATAGCCCTTCTTTCCAACAAATACCCCTATTTTTTAACTAATGTGAAGGATTGATTTTTGCAGCACCTAATCCAAACGATTCGTCATCTTTCATATTTGTCGATCTACCCCTACTATGCTTAAACTACCCATACTTATCTTAATTCTTCAAAACAACCCTTTTTTTAATCCTAACCCAAATTCTCTAAATAGCCCTTGCTTCCAAAAATTACCCCTATTTTTTAACTATTGTGAAGGGTTGGTTTTCGCAGCAACCTATCCAAACGATTCACCATCTTTCATATTTGTCGATCTACCACTACTATGCTTAAAATACACCTACCTCTCTTAATACTTCAAAACAACCCTTCTTTTTAATCCTACCCATAATTCTCTAAATAGCCCTTCTTTCCAACAATTACCCTTATTTTTTAACTACTGTGAAGGATTGGTTTTTGCAGCACCCAATCCAAACAATTCATCATCTTTCATATTTGTCGATCTACCCCTACTATGCTTAAACTACCCCTACTTCTCTTAATACTTCAAAAGAACCCTTCTTTTTAATCCTACCCCAAATTCTCTAAATAGCCCTTATTTCCAACAATTACCCCGATATTTTAACTACTGTGAAGGGTTGGTTTTTGCATCACCCAATCCAAACGATTCATTATCTTTCATATTTGTCAATTTACCCCTACTATTCTTAATCTACCCCTACTTCTCTTAATATTTCGAAACAGCCCTTCTGTAACACCCCGTATTTTCTGTGAACAAAAAAGTAACGAAACAAAGTATACTTAATTTTTAAAAGAAGAATTAAGTGAAAAGGGTTACGCAATTGCGTTCGTCGCGGAATTCTGCTTGAAATAGAGTCCGAGTTTGCGTAAATCAGACTACGTATGAAGAATTTATGGCCTTTAGAAGTTTCAAAAAAATTAAATTATTTAAGACAACTCAGTTCTAAGTTTAAAATTCGAATTCAAACATAGAACAGGGTGGGCGGGATTTTTCCCGCCTAGGGGCCAGGTCGACCAGGGGGTCGACCTGGGGGTCGACCTACCCTATATAGGACGACCAAGGGGTCGACCTCCCCCCTACAGGTCGACCTGTTTCAGATCCGAGGCAGATTTAGATTCTTGTATCTGGACTTGTTTTCTAGACAGATTCTTTGGCTCCCAAGCTATTTAAACACCCCCAAACCCCACTTTCTCTCCACACCAAACCATTGTAACGCTATGCTGCCTTAATTCTAATTAAAATAAATCAATGGAGTCTCTACTCTACTGAGACCTAAGCTAGAACTAGTGCTTCTTCTTCTTCCAATCTGAATAGGATTAAAAGAGAACAACTACAACCCTTTTTCTTTTAGAATCCAACCAAGGTGAGTACAGTTATTTTCAGATATGAAATATAATTATCATCTTGACATGGTTATAAATCTGAATTTGAGATCATGCATATTCTTGTTTATCAGATCTATTTTTCTGTGTAGATCTACCTTATTAATACTATAGTAACTATTTTGTATCTCTTCCTTCCTTCTGTTCTATAGCCAGGCGACCACGAGCCAGAGCCAAATCTCATAAGAGATTAATGCACGAACGCTAAACATGGGGAAAGTAGTGAATGATGCATAATTAGACATGACTGATTTGTGACTGATTTGAGAAAAGAATATATGTTGTAATTTAAGAGCTAGATCTAGGTATACTATATATGATAGTATGTGATTTGGAAGAAGGAGAATTATTGTGTATATGACTTAGGCGCAAAGATCTATATTATAATAGGATAACTATTAAATGTGAATACTCCTAAATGGGGATTTTGGATATTTGGCATATGCTGAAATCAAAGGCTATATTTTGGCATAATTTGTATTGTATATCATAATTTGGGGTTTTTGGAGAATATATTGTACTGTGTAAAGGCATGTGTTATACTGTGAATTATGACCATAATTTGGACATGTAAAATTAGGATTAATTTTATGATTAGGCGAGGTATGTCAATGGAATTTTAAGGGTTGATTAAATCTGTTAAATTTCCTAATCTGCTAAATCTTTTGAAATTGAATACGGTAATTTGGGGTATGAAAATCTGTAGGCTCGATCTAAAATTGAGCAAAACAAGTTAATAGAAACTTTGAATAATCTGTTGTAACTTGAAAAGAAGTTTAATTTTTTGAATTGGCATAATTAGTCTGGTATTGGCATAATCTGTGAATGAATACTTTAGCTAAAAATAAGAATGCTGAGATGTGAGGTTACACTCTGTTTGTTGTAGAAACCTGCCTGGACCCAACCGGCTTAACTAGCAACCGCAAATTGTCAGTCTAATGTGAGAGGTCATAGGCATAAAGATTCTTATGCATGAGGTTAGGTCTGGCTTGTGGCAGAAGTCTTCCTGAACCGCCCGGCACATCCAGCGGCCACAAGCTACCGACCTAATGTGAGTGGTCTGTGCATTAGTAATTAATTAATGCAAATCTAAGATAAAAATGATGCCTAAAACGTGTTGGGTGGATAAGGTTAAATCGACTGGGCGGATGAATTCAATAAACCCATTTAGTAAATATGTAGGCCCTATACAAGGTTGGGAGAAACAATCCGTAAGTCTGTTAATCTGTATATCTGATCCGTTAGTCTGAAAACTTGTTAACCTGTATGTCTGATATGAGAACTAGTAAATCTGTACATCGTACATCTGAAATCTATAAGCAAGTTAATCTGAAATCGGTTAGTTTGGGGACACAAGGTTAGGAGGGTTAATTACTTTTGTCATCTGTTATGTGGGTCCCATATTAGTCAGTAACCCTTTTCTGGTATCAAAACTATGACCCAACAGTAGGAGGGGTCCGGGCACGCTTACTGAACTAATTATAGGAGGTTCACTCCGATAACGGTGAGGGTTGTTGATAGCGCATTTCAACCGGGTCATGTGCGTGCATCGATCCGATCTGCTCTGAGGATGTAAGACACCATGACATATGTAAATTGGTCTGTGTTTGTAAGTTGCCACTTTAGGGAATGATGCACCCTTCTGTCAGGCCAGCACAAGGTATTTTTGTATTAGGGAGTCGATCGCTTGGGGTAGAATTTATGGTATACCTAGTTCTGTATGTTTCTATTGCTGTACCGTCTGTCTATGTTGGGGTGGTAAAGGCCGATTAGTTGATGTGGTAAAGGCCCATTATTAGCATTCTGTTTCTGTACCTTCTGTCTCTGTTGGGGTGGTAAATGCCCATTACTAGCATTCAGTTTCTGTAGAGATTATTCTGTTTCTGTTTCAATTTAGACATTAAGGTAATAGCTAATCCTGTTACACTAAGTATTAGTGCAGAGAAGTAAGATACAGGTAAGAAGCATATCTTGGTCTATATCATTCAGTTTCTTCTGTTTAACATAAGCATACCTGCTACTTCTGTTGCTGTAATCTCTCATTCAGCTTTATTTACATGTCATGATACTACTATCTGTTTATATGCTGAAAGTTACTGGACTCACTAGACTTTATGTCTGACCTTGTTTGTTTTCGCCTCTTTTTCTTTCCGTTCCCCCCCTAGGTGCTCAGGGTGGAAACATAGGAGCTTGATTCAGATTCTCTCTGCCTTGAAGTGCTTTAGGTATTGCTTTGCTTTGACTCTACCTTCTTATGCCAGTTTATGTTGGGGATTATGGTTTTAAAATTATGCATTCTGAAGGATTTTGGTATAAGACTAATACTTTTGTACTTGGGTTTCGGTATTGTGATTTTGAAGGATGTAACCAAACTTATTTCTGTTTCTGCTGTAATAAAGTTATAAATTTTTCAAGTACTACTTTACACATTTGTCTTGTAATATTCTGTTCTGTTTACTTATAATACTTCATCAAAGTTAATACATTCCCTTTGTGAATGACATTAACGGACATGGGGTGTTACACTTGGTATCCGAGATGAAGGTTACCAGATTTGAAAAAATGTTTCTGAAAACTATTTTCAAATAGCTTTTAAAAAGGATGTATTTTCAAGAGTAAAGTTTATTTTGAAGAAAAAAAACATAATCCCCAAAAGCCATATATCTGTCTTTCGATTCTCCGTATTTGAATCTCTTTTCTTTCGTTTTAACATATCTAGAGAACAAAACATCCCTTATACCCCAGAGGGGGTCACCATACCCGAATGGTTCCATTGATATTTGGAGGCTACGGCACCCGCAGAAGGCCAAGGAAATGTTCCTCTAGCTATACCCATCGCACCTCCTCCTCCTCCGCGCGTGAACACTTTCCCGAAGACATGTAGAGACTTTCGAGCTATGGGCGGAAGGAACTTTAATGGGACCGAATCATTCGTGGAAGCAAGAAACTGGCTCAAGGAAACAGAAGATTTGTTCTTTATCTTCGAAGTGGATGATAGGAACAAGATACACTTGGTTGTATGGTTACTTAAGGACGAAGCCTCATTCTGGTGGGAGGTCACGAATGGAGAACGAGCAGTGGAGACTTGGATGGATTTGAGGCATAGGTTCGAGATGAAATTTCTCTCACGAGAAGAAGAGAATTTATGCATGGAGAGGTTCTTGGCGTTGAATCAGGGGAATTTATTAGTGTAAGAGTACGTCAACAAGTTCAATCAGTTGGCAAGATTCGGCTTAGGCTTGCTGAACACACCTGAGAAGAAGGCCTGAGATATGTTAAAGTTTTGAATGAGCCGCTATATGGGTTGGCTATGAACTACATTCCTATGGGGGCTACCTTCGATAAATTGTTGACATGGCAATGATGCATGAAGTGGAAGCCAAAAGTGAGGAAAAAGTGGAAAAGCTCGAATGACTACAGAACAAGAAAGCGAGGCCCAAAAAGGAAACACAAAAGAAGAATGAAAAGTATAAAGATAAGAAGGAGAAAGAGTGCTTTACTTGTGGAAGCTCGACTCATCTGAACAAGGATTGCAGAAAGAGGAAGGGCACTTGCTTCAACTGTGGTGAGATCGGACACTTCACTAGGGACTGCCGGAAGAAACGAGGGCAGGGGCAGAGGACTGAACCTACTTCTGAAGGGCAGGTGAATGCTCTCGTGGCTGGTGGATAGGATAGAGATTGGAAAATTTATGTAGAAGGTTTAATTTCCTTATCTGGTTATTGAGTTAAAACTATTTTTGATTTTGGCATTTTGATTCTGTAATTGAGAATCTTTACTTTAATACTAGTCTTGTTTCTGATCCCGCTATAGTCTCAAACCCCATAATGGTTACGACTCATCTGTTTGTGATAGGTTGGGGTTTGAGGGTATCTTTGTTGGACGCTAAGATGACGATGACTCATACATTCTAGGTTTTGTGGGATATGGTGGAGTTTTATCATGCTTAGTTTCCTAAGAATCCTTTGATAATCTGTTCTGTACCAGTAGTGTGTAAGTATCTGAATATTTCTGAAAAGAATAGGAATTTTTTTACTCCAAATGTGAAGTAGATTTCCAGTTTTGACATTGTTTAATGGGAGTAATTCTCTTAGTGACAATCTGATGCCGATTTCGGTCTTCGGGGTTGATAATTAGGGATTTATTCTCGTAACCAATGTCTAATGGGAATAGAACTTTTGTTTTAATTATACTTGCTTCTATCACTCTGCTGTATCCAATGGATCGCGTCTTCGACCTTTAGGTAGAAACTAATGGGTGTAAACGTGTGTTTGGGACATATTATGTTTGATGGTTGCAAGTGGATGCAAGTGGTTGCTAGTGGTTGCTCGTGCATGCATATACACACAAGGCACTAGATCGTCTCAAAACCACTCTCATACTGCTTATGGATGTGTGACCATTTTTCAATTTTTGTGGATGAAAAATGATTGACTCATCACATGGATGTTGCATTTGGATGAATGGTTAATGGTTATGTACTCATATAGAAATGATGTGTATCAAATAGGATTTCTAGCATACATAATTGGACTCATGGCACTAATATAATTCACATTGAGAAGGCCAACTGAATTAGTAGACCACCTGATCTTTGCATTAGATAAGAGAGATATACACACACTTTTGCAAATGTTCATACAACGTTCGAAGTTTTCTATGGACAATGGATGCTTGTGGATGATGGTTGAGTAAATGGGTGATTGGATGGAGGGACACATTCTTCTTAACATGAATATTTCGGGGACGAAATCCTTTAAGGAGGGGAGAATGTAACACCGTGTATTTTCTGTTAACATAAAAGTAACAAAACAAAGTATACTTAATTTTTAAATGAAGAATTAAGGGAAACGGGTTACGCCATTGCGTTCGTCTTGGAATTCTTCTTGAAATCGAGTCCGAGTTTGCGTAAATCGGACTACGTATAAAGAAGTTTGGCCTTCAGAAGTTTCAAAAAATTTAAATTAATTAAGACAGCTCAGTTCTAAGTTCAAAATTCGAATTCAAACGCAGAACAGGGTGGGCAGGATTTTTCCCGCCCAGGGGCCAGGTCGACCAGGGGGTCGACCTGGGGGTCGACCTACCTTATACAGGTCAACCAAGGGGTCGACCTCCACCCTACAGGTCGACCTGTTTCAAATCCGAGGCAGATTCGGATTTTTGTATCTGGAATTGTTTTCTGGAAAGATTCTTTGGCTCCTAAGCTATTTAAACACCCCCAAACCCCACTTTCTCTCCACACCAAACCATTGTAACGCTATGCTGCCTAAATTCTAATTAAAATAAATCAATGGCGTCTCTACTTTGCTGGATCCTAAGCTAGAACTAGTGCTTCTTCTTCTTCCAATATGAATAGGATTAAAAAAGAACAACTACAACCCTTTTTCTTTTAGAATCAAACCAAGTTGAGTACAATTATTTTCAGATATGAAATTTAATTATGATCTTGACATGGTTATAAATCTAAATTTGAGATTATGCATATTCTTGTTTATCAGATCTGTTTTTCTGTGTAGATCTATCTTATTAATACTATAGTAACTATTTTGTATCTCTTCCTTCCTTCTGTTCTATAGCCAGGCTTTCACGAGCCTGAGCCAAATCTGATAAGAGATTGATGCACGAATGCTAAATTTGGGGAATGTACTGAATGATGCATAATTAGAGATGATCGATTTGTGACTGATTTGAGAAAAGAACATATGTTGTAATTTAAGAGCTTGATCTGGGCATACTATATATGATATTCTGTGATTTGGAAGAAGAAGAATTATTTTTCATATGACTTAGGCGCAAAGATCTATATTATAATAGGATTAATCTTAACTATGAATATGCCTAAATGGGGATTTTGGATATTTTGGCATAATTCGTATTGTATATCATGGTTTGGTGTTTTTGAAGAATATACTGTACTGTGTAAATTTAACTAAAATTTGGGGCATATGTTATATTGTGAATTAAGACCAAAATTTGTGCATGTAAAATTAGGATTAATTTTATGATTAGGCGAGGTATGTCAATGGAATTTTAAGGGATGATTAAATATGTTAAATTTCCAAATCAACTAAAATCTGTTGAAGCTAAATACGGTACTTTAGGGTATGAAAATTTGTAGGCTCGATCTAAAATTGAGCAAAACAAGTTAATAGAACATTGAATAATCTGTTGTAACTTGTAAAGACGTTTAATTTGTTGAATTGGCATAAATAGTCTGATATTGGCATAATCTGTTAATTAATACTTTAGCTAAAAATAAGAATGCTGAGACACGAGGTTAGACTTTGTTTGAATTAGAAACATGCCTGGACCCAACCGGGTTAACCAACAACCACAAACTATCGGTCTAATGTGAGAGGTCATAGGAATAAAGCTGCTTTGACACAAGGTTAGGTCTGGCTTGTGGCAGATGTCTGCCCGGAACCGCCAGGCACATCCAACGGCCATAAGCTACCGATCTAATGTGAGAGGTTTGTGCATTAGTAATTATTAAATGCAAATCTAGGATAAATATGATGCCTAAAACGTGTTGGGTGGATAAGGTTAAAGCAACTTGGCGGATGAATCTAATAAACCCGTTTCGTAAATCTGTAGGCCCAATACAAGGTTGGGTGAAACAATCTGTAAGTCTATTAATCTGTACATCTGATCCGTTAGTCTGAAAACTTGTTAACCTGTATGTCAGATCTGAGAACTAGTTAATCTGAACTTTGTACATCTGAAATCTGTAAGCAAGTTAATCTAAAATATGTTAGTCTGGGGGCACAAGGTTAGGAGGGGTAATTACTTGTTTCATCGATTGTGTGGGACCCATATTAGTCAGTAACCCTTTTCTGGTATCAAAACTATGACCCAACACTAGGAGGGGTCCATGCACTCTTACTGAACTAGTTATAAGAGGTTCACTCTGATAATGGCTAGGGGTGCTGATGGCGCATTCCAACCGGGACATGTGCGCGCATGGATCCGGTCCGCTCTAAGATAAGAAACCATGACATCTGTAAATAGGTCTGTGTCTATAGGTTGCCACTTTAAGGAATGATACACCCTTCTGTCGGGCCGACACAGGGTATTTATGTATTAGGGAGCCGATCGCTTGGGGTAGAATTTAGGGTACACCTAGTTCTATTTGTTTCTATTGGTGTACCGTCTGTCTCTGTTGGGGTGGTAAAGGCCCATTAGTTGGGTTGGTAAAGGCCCATTATTAGCATTCTGTTTCTGTACCTTCTTTCTCTGTTGGGTTAGTAAAGGCCCATTTCTAGCAATCTATTTTGTAGAGATTATTTAGTTTCCGTTTCTGTTTCAGTTTAGACATTAGGGTAACACCTAATCTTGCTATACTAAGTATTAGTGCAGAGGAGTATGATATTTGTAAGAAGCATATCTTGGTCTATATCATTCTGTTTCTTTTGTTTAACTTAAGCATACCTGCTGCTCTTGTTGCTGTAATCTCTCATCCAACTTTATTTACATGTCATGATAATACTATCTGTTTATATGATGAAAGTTACTGGATTCGCCAGACTTTATGTCTAACCTCGTTTGTTTTCGCCTCTTTTTCTTTTTGTTCCCCTGCCCCCCCAGTCGCTCAGGGTGGAAACATAGGAGCTTGATTCAGATTCTCTCCTCTTGAAGCGCTTGAAGTATTGCTTGGCTTTGACTCTACCTTCTTATGGAAGTTTATGTTGGGGATTATGGTTTTAAAACTATGCATTCTGAAGGATTTTAGTATAAGACTGATACTTTTGTACTTGGGTTTCGGTATTGTGATTTTGAAGGATGTAACCAAACTTATTTCTGTTTCTGCTGTAATAAAGTTATAAAATTTTCAAGTACTACTTTACATAGTTGTCTTGTAATATTATGTTCTGTTTACTTATAATGCTTCATGGAAGTTAATGCATTCCCTTTGTGAATGACATTGATGGACATGGGGTGTTACACTTGGTATCAGAGACGAAGGTTACCAGTTTTGATAAAAAAGTTTTTGAAAAATATTTTCAAAAAGGAAGTATTTTCAAAAGTAAAGTTTATTTTGAAAAAAAAAAGCACAATCCCCAAAAGCCATATATCTGTCTTTCGATTCCCCATTTTTGAATCTCTTTTCTTTCGTTTCAGCTTATCTGGAGAACAAAACATCCCTTATATCCCAAAGGCAGTCACCATACCCGGATGGTTCCGTAGATATCTGGAGGCCACGGTACCCGCAGAAGGCCAAGGAAATGTTCCTCCAACTGTACCCATCGCTTATCCTCCTCCTCCGTGCGTGAAAACTTTCCCGAAGACATGTGGAGACTTTCGAGCTATGGGCGGAAAGAACTTTAATGGGACCGAATCATTCTTCGAAGCAAGAAACAGGCTCAAGGAAACAGAAGATTTGTTCGTTATCTTCGAATTGGATGACAGGAAGAAGATACAGTTGGTCGTATGGTTACTTAAGGACGAAGCCTCATTCCGTTGGGAGGTCACGAATGGAGAACGAGCAGTGGAGACTTGCATGGATTTCAGGAATAGGTTCGAGATGAAATTTCTCTCACGAGCAGAAGAGAATTTATACATAGAGAGGTTCTTGGCACTGAAGCAGGCGAATTTATTAGTGAAAGAGTACGTCAACAAGTTCAATCAGTTTTGAAAATAAATTTTCTTTCGAAGATGCTTCTTTTAAAATCGTTTTGAAAATAAATTTTTAAATCATTTATCTGATCCAGTAACCTTCAGCTCTGTTACCAAGTGAAACACCCCACCTCCGTTAAGGTCACTCACAAAGGGAATGCCTTAACTTAGGTAGAGCATTTTAGTAAAAAGATGCAGATAAATTACAAGACAGATAAATAAAGCAGCGGAAAATAAAGTCATTTTATAAACAATGTGATTCCGTCAAGCTTTTACAACTGTTGTCTCAATCGTACTTAAAAGTAATACATAGAACTTCTGTCTTGATCTAAAAACTTCCAAATATAAAAGAAGCATAAAAATTAACAATGATATTACCCAATAAAGCATGAACCGGCCATTGCAGTGGGAGAGAGAGTCCAAAGCAATACATTGACTGTCTTCGAGCTTGGAAGGAAAACTGAGCTAAGTGGTAACATTTCCGCCCTGTGAACCTGGGAGAAACGGAAGAAAAGAGGCAAAACATAACTAGGTCAGACATAAGTCTGGTAAGTCTAGTGATTTTCAGCATATAAACAGGCAAAAGCATCATGAAATGAATAAACTGAATATAGGAAAATACCGTGAGAACCAGGATAACATGATAACATAGGATATGTATAAGGTATGATAAGGCAAGATAAACTGAATGCCCTTCTACTCTTTCTCTTCATCATTACTACTTTTTGTTCTGATTTCAATATCTATCTCTGCACCACCTAACTAGTGTCCTAACTAGTATCTGTACAAAATGATAACGTGATCCCAATCCCCGTAATTGTGGTAGCCTTCAAGCGTACATCTATCGTGAGGACTCCACCTCAATCTGCCAAATTGCCATGAACATGTTAGATGTACCCTTACTTCCTTATCGATCGGCTCCCTACTTGTATTAATTTCTCTTGTGTCTGTGTCAATCGACCCTCTCTTGCATGTAGATACCCTGTGCTTGCCCTACCATAAGGTGTATCAGTCCTTATGATAGCGACCCGACACGATTCAAGATGCACAGTGTATGACTATTGGAACCCAGTGCCTGCTTTTCCCCACTATGGAGTACGTGCGCTCCCGCAAACCGTCGGAACCTACACTGACGTACCCCCGCTGTTTTTGACCACTTATAATCAGCCTGGTAATCATGCCCCCCCTTGTCTATTTTCAGGGTACCATGATACATCTATGTCGGTTACTGCTGAAATGGGTCCCAGTTACTAGTGTTTCCTATTGGTTAAGTTTTGTGGGACTATATATACAAATATTACCCACCTACATGAGATGTACTTAACCCTCCCACCGATTCTTGCATCTTTACATAACGGTTATGTTTGTGGGCCTATATGTACTAATATTACCCACCTACACGAGATGTACTTAACCCTCCCATCGATTCAAGCATGTTTATTTAATGGTTAATTTTGTGGGCCTATATGTACTAATATTACCCACCTACACGAGATGTACTTAACCCTTCCATCGATTCAAGCATGTTTATTTAACAGTTAAGTTTGTGGGCCTATATTTACTAATATTATCCACCAACCTAATATGTACTTAACCCTCCCACACATTATGTCATATTGGTTAAATGTTGTCCATTCTTGTTAAATTAAACCACCCATTCATCGTGTCGTGTTGTTTAAGTGTTTCTTATTAACTTAATCCCGTTCGTTTATCAAGTTATATTGGTTAAGTGCTTTCTTGTTAACTTAACCCCATGTGTTCATCATGTTGTACTGGTTAAGCGTCATCAATCAATTCAAATTAACTTAACCCACCTACTTGTCATGTTACTTTGGTTATGTGTTGGCTTCTTGTGTCAACTTAACCCTACCACAAATCAAGTTATATTGGTTAAGTGTTGCCCTCTTGTTTTAACTTAACCTTACCACAAAACAAGTTATATTGCTTAAGTGTTTCTTATTACTTAACCCTACCCATTCATCATGTTGTACCAGTAAAGTGTTTCATATTAACTTAACCCTAGTCATTCATCTTGTTATATTGGTTAAGTGTTTCTATTAACTTATCCTTAGTCATTCATCTTGTTCATTAGCATTAATTGATTTATTAATGCACCAACCTCTCACATTAGACATGTGTGGTTGCAATTACTAGATGTGCCGGGCAGTTCCGGGCAGTTTTACACAACAATTCAATCTAACCTAGGGTTTTTCTTGGGCATGATGCACTAACCTCTCGCATTAGATAGGTGTTGTCGTGGTTACTGGATGTGCCGGGCGGTTCCGGACAGTTTTACACCACAACTCAATCTAACCTCGGGTTAGGCATGTTCATCTTTAATCTATACATTTACTCTAAAGAGACAATTCTTGATTTTATAGGCTAATTAACAAATTCACCGAAACTAGTCATGTTACATTTTACGCTCAATCTAGATTTAATGCTCAAGTTACCCCAAGCTCGGAACAATAACAATTTTGCCCAAAACTTGATTTATATGCCCATTTCATACTTTGTCATTTATGCCAATTCTAGGTTTAATATGACAAATTACATATTCCATAATTCGTGTCAAATTACCCCAAATTGCATCTTAACAGTCATGCCATACTACATGTTCCAAATTATGCCAAATAATGTCAATTCCATGTTATACCCAATTACCCCCGCATTCATAAAGTACATATTTCGAGATTCATCCCAAGGTTCATAAAATAAGGGGAGAAGCAAGATGGAACATGGTAAGGATAGGCATAGTCATATGATGATAAGAACTGTTGGTCCAATAAACTTGATGTACTAAAAAAGACAAGTTTTGCATGGAATCCATCGCAGGCATATAGATATGATTATATCATGAACTTGAAAAAGGTTACAATTTCGATATACAACAAGAATAAATATGGTTGGAACAGTTTCATAGTCAAAAATGATTTCCAAAGATATATATATACACACTCAAGCACAGATTTCAATGAAAGGATCGCTTACATCAGGCATATTCTCATATCCATTTTATTACATGTCACAATTAGATTTAGGTGTTCAAATCTAAAAAAAAGTAACTGATTACAAAACCAAGGAAAATCTTGTTTTCATGCCTAAGACAAACATCACTATACACAATAATATTCTTTTTCCAAATCATAAACTATTATATATGTATATATGCCCCAATTTTTAGATCTTAAACCACAACATGTACTATGCATTATATTTACAGTTAAATTTACGCCCCAAATACCAAGTCATATGTCCAATACTTTATGTCTCAAATCTCAAGTCATATGTCCAATACTTTATGCCTCAAATCCCAAGTCATATGTCCAATACTTTATGCCTCAAATCTCAAGTCATATGTTCGATAAACTCTATGTTTTGAATACAACTTGTGTTATGTCCTCAAATCAGTTACAACTCAATTATGCCCAATTATACACAATTTAATTATTTTTCCCAAATTTTAGCGCTGGTCATGTCCAAATCATATATTATGCTCAATTTTATTTCCAACGTACGTTTGTCACTTATGAGATTCGGCTCAGGCTCGCAGTAGCCTGGCTATAAAACAAAAAGGAAAGAAGGAAAGAAGAGATGAAAAACGGAAATAATATTATCAATGAGATAGATCCAAAGGATATAGAAAGACAGGCATAATCTCAGATCCAGATTTATTACAATGTCATAATCAAAATTAACTTTTATTTCTGAAAGTAACGTGAACTTACAAATTACAGAACGGCCTTGAATTTTAGGATTTGTATTCTGAAACTGAATAGCTCTCCCTTGTAGTAGACTATTTGTTCTTCTAATTTAGATTTGATTTGATGTTCCTCTTAATCGATTACTAGTTTGGATTTGATTTTCTAGTCTGGAGAGAATGAATGTAGGCTTATGCTAACTTGTAGACGAAGATCATGATGGCACCATAGTTTTAGGGTTATGATGTTATGGTTTAAGTTTAGCTATGTATATATATATATATATATATATATATATATGTTTAGGATTATTTAGAGCCCTTAGATGAACTAGTAGTCCATTAGAACCACCCAACTCAAATACACATAATCCGGCCACTCAGAAGAAGACACATCATCACAGAACACTCCAGAATTCTGTATTGGGTCAATATGGGCGCACTTAGCAGTGGCGCCAGTGCATTTTTGTACTGGCGCACTTATGAAGTGCGCCAGTGCATTCTGGTCGACTTCCGGTTTTTCTGCCAAACTTCATTCGTCCATATCTTCTTCATATGGTATCCGTTTTACGCAAACTCGGACTCTATATCAAGCAGAATTCCGAGACGTATGCAATCGCGTAATCCATTTCATTTAATTCTTCTTTTAATAATTAGTTATTCTTTAATTATCTCTTATGTCTTGTTTTCAAATTACAGGGTGTTACATTCCCCCCTACTTAAGGGATTTCGTCCCCAAAATCTTCAAGTTAAGAAGAATGTATATTCTACCATCTAACATCCATATACTCAACCATTCAATAACAGGCATCCATTGTCCTTAAAAAGGATTCTAATGTTTTTCATGAACATAAGCATAGTGTGTGTATATGTCCTAATCCAAATGCAAAATCAGGCGGTCTACTGATTCGGTTGACCTCCTTAATGCGAATCATGTTAGTTCCATGAGTCCATCATGTATGCAATTATTCCTAATCGTACATTATAACTTCTACATGAGTGCACAATCATTCATAAAAATGCAACATCCATATGATAACACATCAAGTTTCAATTCATATGTATAAAAATTCACTCATGCATATGCAATATGAAATTGACTAAGCCGATCTAGTGCGTAATGTGTGTATATGCATCCACGAGCGAACACTAGCAAACACTTGCAACCACTTGCATCCACCAAACATAACATGTCTCAAATACATGTTTACATCCATTGGCTTCTACCTAAGGAACGAGGATAGGACCGAGAGAATGTACTTAAAAGATAAAGACTAGCAGGCAAATAAAATTTACAGAAGAAGAGGAATCAAGGATATACCCTCAAAAAGGATATGATGCGCGTATCTATTCTTCAGTCTTCTAAGTTGCATCTTCTTGAGCTTCACTCCACCGTACCTTAACTAATTTAACTTCACGACTGCGAAGCTTCTTGACCTCCATTTCCAAAACCCACTAGTAAAGATAGGACCTCGATAACTTACTACGCTAGAGGGTATCCAATGTAGTCGAACTATATTTCCAAGATAAATAGATGTTAACCATGTTACCAAGTGTATATACTAAGATGATTAGATGTCTCTCTTCTATTTAGCTTATCCATCATGTCACAATTCTGAGGGTCGAAATCTCTCACACAAACCATCCTAGTCGAACTTGGCATCCCTCAGGTACATGCCCCAAAGGCCTAAACAAATATCAGACAATTACCTAAGGAATACCTCCTCCGAGTTTGGACGATTTATGTGAGATAATACTAGCAAAACAACCAAAAAATTGAGCACTTAACTGACTCTGACTATCCTCGCCAATATTGCTCCAAAACTATCGTTGACCGCATAACTGGCTTTGCATTGTCATCTAGATATATGTGGCAGTCAACCTCCCATTTTAGGGGACAAACCCCTAACCTTAATAAAAAATATTTGCGTACTCATGGACTACTCCAACGGATAAAAAATCATCGATAAATACGTAAAGTGATTCTAGGTAGCTAAGACAAACTGATCCCTTAGGATCGCACGAAATTTCGAGGTTATTCCCGAGGCAAGTCGAATGTCTAACTACCCTCCTTTCACAATTACTAGTTAATCAATCCATGCCTAGAATCAACCTATAGCGCTAGAAACCGTAAAACGTAAGTATCTCAAATCCTTACAAGCCAAAGATAATTGAGCCGAACCACCAATTGGATTTGAGACAATAATGCGATCCTTTAATATACAAGCTCTAGGGTGCAGAGACTCAACTATGGAAGAAGATATAAAAGAATGTGAAGCGGAAAAATCCAAAGAGTACTAACAGGATGATCAACGGAAAACTAAACTTTTTCAACCGAAGCTTTACTACCTCTCTCTCAGGTATGCTGGCGTTGAGAGCATGCACTTGCCTTCCGGAAAATCCTATCCTTTGTTCTTGCCCTTGTCCTTAATTATATGATCAGTTATACCATAATAAAGATACTTCCTCTTGTTTTAGGTTTTACTATTCCTTCCTTTTTAACTCCATTGTGAACCAAGTCTATATCCATGAGTTCTTCATCCTTGGGTTGTGCTCTTTAGCCAAACTCCCTCATTCTTATCTTTGCTATCCTTGTGTAACACGTTGATAAGTCTCTCGAAAGCTGCTTCCATCGCATGGAAAATCCTACAAAGCTCGAAATAAAATTAGCCGTAGGTGAAACTACAACGGCTATAGATGGAAGTTTGGCACATATTTGCCCTTTGACAGGTGTCGTAGTCTCGTCGAGCCTACGGAGCCATGCCGCGATGAGGTTACCTCCCAGAAAGCCAGGAGCCCCTGAGACTCAGGAAAGAAGGAAACATGGATTCAAATAGAGGATCAAAAGATAATTCATATGGCTTTGGGGAATATGCCTTTAAAACAAAACTTTTCTTTTGAAGTTGCTTCTTTTAAAACCGTTTTGAAAATAAATTTTCAAATCTTTTATCTGATCCAGTAACCTTCAGCTCTGATACCAAGTGAAACACCCCACCTCTGTTAAGGTCACTCACAAAGGGAATGCCTTTACTTTGGTGGAGCATTTTAGGTAAAAGATGCAGATAAATTACAAGACAGATAAATAAAGCAGCGGAAAATAAAGTCGTTTTATAAAAAATATGATTCAGTCAAGCTTTTACAACATTTGTCTCGATCGTACTTAAAAGTAATACATAGAACTTCTGTCTATATCTGAAAACTTCCAAATATAAAAGAAGCATAAAAGAAAACTATGATATTCCCCAATAAGCATGAACCAGTCATAGCAGTGGGAGAGAGAGTCCAAAGCAATACATCGACTATCTTCGAGCTTGGAAGGAAAACAAAGCTAAGTGGAAAATTTTCTCCCTACGAACCTAGGGGGAAACAAAAGAAAAGAGGCAAAACAAAACTGGGTCAGACATATGACTAGTATGTCCAGTGACTTTCAGCATATAAACAGGCAAAAGCATCGTGATATGAATAAACTGAATATAGGACAATACCGTGAGAACAAGGATAACATGATAACATAGGATAAGTATAAGGTATGATAAGGTAAGATAAACTGAATGCGCTTCTACTCTTTTTCTGCTTCGCAACTACTTTGTTGTTCTGATTTCTATATCTATCTCTGCACCTCCTAACTACTGTCCCAACTAGTTATATGTATAAAATGATAACGTGATCCCAATCCGAGTAATTGTGGTAGCCTTCAGGTGTACATCTATCGTGAGGATTCCAACTCAATCTGCCTAATTGCCATGAATATGTTAGTTGTACCCATACTACCCTATCGATTGGCTCCCTACTTGTATTAATTTCTCTTGTGTCTGTGTCAATCGGCCCTTTCTTGCATGTAGATACCTGTGTTGGCCCAACCATAGGGTGTATCAGTCCTTATGATAGCGACCCGACATGATTCAAGATGCACAGTGTATTACTACTGGTAACGAGTGCCAGCGTTTTCCAACTACGGAGTACGTGCACGCCCGTAAACGGTCGGAACCTACACTGACGTACATCCTGCCGCTGTTTTTGATCACTTATAATCAGCCCAGTTATCATGCCCCACCCTGCCTAGTTTCAGGGTACCATGATACATCTATGTGGGTTACAGCTGAAATTGGTCCCCATTACTAGTGTTTCCTGTTGGTTAAGTTTTGTGGGGCTATATATACAAATATTACCCACCTACACGAGATGTACTTAACCCTCCGACAAATTCTAGCATGTTTACTTAACGGTTAAGTTTATGGGCCTATACGTACTAATATTACCCACCTAAACGAGATATACTTAACCCTCCCATCGATTCAAGCATGTTTATTTAATAGTTAAGTTTGTGCTCCTATATGTACTAATATTACCCACCTACACGAGATGTACTTAACCCTTCCATTGATTCAAGCATGTTTATTTAACGGTTAAGTTTTTAGGCCTATATTTACTAATATTACCCACCAACCCGATATGTACTTAACCCTCCCACACATTATGTCACATTGGTTAAGTTTTGTCCAGTTATGTTAACTTAACCCACCCATTCATCGTGTCATGTTGGTTAAGTGTTTCTTATTAACTTAACCCCGTTCATTTATCAAGTTACATTGGTTAAGTGTTTTCTTGTTAACTTAACCCCACGTGTTCATCATGTTGTATTGGTTAAGCATCATCAATCAATTCAAGTTAACTTAACCTACCTACTTGTCATGTTACTTTCGTTAAGTGTTGGCTTCTTGTGTCAACTTAACCCTACCATAAATCAAGTTATATTGGTTAAGTGTTGCCCTCTTGTTTTAACTTAACCTTAACACAAATCAAGTTATATTGGTTGAGTGTTTCTTATTACTTATCCCTACCCATTCATCATGCTATACGGGTTAAGTATTTCCTATTAACTTAACCCTAGTGATTCATCTTGTTATATTGGTTAAGTGTTCCTTTGAACTTAACCCTAGTCATTCATCTTCTTTATTAGCATTAATTGATCTATTAATGCACCAACCTCTCACATTAGTTATGTGTTGTTGCAGTTACTGGATGTGCTGGGCGGTTCCAGGCAGTTTTACACCACAACTCAATCTAACCTGGGGTTTTTCTTGGGCATGATGGACTAACCTCTCACATTAGATAGGTGTTGTTGTGGTTACTGGATGTGCCGGGCGGTTCCGGGCAGTTTTACACCACAACTCAATCTAACCTCGGGTTAGGCATGTTCATCTTTAACCTTCACATTTACCCTATATACCGAAATCTTGATTTTACATGCTAATTACCAAATTCACCAAAACTAGTCATGTTACATTTTAAGCCTAATCTAGATTTAATGCTCAAGTTACCCCAAATTCGCAACAATAACAATTTTGCCCAAAATTTGATTTATATGCCAATTTCATACTTTGTCGTTCATGCCAATTCTAGGTTCAATATGTCAAATTACATATTCCATAATTCAAGTCAAATTACCCCAAATTGCATCTTAACAGTCATGCCATCCAACATGTTCCAAATTATGCTAAATAATGTCCATTCCATGTTATACCCAATTACCACTACATTCATAACTTACGTATTTCGAGATTCAACCCAAGGTTCATAAAATAAGGGGAGAAGCAAGATGGAACATCTTAAGGATAGGCATAGTTATACGATGATAAGAACTATTGGTCCAATAAACTTAATGCACTAAAAAAGACAAGTTTTGCATGCAATCCATCGCATGCATATAGATATGATTATATCATGAACTTAAAAAGGGTTACAATTCCGATATACAACAACGATAAATATGATTGGACCAGTTTCATAGTCAAAAATAATTCACAATGATATATATATACACTCAAGCACAGATTTCAATGAAAGGATAGCTTACATCCAGCATATTCTCGTATCCATTCTGTTACATGTCACAATTAGATTTTGGTGTTCAAATCTAAAAAGAAAGTAACTGATTACAAAGTAAAGGCAAATCTTGTTTTCATGCCTAAGCCGTACATCACAATACACACTAATCTTATTTTTCCAAATCATAAACTATTATATATATATATATATGTATGCCCCAATTTTTAGATCTTAAACCACAACATGTATTATGCCTTATATTTACAGTTCAATTTACGCCCCAAATCCCAAGTCATAAGTCCAATACTTTATCTCAAGACTCAAGTCATATGTCTGATACTTTATGCCTCAAATCCCAGGTCATATGTCCAATAGTTTATGCCTCAAATCTCAAGTCATATGTTCGATACACTTTATTTTTTGAATACAACATGTGTTATGTCCTCAAATCAGTTACAACTCAATTATGCCCAATTATACACAATTTAATTCTTTTTCCCAAATCTTAGTGCTGGTCATGTCCAAATCATATATTATGCCCAATTTTATTTCCAACATACGTTCATCTCTTATGAGATTTGGCTCAATATCACAATCACGATTAACTTTTATTTCGGAAAGTAACATGAACTTACAAATTATAAAACGGTCTTGAATTCTGGGATCTGTATTCTGAAACTGAATAGCTATCCCTTAAAGTAGACTATTCTTCTAATTTCGATTTGATTTGATGTTCCTCTTAGTCGATTACTAGTTTGGATTTGATTTTCTAGTTTGGAGAGAATGAATGGAGGCTTAGTGTAACACCCCACCTCTGTTAAGGTCACTCACAAAGGGAATGCCTTAACTTTGATGGAGCATTTTAGTAAACAGAACAGAATATTACGAGATAGATATAAAAATAGTACTTGAAAAACTTTATAACTTTATTGCAGCGGACATAAATCAGTTTGGTTACAACTTTACCAAAAACTAAAGTACATATATATCAGCCTTGTTCAAAACCCATCAGAGTACAAAACTTTAAAATCATAATCCCCATAGAACGGAAACTATACAGAGCCAAGCCATACTTTAAGCTCTTCAAGAAGAAGGAATCCAGATCAAGCTAAAGTATTCCCTCCTTGGATAACCTGGAGGGGAAACGGAAGAAAAAGGGGCAAAAAAAAGCTAGGTTAGACATAAAGTCTGGCAAGTCCAGTGATTTTTAGTCATGAACAGATAATAATAACATGACATGAAAATAAAACTGGATGAGAGATAACAGTAAAAGATGTAACGGATATTACAGAAGAACAGAATGACATAAGCTATTTCTTTACACTTCTCTGCACTAATACTAGTATAACAGAATTAGGTATCACCATAATGTCTAAACTGAAACAGAAACGGGTACAGAATAATTTCCACAGAAGAGAATGCTAGTAATGGGCCTTTACCACCCGAACAGAAACAGACAGAAGCAGAACAGATTAATCCCTACGGAAATAGAATGTAGAACTAGGTGTACACTAGTGATTGGGCCTTTTCCACCCGAACAGACGGTACCTCGCAGAAACAGACGGGTGTTGCCACCCAACAGAGACAGACGGTACCAACAGAAACAGACAGAACTAAGTGTACCCTAAAACCCTACCCCAAGCGGTCAGCTCCCTAATACATAAATACCCTGTGTCGGCCCCATAGTAGGGTGTATCACTCCTTAAAGTGACAAGCAATTGGCACAGGCCTATTTATAGATGTCACAGCGTCTTACATCCTCAGAGGCAGACCGGGATCCATGCACGCACATGACCCGGTTGGAACGCACCATCAACACCCCTCGCCATTATCAGAATGAACCACTTATAATTAGTTCAGTAAGCGTGCTCGGACCCTACCTACTGTTGGGTCAAAGTTTTGATACCAGAAAGGGTTACTGACTAATATGGGTCCCAAACAACAGATGACACAAGTAATTCCCCTCCTAACCTTGTGTACCCAGACTAACAGATTTCAGATTAATTTTTTTACAAGTTTCAAACATACAGAGTTTAGTTTAACTTGTTCACAGATTAACAGACTTACAGATTTACTGGTTACAGATTAACCGGTTACAGATTGTCTAACTTTGTATTGGGCCTACAGATTCACGAAATAGGTTTATCAGATTCAATGGTCCAATTGGTTTAATCTTACCCACCCAACACGTTTTAGACGTCATATTTATCTCAGATTTTCATTAACTAAATATTAATGCCTAGATCTCTCACATTAGACAGACAATTTGCAGCTACTGGTTAGGCCGGTTGGTTCCGGGCAGATTTCTGTCGCAAGCTGAGTCTAACCTCGGGTTTCAAGCACGTTATGACTAACTTCTCACATTAGAACCTATTGTTTGCGGCCACTGGAATATGCCGGGCGGTTCCGGGCAGAATTACGCCGCAAACTCATTCTAACCTCGAGTTAGCCATGTTTATCTTTGCGGCCAGTTAATTAATGATTTACTATGTATACCCACGCGTAATATACATGTAAATTATTCATAACTGATGACAATAACAGACTGAATATACCAACTTTACAGATATAGCAGATAACAGGTTTAGGCGACTTAACGGATTTAGCAGATTAAGCAAACTAGCAAATTTAGCAGATAACAGATTAGGCATCTCAACAGATTTAGTTTAGCGGATTTGGCATTTTCAACAGACTTAGCAGATGATAGATTTAGCAGATTAGGCAATATAACAGGACTAGCAGATTAGGCATATATAGCTGAACTAGCAAATTAGGCAAATATATCAGATTTAATCATTCCTTAAAGTTTCACAAACATATCTTGCCTAATTATAAATTTGGCCTAAGTTTACATGCCTAAATAGTTTTCAAGATTCACACTATGATCATATAACCCACGTTGCATTGAGTTTGCATGTCACAGGTTATGGTCATAATTTACATGTCCCAATTTAGTTCAACTTGCCTAGTACAAGAGATTCACATATAAATTATACCAAATATAGCCATCGAATTCAATGCATGTCATATATCCCAAAGATCCCTTACTTAGGTGTTTATTTTCATTTAATAGATATCCTACTTTAATGCAAATCTTTACAACTAAGCCATATTTTCTTTATCTCAAGTTATATGTTCAATACCCTTTGTGTTACAAATATGACATGTCCAGTCATATGTCTCAGATTCATGTTCTAGCTACAGTCCATGTTCTTTCCTCAAATTAATCACCTATTGGTCATGCTCAATTTATGCATCATTCATTTTACTGTCGCAAACATTTTAGCGTATGTTAATCTCTTATGAGATTAGCTCAGGCTCGTGGTAGCCTGGCTATAGAACAGAAAGAGGAAAGAGATACAAAATAAGATAGATCAAAACACAACAAAAAAGATATAATCTCAGATTCAGATTTACAATTCATGTCACAATCAGAATTAACGTTTATAGCAGAAAATAACTATACTTGCCTTGGTTGGATTAAAGAAGAACTTTAATTTGTTGTAGAATCGTTGTAGGAGCTTTAATCTCTAGCTTGAATTGAGTTGCTTAGGTTGATGTTGATTAGCTTCTAGTTTTGATTGCAGCAGAGTAGCGACGCCATTTTTATTTTTATTTAGAACGGAGGCAGAGAAGAAGCAGAATAGAATTGTGTGTAGAGAAGGCTAGGTCTTAGGATGTATTTATAGGCGTAGGAACTCATTTAGGCCCTCAGATTAACCCTAAAACTCATCAGGTCCGTTCAAACATGTCACAGCCCTCAAAATTGCACACACACGCACCAGGTTCGACCATGGAGGTCGACCCCCAGGTCGACTACCCAGTCGACCTGAGTCTTAGGCGGGAAAATTCCAGCCCAGCCCAATCTGGGTCCGATTTTGAATTTTGAACTCGTTTCTGAACTGTTTCTGTCTACTTGAATTTTAAACTGAATTCTGAAACTTCCGGAGGTCATATCTCCCTCATACGGAGTCCGTTTTACGCAAACTCGGAATCTATCTCAAGCGGAATTCCGAGACGAACGAAATGGCGCAACCCGTTTCCCTTGATTCTTAAATTAAAAATTAATTATCCTCTGATTTGTTACTTATACGTTCTCAGAAAGTACGGGGTGTTACATTCTCCCCTCCTTAAAGGATTTCGTCCCCGAAGTCTTTAAGTTAAGAAGAATGTGTCCTACCATCCAACATCCATCTACTCAATCATCAATCACTGGCGTCCATTGTCCTTAGAAACTTCTAATGTTGTATGAAAATATGCAAAGGTGTGTGTACATGTTCCTTATCTATTGCAAAGATCTGGCAGTCCACTGATTTAGTTGACCTCCTTAATGTGAATTATGCCAGTGCCATGAGTCCAACATGTATGCAAATTTTCCTATTTGATACATACCATTTCTATATGAGTGCACAACCATTCAGTCATATGCAACATCCATGTGCTGAGTCAATCAATTTGCATCCACAAAAATTGAAAATGCTCACACATCCATATGCAGTATGAGAGTATTTTCGATCCGATCTAGTGCCTAGTGTGTGTATATGCATCCACGAGCAACCACTAGCAACCACTTGCATCCACTTGCAACCATCAAACATAACATGTCTCAAACACATGTGTACACCCATTAGTTTCTACATAAAGTTCGAAGATTCGATCGATAGGATACATTCGAATGATGGAAGCGAATATAGATAAAACAAAAACTTGGTTCCCATTAGACATGGGTCCTAAGTATCGGCCCCGAAGATCGAAACCAACATCAATTTGACACCCATAGGATTACCCTCTTTAGATAATGTTACAACCGGAAATCTTAACCTTATCAGAGATATTCAGATGTTTACAGACTACTGGTACAAATCAACTTACTGAACTAAGCATGATAAAACCCAGAATGTATGCGTCCTACTTGACGCCTAACACAGATATCTCTCAAACCCCAATCTTTTGCAACAGATGAGTCATAACCCTTATGGATCAGAGTCTACAGCGGAATCAGAAATAATACTAGTATTAAAGTGCAGAGTATCGATTACAAAATCAAAATACCAGAATCAGAAAGAGTCTCAACTCCATAACTAGATAAAGAAATTAAACCTACTATAGGAATTTTCCTATTTCTATCCTAGCCACTAGTATCAAGAGTGTTCGCCTGCCCTCCTTGCCCACATTTCTTCGTGCAATCCCTAGTGAAGTGTCCCATCTCTCCACAGTTGAAGCAAGTGCCCTTCCTTTTTCTGCAATCCTTGTTCAAATGAGTTGAGCTCCCACAAGTAAAGCACTTTTTCCCCTTCTTATCTACAGACTTCTCATCCTTCCTTTGTGTTTCCTTTTTGGGCCATGCTTTCTTATTCAGTGGTTCTTCCTTCTTTGCCTCTTTCGGGCCCTTGTTTTCCTCGTGTAGTAGTGCCATGTCCATCAATTTCTCGTAAGTCGCTCCCATGGGTACATGGGTCATGGCTAGGCTGTGCAGTGGCTCGTTCAATCCTTTAACAAAGCGGAGAGTCTTTTTATGCTGAGTGTTGACTAAATCCAATCCGAACCTAGCTAGTTGGTTGAACTGGTTGACGTATTCCTTGACCGTCATACTTCCTTGCTTAAGAGATAAGAATTTTTCCAATTGTAAACTTCGTTCAGCTTGCGAGAGAAATTTTGTCTCGAACCTTGTTCTGAAATCCATTCATGTCTCAACCGGCCTCTCGGCGTTAGTGAATTCCCACCAGTAGGAAGCTTCGTCTTCGAGCAGCCATACCGCCAACTGTACCTTCTACCTAATGTCCACCTCGAAGATAATGAATAGATCCTCGGTTTCTTTGAGCCAGTTCCTCTCTTCTATGAATGTTTCAGCTCCCTTGAATTCCTTTCCACCCATGGCCCTAAAATCTCTATAGATCTTTGAGAAAGTAATTACATGAGGAGGGGGTGGAGGAGGGGGATCATTTGCTGGACCTGCGGCGGCGGTCCTAGCCTCAAGATATTGATGAAACCAACCGGGTACATGAACACCCTATGGTATCTCAGATGCTTAAGACATGCTGAAACGAAAAAGGAAAGATTCAATTACAAAAAGGACTGAAGGTAAGATATATGACTCTTGGGGATTATGTTTTTCAAAAATAGGCTTTACTTTCGAAAATACTTCCTTTTAAATCCTTTTTGAAAATAGTTTTCAAAAAGTTTTATCTAATCTGGTAACCTTTAGCTCTGATACCAAGTGTAACACCCCACCTCTGTTAAGGTCACTCACAAAGGGAATGCCTTAGCTTTGATGGAGCATTTTAGTAAATAGAACAGAATATTACAAGACAGATATAAAAATAGCACTTGAAAACCTTTATAACTTTATTGCAGTGGACAGAAATCAGTTTGGTTACAACTTTACCAAAAACTCAAGTACATATATATCAGCCTTGTTCAAAAGCCATCAGAGTACAAAACTTTAAAATCATAATCCGCACAGAACGGAAGCTATACAGAGCCAAGCCATACTTTAAGCACTTCAAGCAGAAGGAATCCGGATCAAGCTAAAGTATTCCCTCCTTGGATAACCTGGGGGGAAACGGAAGAAAAAGGGGCGAAAACAAGCAAGGTCAGACATAAAGTCTGGCAAGTCCAGTGATTTTCAGTTATGAACAGATAATAACAACATGACATGAAAATAAAACTGGATGAGAGATAACAGTAACAGATGTAACGGATATTATAGAAGAGCAGAATAACATAAGCTATTTCTTTACACTTCTCTGCACTAATACTAGTATAACAGAATGTATCACCCTAATGTCTAAACTGAAACAGAAACGGGTATAGAATAATTTCCACAGAAGAGAATTATAGTATTGGGCCATTACCACCCGAACAGAAACAGATAGAAGCAGAACAGATTAATCCCTACGGAAACAGAATGTAGAACTAGGTGTACACTAGTGATTGGGCCTTTTCCACCCGAACAGACGGTACCACGAAGAAACAGACGGGTGTTGCCACCCATTAGAGACAGACGGTACCAACAGAAATAGACAGAACTAAGTGTACCCTAAAACCCTACCCCAAGCGATCGGCTCCCTAATGCATAAATACCCTGTGTCGGCCCCATGGGAGGGTGTATCACTCCCTAAAGTGACAACCCATTGGCACAGGCCTATTTACAGATGTCACGGCGTCTTACATCCTCAGAGGCAGACCGGGATCCATGCACGTACATGACCCAGTTGGAACGCATCATCAACACCCCTCGCCATTATCAGAATGAACCACTTATAATTGATTCAGTAAGCGTGCCCGGACCCTACCAACTGTTGGGTCAAAGTTTTGATACAAGAAAGGGTTACTGACGAATATGGGTCCCAAAAAACAGATGACACAAGTAATTCCCCTCCTAACCTTATGTCCCCAGACTAACGTATTTCAGATTAACTTGTTTACAAGTTTCAGACATACAGAGTTTAGTTCAACTAGTTCATAGATTAACAGACTTACAGATTTACTGGTTACAGATTAACCGGTTACAGATTGTCTAACTTTGTATTGGGCCTACAGATTCACGAAACAAGTTTATCAGATTCACTGGTCCAATTGGTTTAATCTTACCCACCCAACATGTTTTAGACATCATAATTATCTCAGATTTTCATTAATTAAATATTAATGCCCAGACCTCTCACATTAGACTGACAGTTTGTGGCTACTGGTTAGGTCGGTTGGTTCCAGGCAGATTTCTGTCGCAAGCTGAGTCTAACCTCGGGTTTCAAGCACGTTATGACTAACTTCTCACATTAGAACCTATTGTTCAAAATCCATCAGAGTACAGAACTTTAAAATCATAATCCCCACAGAACGGAAGCTATACAGAGCCAAGCCATACTTTAAGCACTTCAAGCAGAAGGAATCCGGATCAAGCTAAAGTGTTCCCTCCTTGGATAACCTGGGGGGAAACGGAATAAAAAGGGGCGAAAACAAGCAAGGTCAGACATAAAGTTTGGCAAGTCCAGTGATTTTCAGTTATGAAAAGATAATAATAACATGACATGAAAATAAAACTGGATGAGAGATAACAGTAACAGATGTAACGGATATTACAGAAGAACAGAATGACATAAGCTACTTCTTTACACTTCTCTACACTAATACTAGTATAACAGAATTAGGTAACACCCTAATGTCTAAACTGAAATAGAAACACGTACATAATAATTTCCACAGAAGAGAATGCTAGTAATGGGCCTTTACCACCCGAACAGAAACAGATAGAAGCAGAACAGATTAATCCCTACGGAAACAGAATGTAGAACTAGGTGTACACTAGTGATTGGGCCTTTTCCACCCGAACAGACGGTACCACGCAGAAACAGACGGGTGTTGCCACCCATCAGAGACAGACGGTACCAACAGAAATAGACAGAACTAAGTGTACCCTAAAACCCTACCCCAAGCGATCGGCTCCTAATACATAAATACCCGGTGTCGGCCCGACAGTAGGGTGTATCACTCCCTAAAGTGACAACCAATTGGCACAGGCCTATTTACAGATGCCACGGCGTCTTACATCCTCAGAGGCAGACTGGGATCCATGCACGCACATGACCGGGTTGGAACGCACCATCAACACCCCTCGCCATTATCAGAATGAACCACTTATAATTAGTTCAGTAAGCGTGCCCGGACCCTACCTACTGTTGGGTCAATGTCTTGATACCCGAAAGTGTTACCGACTAATATGGGTCCCAAACAACAGATGACCAAGTAATTCCCCTCCTAACCTTGTGCCCCCGACTAACAGATTTCAAATTAACTTGTTTACAAGTTTTAGACATACAGAGTTTAGTTCAACTTGTTCACAGATTAACAGACATACAGATTTACTAGTTACAGATTAACCGGTTACAGATTGTCTAACTTTGTATTGGGCCTACAGATTCACGAAACAGGTTTATCAGATTCACTGGTCTAATTGGTTTAATCTTACCCAACCAACACGTTTTAGACGTCATATTCATCTCATATTTTCATTAATTAAATATTAATGCCTAGACCTCTCACATTAGACTGACAGTTTGTGGCTACTGGTTAGGCCGGTTGGTTCCGGGCAGATTTCTGTCGCAAGTTGAGTCTATCCTCGTGTTTCAAGCACGTTATGACTAACTTCTCACATTAGAACCTATTTTTTGCGGCCAATGGAATATGTCGGGCGGTTCCGGGTAGAATTACGCCGCAAACTCATTCTAACCTCGAGTTAGCCATGTTTATCTTTGCGGCCAGTTAATTAATGATTTACTATGTATACCCACGCCTAATATACATGTCAATTATTCATAACTAATGACAATAACAGACTAAATATATCAACTTAACAGATGTAGCAGATAACAGTTTTAGGCGACTTAACGGATTTAGCAGATTAAGCAAACTAGCAGATTTAGCAGATAATAGATTAGGCATCTCAACAGATTTAGTTTAGCAGATTTGGCATTTTCAACAGACTTAGCAGATGACAGATTTAGCAGATAAGGCAATATAACAGGACTAGCAGATTAGGCAAATATAGCAGAACTAGCAAATTAGGCAAATATATCAGATTTAATCATTCCTTAAAGTTTAACAGACATATCTTGCCTAATTATAAATTTGGCCTAAGTTTACACGCCTAAATAGTTGTCATGATTCACACTATGATCATATACCCCACATTGCATTGAGTTTGCATGTCACAGGTTATGTTCATAATTTACATGTCCCAATTTAGTTCAACTTGCCTAGTATAAAAGATTCACATATAAATTATACCAAATATAGCCATCGATTTCAATGCATGTCATATATCCCAAAGATCCCTTACATAGGTGTTTATTTTCATTTAATAGATATCCTACTTTAATGTAAATCTTTACACCCAAGCCATATTCTCTTTATCTCAAGTCATATGATCAATACCCTTTGTGTTACAAATATAACATGTCCAGTCATATGTCTCAGATTCATGTTCTAGCTACAGTCCATGTTCTTTCCTCAAATTAGTCACCTATTGGTCATGCCCAATTTATGCATCATTCAATTTACTGTCCCAAACATTTTAGCGTATGTTAATCTCTTATGAGATTGGCTCAGGCTTGTGGTAGCCTGGCTATAGAACGGAAAGAGGGAAGAGATAAAAAATAAGATAGATCTAAACAGAACAGAACAGATGTATTCTCAGATTCAGATTTACAATTCATGTCACAATCAGAATTATCGTTTATAGCGGAAAATAACTGTACTTGCCTTTGTTGGATTAAAGAAAGAACTTTAATTTGTTGTAGAATCATTGTAGGAGCTTTAATATCTAGCTTGAATTGAGTTGCTTAGGTTGATGTTGATTAGCTTCTAATTTTGATTGCAGCAGAGTAGCGACGCCTTTTTTATTTTTATTTAGAACAGAGGCAGAGAAGAAGCAAAAAATAATTGTGTGTAGAGAAGGCTAGGTCTTAGGATGTATTTATAGGCGTAGGAACTCATTTAAGCCCTCAGATTAACCCTCAAACTCATCAGGTCCGTCCAAACACGTCACAACCCTCAAAATCGCACACACACGCACCAGGTTCGTCCAGGGAGGTCGACTACCCAGTCGACCTGGGTCTTGGGCGGTAAAATTCCCGCCCAGCCCAATCTGGGTCCAATTTTGAATTTTGAACTCGTTTCTGAACTGTTTCTGTTTATTTGAATTTTAAACTAAATTCTGAAACATCCGGAGGTCATATCTCCCTCATATTGAGTCCGTTTTACGCAAACTCGGACTCTATCTCAAGCAGAATTCCGAGATGAACGAAATGGCGCAACCAGTTTCCCTTGATTCTTAATTTAAAAATTAATTATCCTCTGATTTGTTACGTATACGTTCAAAGAAAGTACGGGGTGTTACACTTAGGCTAGCTCGTAAACGAGCATCATGACAGCACCATAGTTTTAGGGTTATGATGTTGGGGTTTAGGTTTAGCTACGTATATATAGATGTCGAGGATTATTTAGACCCTTAGATGAACTAGGAGTCCATCAGAACCACGCAGCTCAAATACACATCATCCGGCCACTCAGAAGAAGACATGTCATAACAGAACACTCCAAAATTCTATGCTGCATCAGTATGGGCGCACTTGGCAGGTGCACCAGTGCATTTTTGTACTGGCGCAATTGTGAAGTGTGCCAGCGCATTCTCATCGACTTCCAGTTTTTCTACCTAACTTCGTTCATCCATATCTTCTTCATACGTTATCTGTTTTACGTAAACTCGGACTCTATCTCAAGCAGAATTCCGAGATGAACGCAGTGGCCTAACCCATTTCATTTAATTCTTCTTTTAATAATTAGTTATTCTTTAATTATCTCTTATGTCCTATTTTAAAATTATGGGGTGTTACAATGTAAAACATCGTGACATCTGTAAATAGGTCTGTGTCTATAGGTTGCCACTTTAGGGAATGATACACCCTTATGGGGCCGGCATAGGGTATTTTTGTATTAGGTAGCTGATCGCTTGGGGTAGAATTTATGGTACACCTAGTTCTGTATGAATCTGTTGGTGTACCATCCGTCTCTGTTAGGGTGGTAAAGGCCCATTAGTTGGGGTGGTAAAGGCCCATTATTAACATTCTGTTTCTGTACCTTTTGTCTCTGTTGGGGTGGTAAAGGCCCATTACTAGCATTCTGTTTCTGTAGAGATTATTTTGTTTCTGTTTCTGTTTCAGTTTAGACATTAGGGTAACACCTAATCCTATTATACTAAGTATAAGTGTAGAGAAGTACAATATAGGTAAGAAGCATATCTTGGTCTATATCATTCTGTTTCTTCTTTTTAACTTAAGTATACCTGCTACTCTTGTTGCTGTAATCTCTCATCCAGCTTTATTTACATGTCATGATACTACTATCTGTTTATATGCTGAAAGTTACTGGACTCGCTAGACTTTATGTCTGACCTCGTTTGTTTTCGCCTCTTTTTCTTTCACTTCCCCCCCAGGTGCTCAGGGTGGAAACATAGGAGCTTGATTCAGATTATCTCTGCTTGAAGTGCTTGAAGTATTGCTTGGCATTGACCCTACCTACTTATGGCAGTTTACGTTGGAATAATGGTATTAAAATTATGCATTCTAAAGGCTTTTGGTATAAGACTGATACTTGTGTACTTGGGTTTTGGTATTGTGATTTTGAAGGATGTAACCAAACTATGTTGTAATAAAGTTATAAAATTTTCAAGTACTACTTTACGTATCCGTCTTGTAATATTATGTTCTATTTACTTATAATGCTTCATGGAAGTTAACGCATTCCCTTTGTGAATGACATTAACGGACATGGGGTGTTACACCTTCTTTTTAATCCAACCCCTAATTCTCTAAATAGCCCTTCCTTCCCAAAATTACTCCTATTTTTTAACTACTGTGAAGGATTGGTTTTTGCAGCACCCAATCCAAACGTTTCATCATCTTTCATATTTGCCGATCTACCCCTACTATGCTTAAACAACCCATACTTCTCTTAATACTTCAAAACAACCCATCTTTTTAATCCTACACCAAATTATCTAAATAGCCCTTAATTCCAAAAATTACCTCTATTTTTTAACTACTGTGAATGGTTGGTTTTTACAGTACCCAATCCAAACGATTCATCATCTTTCATATATATCGATATACCCCTACTACGCTTAAACTATGCCTACTTCTCTTAATTCTTCAAAATAGCCCTTCTTTTTAATCCTATCCCTAATTCTCTAAATAACCCTTCTTTTTATTCATATCCCTAATTATCTAAATAGCCCGTACTTCCAACAATTACCCTTATTTTTTAACTACTGTGAAGGGTTGGTTTTTGCAGCACCCAATTCAAATGATTCATAATCTTTCATATTTGTCGATCTACCCCTACTATGCTTAAACTACCCCTACTTCTCTTAATACATAAAAATAGTCCTTCTTTTTAATCCTATCCTTAATTCTGTAAATAGCCCTTACATCCAACAATTACCCTTATTTTTTAACTACTATGAAGGGTTGATTTTTGCAGCACCCAATCCAAATGATTTATCATCTTTAGTATATGTCGATCTACCCTAACTATGCTTAAACTACCCTTACTTCTCTTAATACTTCAAAACAGCCCTTCTTTTTAATCCTACCCCTATTCTCTAAATAGCCCTTCCAACAATTACCCCTATTCTTTAACTACTGTGAAGTATTGTTTTTTGCAGCGCCTAATCCAAATGACTCATCATCTTTCGTATTTGTCGATCTAACCCTACTATGCTTAAACTACCCCTACTTATCTAAATACTTCAAAACAACCCATCTTTTTAATCCTATCCATAATTCTCTAAATAGCCCATCCTTCCAACAATTATCCCTATTTTTGAACTACTATGAAGAATTGGTTTATGCAACACACAATCCAAACGATTCATCATCTTTCATATTTGTCGATCTACCCCTACTATGCTTAAACTACCGCTACTATGCTTAAACTACCCCTACTTCTCTTAATAGTTCAAAACAACCCTTCTTTTTAATCCTACCCCTAATTCTATAAATATTCCTTCCTTCCAACAATTACCCCTATTTTTTAACTACTGTGACGGATTGGTTTTTGCAGCACCCAATCCAAAAAATTCATCATCTTTCATATTTTTGATCTACCCCTACCATGCTTAAACTACCCATACTTCTCTTAATACCTCAAAATAACCCATCTTTTTAATCCTACCGCAAATTCTCTTAATAGCCCTTACTTCCAACAATAACCCCTATTTTTTAACTATTGTGAAGGGTTGATTTTTGCAGCACCCAATCCAAACGATTTATCATCTTTCATATTTGTCGATCTACCCCTACTATGCTTAAACTATCCCTACTTCTCTTAATACTTCAAAATAGCCCTTCTTTTTAATCATATCTCTAATTCCTTAAATACCCATTAATCCCAACAATTACCCTTATTTTTTAACTACTGTGAATTGCTGGTTTTTGCAGCACCCAATCCAAATGATTTATCATCTTTCGTATTTGTGGATCTACCCCTACTATGCTTAAACTACCCGTACTTCTCTTAATACTTCAAAACATCCCTTCTTTTTAATCCTACCTCTAATTCTCTAAATAGCCCTTTCTTCCAACAATTACTCCTATTTTTTTACAATTGTGAAGGATTTGTTTTTGCAGCACCCAATCCAAACAATTAATTATTTTTCATATCGTCGATCTACCACTACTATGCTTAAACTACACCTACTTCTCCTTATACTTCAAAACAACCTTCTTTTTAATCCTACCACTAATTTTCTAAATTGCCATTACTTCAAACAATTACCCCTATTTTTTTAACTTCTGTGAAGGGTTGGTTTTTGGAGCACCTAATCCAAATGATTCATCATCTTCATATTTGTCGATCTACCCCTACGATGCTCAAACTACCCCTACTTCTCTAAATACTTCAAAATGGTCCTTCTTTTTAATGCTACCTCTAATTCTCTAAATAGTCCTTACTTCCAACAATTACCCCTATTTTTTAACTTCTGTGAAGGGTAGGTTTTTGCATCACACAAACTAAACGATTCATCATCTTTCATATTTGTCGATCTACCACTACTATGATTAAACTACCCCTACTTCCCTTAATACTTCAAAACAACCCTTCTTTTTAATCCTACCCCTAATTCTCTAAATAGCCCTTCTTCCCAACAATTACCCCTTTTTATTAACTATAATAAAGAATTGGTTTTTGCAGTACCCAATCTAAAGGATTTATCATCTTTCATATTTATCGATCTACCCCTACTATGCTTAAACTACCCACAATTCTCTTAATACTTCAAAACAACCCTTCTTTTTAATCCTACCCCTAATTCTCTAAATAGCCCTTCTTTCGAACAGTTACTCCTGTTTTTTAACTACTATGAAGGATTGGTTTTTGCAGCACCCAATCCAAACGATTCATCGTCTTACATATTTGTCGATCTAACCCTACTATGCTTAAACTACCCCTACTTATCTAAATACTTCAAAACAACCCATCTTTTTAATCCTATCCATAATTCTCTAAATAGCCCATCCTTCCAACAATTATCCCTATTTTTTAACTACTATGAAGGATTGGTTTATGCAACACACAATCCAAACGATTCATCATCTTTCATATTTGTCGATCTACCCCTACTATGCTTAAACTACCGCTACTGTGCTTAAACTACCCCTACTTCTCTTAATAGTTCAAAACAACCCTTCTTTTTAATCCTACCCCTAATTCTATAAATATTCCTTCCTTCCAACAATTACCCCTATTTTTTAACTACTGTGACGGATTGGTTTTTGCAGCACCCAATCCAAAAAATTCATCATCTTTCATATTTGTTGATCTACCCCTACCATGCTTAAACTACCCATACTTCTCTTAATACTTCAAAATAACCCATCTTTTTAATCCTACCGCAAATTCTCTTAATAGCGCTTACTTCCAACAATAACCCCTATTTTTTATCTATTGTGAAGGGTTGATTTTTGCAGCACCCAATCCAAACGATTTATCATCTTTCATATTTGTCGATCTACCCCTACTATGCTTAAACAATCCCTACTTCTCTTAATACTTCAAAATAGCCCTTCTTTTTAATCATATCTCTAATTCCTTAAATACCCATTAATCCCAACAATCACCCTTATTTTTTAACTACTGTGAATGGTTGGTTTTTGCAGCATCCAATCCAAATGATTTATCATCTTTCGTATTTGTGGATCTACCCCTATGATGCTTAAACTACCCGTACTTCTCTTAATACTTCAAAACATCCCTTCTTTTTAATCCTACCTCTAATTCTCTAAATAGCCCTTTCTTCCAACAATTACTCCTATTTTTTTACAATTGTGAAGGATTTGTTTTTGCAGCACCCAATCCAAACAATTAATCATTTTTCATATTCGTCGATCTACCACTACTATGCTTAAACTACACCTACTTCTCTTTATACTTCAAAACAACCTTCTTTCTAATCCTACCACTAATTTTCTAAATTGCCATTACTTCAAACAATTACCCCTATTTTTTTAACTTCTGTGAAGGGTTGGTTTTTGGAGCACCTAATCGAAATGAAACATCATCTTCATATTTGTCGATCTACCCCTACGATGCTTAAACTACCCCTACTTCTCTAATTACTTCAAAATGGTCCTTCTTTTTAATGCTACCTCTAATTCTCTAAATAGTCCTTACTTCCAACAATTACACCTATTTTTTAACTTCTGTGAAGGGTAGGTTTTTGCATCACACAAACTAAACGATTCATCATCTTTCATATTTGTCGATCTACCACTACTATGATTAAACTACCCCTACTTCCCTTAATACTTCAAAACAACCCTTCTTTTTAATCCTACCCCTAATTCTCTAAATAGCCCTTCTTTCCAACAATTACCCCTTTTTATTAACTATAATGAAGAATTGGTTTTTGCAGTACCCAATCTAAAGGATTTATCATCTTTCATATTTATCGATCTACCCCTACTATGCTTAAACTACCCACACTTCTCTTAATACTTCAAAACAACCCTTCTTTTTAATCCTACCCCTAATTCTCTAAATAGCCCTTCTTTCGAACGGTTACTCCTATTTTTTAACTACTATGAAGGATTGGTTTTTGTAGCACCCAATCCAAACGATTCATCGTCTTATATATTTGTCGATCTACCCCTACTATGCTTAAACTACTCATACTTCTCTTAATACTTCAAAACAACCCTTATTTTTAATTCTACCCCGAATTCTCTAAATAGCACATACTTCCAACAATTACCCCTATTTTTTAACTACTATGAAGGGTTGGTTTTTGCACCACCCAATCCAAACGATTTATCATCTTTCATATTGGTCAATCTACACGTACTATGCTTAAATTGTCCTTACTTCTCTTAATACTTTAAAATAACCCTTCTTTTTAATCATGTCCCTAATTCTCTAAATAGACCTTACATCCAACAGTTACCCTTACTTTTTAACTACTATGAAGGGTTGGTTTTTGCAGCACCCATTCCAGATGATTTATCATCTTTCGTATTTGTCGATCTACCCCTACTATGCTTAAACTACCCCAACTTTTCTTAATACTTCAAAACAGCCCTACTTTTTAACCCTACCCATAATTCTCTAAATAGCCCTTCCTTCCAACAATCACCCCTATTTTTTAACTATTGTGAAGAATTGGTTTTTGGAGCACCCAATCCAAATGATTAATCATCTTTTATATTTGTCGATCTATCCCTACTATGCTTAAACTATCACTACTTCTCTTAATACTTCAAAATAGCCGTTCTTTTTAATCGTATCCATAATTCTCTAAATACCCTTTACTTCCAACAATTACCCTTATTTTTTAACTACTGTGAATGGTTGGTTTTTGCAGCACCCATACCAAATAATTTATCATCATTCGTACTTGTCGATCTACCCCAACAATGCTTAAACTTCCCGTACTTCTCTTAATACTTCGAAACAACCCTCCTTCTTAATCCTACCCCTAATTCTCTAAATAGCCCTTCCTTCCAACAATTACCCCTATTTTTAACTTTTGTGAAGGATTGGTTTTTGCAGCACCAAATCCAAACAATTCATCATATTTCATATTCGTCGATCTACCCCTACTATGCTTAAACTACCCCTACTTCTTTTTATACTTCAAAGTAACTCTTCTTTTTAATCCTACACCTAATTCTCTAAACAGCCCCTAGTGCCAACAATTACCTCTATATTTTAACTTCTATGAAGTCTTAGTTTTTGGACCATCCAATCAAAATAATTCATTATCTTTAATATTTGTCGATCTACCCCTATTATGCTTAAACTATCACTACTTCTCTTAATACTTCAAAATAGCCCTTCTTTTAAATAATTACCCTAATTCTCTAAATACCCCTTATTTCCAACAATTACCCTTATTTTTTAACTACAGTGAATGGTTGGTTTTTGCACCACCCAATCCAAATGATTTATCATCTTTCGTATTTGTCGATCTACCCCTACTATGCTTAAAATAACCTTTCTTCTATTAATACTTCAAAACAGCCCTTCTTTTTAATCCTACCCCTAATTCTCTAAATAGCCATTCCTTCCAACAATTACCACTATTTTTTACTATTGTGAAGAATTGGTTTTTGCAACACATAATCCAAACAATTTATCATCTTCCATATTCGTCGATCTACCTCTACTATGCTTAAACTACCCCTACTTCTCTTTATACTTCAAAACAACCCTTCTTTTTAATCCTATCCCTAATTCTCTAAATATCCCTTACTTCCAACAATAACAACAATTTTTTAACTTCTGTGAAGGGTTTGTTTTTGGAGCAACCATGCTTAATGATTCATCATCTTTCGTATTTGTCGATCTACCCCTACTATGCTTAAACTACCCCAACTTCTCTTAATACTTCAAAAAGGTCCTTCTTTTTAATCCTACCCCTAATTCTCTAAATAGCCCTTCCTTCTAACAATTATCGCTATTTTTGAACTTCTGTGAAGGGATGGTTTTTGCATCACACAATCCAAACGGTTCATCATCTTTCATATTTGTCGATCTACCCTACTATGCTTAAACTACCGCTACTTCCCTTAATACTTCGAAACAACCCTTCTTTCTAATCCTACCCCTATTTCTCTAAATAGCCCTTCTTTCCAAAAATTACCCTTATTTTTTAACTATTATGAAGAATTGATTTTTGCAGCACCCAATCAAAATTATTCATCATTTTTCATATTTGTCGATCTTCCCCTACTACGCTTAAACTACCCATACTTCTCTTAATACTTCAAAACAACCCTTCTTTTTAATCCTACCCCTAATTCTCTAAATAGCCCTTCTT